>CM065594.1:176801892-177135486 GCA_033119425.1 Bufotes viridis | reverse complement strand
AGGGTTTAATAAGTGAGGGTGGGGGTGGGGGGTTAGTGTAGTGTTTGGTGCAACTTTACATAGTTACCTGGTCCTCTGGTGGTCGATTCCAGTAAATGGGACCACCAGAGGACCAGGTAGCAGGTATATCAGACAATGTTAACAAAACAGCGTCTGATATACATGTTTGATCTAATTTATTTTACATTTACAGCCTGCCAGCGATTGATCATCGCTGGCAGGCTGTAGAATTACTGCAGAGCGCGCGCGTTCACAGCAAATCTCTCCTCTCGCGAGATGACGCACGGATGCGTCCAGGAGGAACAAACTTGCCGCCGCCTGGACGCATCCGTGCGTTAGGCGGTCGGTAAGCGGTTAAATTACAGTCCGCAAGCACTGACGTCGCAGTTTACAGCTGGCCTGTTCTATGAAGATACAGTGGGTCATCCTCATTAGAGATGTCATGAACATAAAATTTTCCGTTCGCGAATGGCGAATGCGAATTTACGGGCAAACAGGGCGAACAGGGCAAACCGCCATAGACTTCAATATACAGGCGAATTTTAAAACCCACAGAGACTCTTTCTGGCCACAATAGTGATGGAAAAGTTGTTTCAAGGGGACTAACACCTGGACTGTGGCATGCCGGAGGGGGATCCATGGCAAAACTCCCATGGAAAATTATGTAGTTGACGCAGAGTGTGGTAAGTTAAATTTGCAATGCGATTAATATAACCTGCATTAATCGCATTGCGAATTCAACTTAGAGCTGGGTTCCTAATGGTTGTATTGCTATAATTTAACGAAGAGTAGTGCTATATTCTATATGCTATAATAGTGCTATATTCTTAATCTTCGTTATATTCTAGCAATACAACCATTAGGAACCCAGCTCTAAGTTGAATTCGCAATGCGATTAATGCAGGTTATATTAATCGCATTGCGATTACAACTTAGATCTGAGTTCCTAATGATTGTATTGCTAGAATTGACAAATATAACGAATATAGCACTATATTCTCAATCTTCATTATGTTCTTGCAATACAACCATTAAGGGTTAGGGTTACAGCCCGGTCTAGGCCTGTAGAGCGTTTGGGACCCATTTTAGGTGATATATTTAATCAACCGAAACTCATACTGAACGGCCTGGACCTGAACATTAAACTGACCAGAGATAAAGATGCTTTTTGCCTGCTGTTTGCAGATGCTGAGCCGTTTAAAGTACAAATCTTACAGGCAGCTCTGTATGTAAAAAGAGTATAGGTATCACCGGCAGTCAAAATAGGCCACAGTCAGGCACTTCTATCAGCTACCGTAAAATACGCCATCGATAGAGCCTATCTAAAGGTGTACAGCATACCGGCTGGTACGAGAATTACGAATCAAGAGAATCTGTTTCTGGGGCAGCTTCCACAGAAAGCTGCCCCAGAAACCAATGGGTTTTGTTGAAAATGAAGCCTTTAGCAGATCATACAATCGTAATCCGCTATGCTTCCACCACTATAATGTGAATCCGGCATAGCTGTACCTGGACGGCCAACAGATACCCGCAAGACCATTCCGGACGGATTTTGAGACAGACTCGGCAGTCAGGGAGTAAGCGGCGCTTCTCCATGTATCAGGAAAACAAAGAAGTGATAGTGGATTAGACATAGATAGAGATGAATTTATGAACGGATACACATTTTTTGCATTTGATTTGTCAACAGATCAAGAACCAGGCGGACATTTTTCACTCATTAAAACTTGGAATCTTAAAGCAGAAGTGTGCTTTGCAGTGCCAACACCTCATACAGTAAATATGATAGTTTACTCTATAAATACAAATATAGTGGAAATTAATAATAGAAGGGAGATCGTGTGCGACTTTTAACTAATCCGCCTTGCAAGTTTGAGATAGGAATAATCTACAACTTACGATCCTGGCTAAATCTGATCCGTATATGACCTGCCTATTCGCAGGGATATTTCCGAGCGATTTTCTTCCGGACGAGCCTATACTACAGATGCCAGCTGCATACATTGTGAATACAGATGATTCCCGTAAACAGGGCAGTCACTGGGTGTTAATTATACTGTATGATAAGGACGCTATATTCTTTGACTCTTATGGGTTATCACCGACTTTTGAAATGTACCCTCGAACCTTCATTCAATTCATACAAAGGAATTGTGAGAGATATATCTATCAAAATAGCCAATTACAAGACATGAACAGAACTGTTTGTGGGGAATACTGTGTCTTTTTTTTATATCATCTAGTGCGGGGTGCCTATTATAAGAATGTATTTGATTTCTTTAATAATAAATATGACCATAATGATAAATTAGTTGAAGTATTTATAAAAAATAAGTTACCAGGTTTTAAAGTCAATTCTTTCTCAAGGTGTATTTATCACCAAATTTGCGGGGGCTCATTGTTAATACCCTGTTCAGACTTTATTGTACTTTGTATATTAACAGTTTCAATTATTTCCCAACAAAAGTGTGTGTCTCATTGTTGGTGTGGGTTTTGTTGTTTAGATCATAATTCTTTCTCAAGGTGTATTTATCACCAAATTTGCGGGGGCTCATGAGATTAAGCTGGTTATCCGAAGCGCTAGGGTTCTCGGGTTCAAAGGGTCATTTTCCCCATTTCTTCAACACCGAGAAAAATCATGTTTTTCTGCTCAATAAACTTTTTAAAACTCTGCGTTTTTGTTTGTGCTCAATTTGAATACTGACATTAAGGCCCCTTTCACACGGGTGAGTTTTCCGCGGTGCGATGCGTGAGGTGGACGCATTGCACCCGCACTGAATCCGGACCCATTCATTTCTATGGGGCTGTGCACATGAGCGGTGATTTTCATGCATCACTTCTGCGTTGCGGGAAAATCGCAGCGTGCTCTATATTGTGCGTTTTTCATGCAACGCAGGCCCCATAGAAGTGAATGGGGCTGCGGGAAAATTGCAAGCATCCGCAAGCAAGTGCGGATGCATTGCAATTTTCCCGCATGGCTGCTTAGCAACGGGACCCGATCTTTATTATTTTCCCTTATAACATGGTTATAAGGGAAAATAATAGCATTCTTAATAAAGAATGCATAGTAAAATGAAGAGGAAGGGGTTAAAAATAAAAGTTAACTTACCTTTGCCACTTGATCGCGTAGTTGCGATCTGTCCTCTCTTTCCCAGCATCAGCTAAGAACTAAAGGACCTGTGATGACGTCACATCACATGGTCCAATCACATGGTCCATCTTACCATGGTGATGGACCATGTGATTGGACCAGTTGATGTGATATTATTACACATGTAATATTATTATTTCCCTTATTCTCTAGAAGACCTGAGACCGGACTTCAGTGATGAAGTCCGGCTTCGGGTCTGGGTACCAAACATGGCGATTTTTCTCACGCGCGTGCAAAACGCATTACAAACGTTTGCACCCGCGCGGGAAAATCGTGCATATTCCCGCAACGCACCCGCCTCTTATCCGGGCGTCAAACAAGACGCCCATGTGAAAGAGGCATAAGGCCTCTTTCACACAAGCGTGTCCGGATTAGGTTCAGGGAAAAACGTGCGATTTTGCTTGCGAGTGCATCAATTTTATATGTGATTGCGTTGCGTTATTGCATTATTCCCTTGCGTGTGACATGCGGATTACATGCGTTTTTCACGCACGTGAAAAAAAACTGATTTGTCCTCTACATTCAACTTTACTGCCAACATATGTTAAAACCCAAAGCATACATTATATTAGTGGAAAGGTAAATTTGTGGTCGAGATTTGGTTGTGTGGTTGGTAAGTGTTTTGGGTGATAGGTTTTCATTTTATGGGAATAAATTAAATTAAATGATTTGACAAATGTCGAATAATGTTATTCTATTTGTTAATGTAATTTTAATTTAACAAAATTCATATGTATGTGTGTTAATGATTTTTAAATCAGGTGTATATAGTAACGTGTATTTCGGGATCTATAAATGTATCGGAAATGTGTACAATCATTGTGTTCTATCAGTTTGGGCTAAATAAATGTAATTAATTATGTCATGTGTATAAGAAAGACCGCAAACAAGGAAATAAATGAAAATAAAACTTTGTTTATTTTTGCACAGAGTACTTAAGGCAACTTTAAAAGAAAAAAATAGCAAACAAAAAAAAACATCACAAATTAGAAATTAAGATAACGGCTGGGTGAACCTGGCGCAGCCTGAAATTGCGACCCATGGTAGGTGCTTTGGGAAGGAGGGATAGAGTGCTGAGATGTAGCAGCTTGGGTGCCGGAGGGGCCAGGATGGCCATATGTAGGCTCGCCATATGGTTGCCTGTATGGCCTACTTTGTGGCCCATATTGATCACTACTTGTAGGGCATTGTGGCGCTCCCTGTGGAACGTGGGAAATTGGGTGGGACCCAGACATGTGCCCATATGTTCGCCAATTTTCCACGCCAAAAAATAAGTCAGACGGATCATGAGGAGGAATGGCAGCATCCACAACAATGCCGATAGCTCTCTCAGTTCGCAGCAAAAAGTGTGGTGGCACACTCCTCAAATGATGCGCCTGACTTTTAGCAAAATGGTCCACATGGTCCAAATGGTCCTCCTGCATGGGGCGTCTTCTGGGTCTGCTGCTTATGGACAAAGTGTGGGGGGGGGGGGGGACCCTGTCCAGAGGTAGCACCATGCGTGGCTGGTGATGTGGATGTCTCCACACTTTCTGCAGGTGGCCCAGATGTAGTGTCCTCCTCAAAGGTGCTTGAGTGTTGTGGTGCACACTTATCACCTTCCTCTTCAAGGTTGTCCTCCGTTCTAACAATATAAAAAAAAAAAATTAATAATATATGAACACACTGTTGTAATTAAATTAGTCACGATACATCCTTCTACCATCAAAAAATACATGGACCACATAGTACTACAGAAAACCGGACCTAGCACCACTTCAGACATTCCTGTTAAAAATAGCTTCATGCATTCCCCATTTCATAACAATTCTGGAGCATCTATTCTTATCAATATATGTAGTGTCGTCCCTTTATTATTCCTAGTAGAAGTTATAATTTAATTGATATTAGACTTCCATAAAAGGGGACAGAGGGGTACTAATAAGTTGTTCAAACAGGAATGTCAGAAGTGGTGACAGGTCCTGTTTAAATAACCAACATATTACATATGTGGTCATGTAGAAACATAAGATAAATTAGAAGTGGCATCTGGTCATAGCAAATTATTGCATTACCCTTGGGATGGCTGTTCACCTACTTTGGAATAAAAATGGAGGATCCGGCTTTGTTGTTATCACCAAATATGACATCTCTAATTTACACAATGTAAAATACTACATTACCAACATAGTCAACATACAGTGTGTATAGATAAACATGTAATGGTCATTGTTTAATAATAACTTACGGACGCTGATTGATGGTTGGACGCAGGAACATGAGCTATTCTCGATACATATAAGGCCTTTTTCTGTGAGTGGCTGAACCACTGCGGCTTTGTATTAGCTCCTTCCGGAATTGGTCCCGGCAGCTCCGCCAACGGCTCTTTACTTCATCAACTTTGTAAAAAACATACAAGAAAGGAACATTTACCAAACAATACAATACTACACGACAGGATATGACATGTGCTATGCTAGGGAGGACAGGGTATGACGTGCTATGCTAGGGAGGACAGCATACATCACACATGTTTAGATTGGCCACTTACCCAACCTCAGTCGACTTTGGCCTTTACTTTGCTCCCATATTGCGGAAAAGACCTCCTGGGCTACTTGCACCCATGCGGCGTCCTTAATAGAGCGGTCCAGGTACTCCCCCGAACGGTTGTCCCAAATGCAGGGCCTTTCCTGCACGAGGCCAATGAGCCTCTCAACATCCATAGGTTTAGAGCGTTTGGACATGCTTGAAATCGTTCCGTGAGGGCAGGAGATTCTCAAAACACAAGTTTCTCACTACACAGCCTGAAGCCAGCCATTGAGAAACTGAACTTCCTGTCTTAAATCCATTCACTGTTGCTTAGATACTTGCGTTTATAACGCAACGCAATGCAGTGCATCCGGATGCACTGCGTTTTTCCCGCAGCCCCATTCATTTCTATGGAACCTGCGTTGCGTGAAAAACGCAGAATAGAAACATAGAAACATAGAATGTGTTGGCAGATAAGAACCATTTGGCCCATCTAGTCTGCCCAATATACTGAATACTATGAATAGCCCCAGGCCCTATCTTATATGAAGGGTGGGCTTATGCCTATCCCATGCATGCTTAAACTCCTTCACTTTATTTGCAGCTACCACTTCTGCAGGAAGGCTATTCCATGCGTCCACTACTCTCTCAGTAAAGTAATTCTTCCTGATATTACTTTTAAACCTTTGCCTCTCTAATTTAAAACTATGTCCTCTTGTAATACTATGCTAATACTATGTGGCTATATATACACACACTCCTACAAAAGCCCCTTCCACAACAACAAATTTAACACCTTAATGGCCCTATGCTCATTAGCAATCAGACAATAGCAACACCAGTCTAACAAATTCCTTACCTGTTCTGAAGCACACCAAAACACAGCTGAAGTTCTGCTACAGTGGAAAGTTCAGCTGAAGTTCTGCTGTTCTGAAGCACACCAAAACACAGCTGAAGTTCTGCTACAGTGGAAAGTTCAGCTGAAGTTCTGCTACAGTGGAAAGTTCTAGGTTAGTCTCCTGAATATCTCTAGTGCACTTAGAAATGCTGCACTTTGAGAATGATGCAAGCTGAATCCGGACCCATTCATTTCTATGGGGCTGTGTACATGAGCGTTGTTTTTCACGCATCAGTTCTGCGTTGCGTGAAAATCGCAGCATGTTCTATATTCTGCGTTTTTCACACAGCTCTGGCCCCATAGAAGTGAATGGGGCTGCGTGAAAAACGCATTGCATCCGAAAAACAAGTGCAGGTGCGATGCGTTTTCACTGATGTTTGCTAGGAGATGTTGTTTGTAAACCTTCAGTTTTTATCACGCACGTGAAAAACGCATCAAAACGCATTGCACCCGCGCGGCAAAAACTGAACAACTGAACGCAATCGCAGGCAAAACCGAAGGTCACAGGTGAGGTAGCAGGGGTTGTAGCGGTCACATTTGAGTTAGCGGGCAGCTGTGGCTGTCACAGTTACACAGAGGTCAGTGTTAAGGAGGCAGGATGCTGTTAAGGTCACATATTATATAACCATACATTGTCTTTCCCAGCATCCTTTGCTTAGCCTCTCCTATGATGTCATACAGATGTGACATCATCATAATTGTTTAGAACTTTCTGCTCCGTTTTCTAGTCACTTGTACAGTTGAGGCCTAAGTGGTGAAGCATGAACATGTGGAAGAGGTGTCACAGGACAGGTAATTACTAAAATCTCTTATCTATATCTTGTTTAATTTCTTATTATAACGATTTCTTATGCACTTACGTATATAACAGTGCCATTTCAGAGACATGTAAAGGGCCTCATATGCCTAAATACAAAGTGATCTTGTGTCTCATTACAGCCATTTCAGACCTGAAAAATAAAATGTAGACTCAAACTGCATTATGTCTTCTGTCATACAACCAGAGGCGGGACTGCTGCTGTTACTGCTGTAGTGACTGCTACACATAGGGGCATGAATACTGTGTGGGGGCATAGGTGGGGCACTATGAGGGCATCCTACTGTGAAGGGGGCAATAAGCGGAAATATCTACTTTTGTAGAGGGCATGACTGCTGTTGGAGGGGGGGGGGGGCACTAAAGGGGAATAGCTGTGTGCGGGCACAAAGGGCATTTTCTTTTTTATTACATGACTGAATGGGTGTCAGTCTTGACTAGCTGCAGGAGGGTCTGTGTGTAAAATTTTAAATACATTTATATTAGAAAATTGTATGACATCCTATTAGCTAAACATATAAAGGTAATAATTAAAAATGTAATACCTCTTTAAGAGTCCTTCCCAGCATCCTCTGCTCTACCTCTCCTATGATGTCATACAGATGTGACATTATAATTGCTTAGAACTTTCTGTTCTGTTTTCCAGTCACTTGTACAGTTGAGACCTAGGTGGTAAAGCATGTAAATGTGGAAGAGGTGTCACAAAACAGGTAATTACTAAAATCTCTTATCTATATAAAAATGAATGTCAGTTGTCTGTCTGTCCTTTATGCACGGCCAAATGACTGGACTGATCTGCACCAAATTTGGCACATAGGTACATCGGGTGTCCAGAAAGGTTTTAGACAGGGCTCAGCTAACTAGAACGTACCGTTCATGAGATATTTCAAAAAAATGTATAAGCTAGTAGGAGCTTGCAGCTTCCCTCACATTCAAACTGCCATTCAAACAGTCCCAGTCACTGCATTATGTCTTCTGTCATACAACCAGAGGCAGGACTGCTGTTGTAGCAGCTATAGCGACTGCTACACTAACCCTGGGTTCAGACCTGAGCGTTCTAAAAACGCGCGTTTTACGCGCGTTTGTGTCGCGCGTATTTCAGCGCGTTTTTTGCAAATAGGAAACGCGCGTAAAACGCGCGTTCTTGTGATTGACTACTGTGGTGTCAATCACAAAACGCGCGTCAAACGCCCCAAAAGAAGCTCAAGTACTTGTTTATGCGTTGGGCGTTTTACAGCGCGTTCAAACGCGCTGTAAAACGCTCAAGTGTGAACCACTCCCATAGGGATGCATTGGTTTTAATCTGTTGAGCGTTTTACAGCGCGTTTGAACGCGCTGTAAAACGCTCAGGTGTGAACCCAGGGTTAGAGGGCATCAAAACTGTGTGGGGGCATTAAGGGGCGAATATCTACTGCGTGCGGGCACAAAGAGGGCATAACCACTGTGTGGGAGTAGTAAGGGCTACCAGCATTTTATTTTCATATCTTTTACATGACTGAGTGGGTGGTTTTATTTGACTATTGCAGTTCAGACATTTGTCCCCAGAGGGAGCACATGCAAACACCTAGCAAGAGATGTGGCAAAGACAAGATGACACAGGAGATGTAAATAAATCCTAATTATTGACCATCATAGGTCATAGCAGTGGGGTAACGAGCACGGTCTCAGAACGCTGCATCACAAGTGGCCGGTCCAGAATCTTTCAGTCCCCGGCGCTGCCCTACTAGTACTATTCACAAATGAAGCAGGTGGGTGGAGACTAACTAACATCTACAGGCTCCACCTACCCACTTCATTTGTGAACAGTACTAGTAGGGCAACGCTGGGGCCTGATAGATTCTGGACCGACCGCATGTGGTACAGCTGAGATGAGAGCTCTGATGGGTCCGTCATGAAGTACAGTGACAGTACCAGGCCCCGTTACCTATGATTGAAAACTGGGGGCAGTGGGGGACATTACTAGGGACAGTGGAAGGACACTACTGGGGGCACTATAGGGATATTACTGTGGATGCTGTAGGTACATTAGTGGGGGAATATTTTTATTACCAGAGATCAGGAATGTAACGATTATGGTCACAGAGGATTTGGGGGCAGATCAAAAGTTTGCCCTGTGGACCATAGAAATCTAGTTACACCACAGGGTCATAGTTCAAGGACAGGAAGTTCTGCAAGATCTTTATATCGCAGATTCTTGCATACAGTAAATTTCAATCAATCCAACATCATAAATGAGGACAGCCTAAACTAAAGTCTCATTATTGTCATGTAAACTTGCTAAGGATGATTAAGTCTGTGATGTCATGGGGGTTCACATGCAAAAACAAATGCACACACTGAAACCTCTTTCATAAAGATTTCTAAGGGTACTTTCACATTAGTCTGTCAGGCTGTTCCCCGGCGGGTGAGCAGCCTGTCGGATCCGTCCTGCCGCTAGTTTACGTTTGCCCACGGACTGCAGCTCCATCTCCATTGACTATAATTTGGGCGGGGGCAGAGTTCCGGCGGCACTGCGGCATCGCACAGCGAGTAGGGTGACCACATGTCCCGGATCTGGACAGTCCCGCATTTGGAGAGTCTGTCCCAGGTCCCGGTCACCCTCATTCCGGGACAATGCAGTGTCCCGGAATGACCTGAGCCGCAGGCACCGACAGCTGCTAATTTCTTTGAGACAGCAGAGGCTCCATCACACATTCAGCCCACACTTGCGGAGTGAGGACAGAAACCTCCAGTGATCCGGCCAGCGTGCGTAACGTCACTTGCACGGTGCCGCAGTCCGCCACTAGGTAGCCAGCTGAATGGGATTCAGAGGAGATAAGCGCAAGCAGGTAGGCGGCGTGGCGCAGTGTGCTGAGGTAACTGGTCAATACTGCCATGTCACGTTTCACTACTTACTGTACAGTTGGACCCATTCATGTTGTGATAGATTAGGGGTATAGGGAGGATGAGCCGGAGCCATAGATTACAAGTGGAGTGGAGGTTTATGGAACTTGGAAGTAATTGTATTATATACTAATAGCAGGAGACACTTTATAGTATATTGTCTGTGTTGCTGGTAAAACCAAACTAGAAAAACTTGTGGAAAAAATACCCCCCTTTCCTGGATAATGCTGTGTTCACACTTCACAGTTTTTACTAGTTTGGGGAAAAGTTTGGTTTTCCCTTTCACTGCAGTGCAGTAATACAGAGCAGACAATATACTATAAAGTGTCCCCTGCTAGTAGTATACAATACAATCACTTCCATAAACCTCCACTCCACGTGTAATCTATGGCTCATCCCTATACCCCTAATGTATCACGACATGAATGGACAGTAGAGTGAAACGTGACATACTTGGCCTGCTGGCATACATAAGAACTTCTGAAATACTGAAAAATGCACGGGCAGATATGTTTTTGGCATTATAAGTTTGACGAAATGCACTCGTAAAAATAAGGCCTCATGCACACGGCCGTTGTTGTGGTCGGCGTCCGAACCGCATATTTTGCGGCTCGGGCGCAGACCCATTCACTTCAATGGGGCCGCAAAAGATGCGGACAGCACTCCGTGTGCTGTCCGCATCCGTTGTTCCGTTCCGTGACCCCGCAAAAAAAAATAGAGCATGTCCTATTCTTGTCCGTTTTGCAGACAAGAATAGCCATTTCTATAACGGGCTGCGTTCTGTTCCGCAAATTGCAGAACGGAACGCAGAGCAGCTCCCGTATTTTGCGTATCTGCGGTTTGCGGACCGCAAAACACCAACGGTCGTGTGCATGTAGCCTAAGTGTCCCTGAATGGCAGTTAGGAAATGTGGTCACCCTAACAGCGAGAGGCCGCTGGACTAAAAGTACGAGATGCAGTACTTTTAGCTTGGCTGCCTCTCGCCGTGCGCTGCCGTGCTGCTGCTGGACTCCGCCCCTCCCCCATTATAGTCAATGGGGATGGAGCGGCAGTCCGGGGGCACACGTGAACTAGCGGCAGGACGGATGCCACAGGGTGTTTACCTGCCGGAACAGCCTGATGGACTCCCCTGCCGCTAGTGTGAAACTAGCCTAATAATTCAGACATTTTCTAAGTAGAAACATGACAAGACCAGAATCAATTCAAAGCTTTGCAAATTCCTGCTGTTCTGTGGGGCTGTGGATCGGATTCCCACTCCTGGGCGGAGTCTCTCTCCTGGGCGGCTGGCAGGCCCCTCTTTCCTGATTCTGCATCTCTCCCACCTCAATCCCTTCTCCATTGCGGCAGAGTGCCTGATAAAGGTCAGATAGTGAAAACGCTTGCATACTTGTACTGGCCGCACGTGTACCAATAAAATCGTATGTGATTTACTACTACCCTTGGGCTGTGATCTACATTTTTCCAAGACCAGAATCAAAACATGAACATGTAAGACTATTTTGGGTTTGCTTCTTAGGGTTTCCGAAATATGCATTTTGAGCCTTTCCATTTGTCAGTATGGGAATTAATAACGTAATTTGTTAATCCAGAGATCTGTTCAGTTATAAGTGGGAGATAAAAGGGGAATTTTTTCCCACTTTAGTGAAGTGGTCTATACCATCCATGGGTGGCTTGTACTTTCTTTAGTCTGCAGTGATATTTTTACCATGAAATATGTCACAACCTTCTAGAAAATCTTAACAGACCCAACTAAATTAAATGAGGTCCATTAGATTCAGGGCTCATTGAGAGGGCCGTATGAAAGGGTCTGCACCCTTTCCGCAAACGTATGCTGTCCACATCCATAGTTTCATCCCGCCCCGCAAAAAAGATAGAGGGTATCTATCCTAGTACCGACCATATGTGGTCTGCAAAATGTGGAACTCACACAGCTGGTATCTGTGTTTTGCGGACAATTTGCGGACTGCAAAACACTACAGCCATCTGAATGAGCCCTTAGACAGCCTGCAAATTGAAAATTATGGACAGGCCCTGCAAATTCGGGAATGTTGGCATCAATGTGACACTGACAGACATGATTCACAACTAATACTGTATTTACAGTATATGTTCTGCTTCTCAGTAAACTAATATTCATCTATTTATTCCTATTAACTCAATGCCCAAGGTGACATGATGGTGTTAGGGTTACATGACTGACGCCATGTTTAGTCCTATTTAGCTCTCCTACATATGCATTACACAGGAATAAAGCGGGCCGAACCATTCTGTGTGCAAAATGTTAAATACATGTATATTAAATTGTATTAATGGCTATTAGCTTAACATATAAAGGTAATAATTAAAAACGGAATACCTCTTTAAGACGCTGTATAAAAGAAAAATTGTCTTTTGTGGCCAATAGCGATCAATCTCAGCACAGCTTTCATTTCTTATAGTGTTCTTGGAAACGTTATTTATTTTATGCATTTACTGTATATAGCGCTGACTTACATATTCCACAGTGCTTTACAGACATTAGCATCAAGCTGTCCACAATGGGGCTCACAATCTAAGGTCCCTATCAGTATGTCTTTGGAGTGTGGGAGGAAACCGGAGTACCTGAAGGAAACCCACACAAACACGGGAGAACATACAAACTCCATGATGATGGAGTAGGACCCCAGCGCTGCAAGGCATGAGTGCTAACCACTGAGCCACCATACTGTGAATTGAAAGCCATGCTATGAATGATTGCTTCTTGCAAAAGGCCAATTTTCTTTTAGCCATTTTTGTAAATCTGCCCTATTATGTCATTGTACAGTGCCCTTCCCAGCATCCTCTGCTCTTCCTCTCCTATGATGTCATACAGATGTGACATTATAATTGCTTAGAACTTTCTGTTCTGTTTTCCAGTCACTTGTACAGTTGAGACCTAGGTGGTAAAGCATGTAAATGTGGAAGAGGTGTCACAAAACAGGTAATTACTAAAATCTCTTATCTATATAAAAATTAATGTCAGTTGTCTGTCTGTTCTTTATGCACGGCCAAACGACTGGACCCATCTGCACCAAATTTGGCACATAGGTACATCGCGTGTCCGGGAAGATTTTAGACTGGGTCTCAGCTCTCTAGGACATACCGTTCCTGAGATACTCCAAAAAAATGTATTACCTAATAGGAGCTTGCAGCTTCACTCCCATTCAAACTGCCATTCACAAAGTCACATAACCCTTATTATCCAGTAGAAACTCGCAGGTCCTGCAGTCTTGACGTACACCAGGTTTCCATAACAACTCAGCCATTTTCTTTACATGTACAGCAGCACGGACCCAGCAGTCACTGACAGCCGGGTCCCTGCTGCATACGCCGGCATCCGTGTAGATACCGATGCTGGCGTATTAACCCCTTGTATGCTGCGTTCAAAGTTGACCATGGCATGAAGAGGGTTTGCAGACGGTACGGGTGCCCTCTGAATCTCCATCGGGTCCCAGCGATGCAGTGGCGGGGACCTGATGGCAGAGAAGGCAAGCCCGAGGCCTTCCATAGGCATTGGGGATTGCCTTCTATGGAAGCCTGTGAGATCAAGTCACCAGTCGGCTCACTCACAAGATAGTCTCTGCTGTAAAACCAGTGTACATTACCCACTCTGGACGTTAGGAATTCAGTCGTCTTACGAGCGGCTCTCCTCTGGACTCGGCATTTCTGTATACCCGGCTTATCTCGGGTCGGCATAAGTTGATAGCCTCTAACTCTGCACGATTTTTTTTTTTTGGGTCCGCTTAAATTCATTAAAATCTCAATCGTTTCGATACATAATTAAAAATACAGCGAGATATACTTTATTAAAAATTAAGGAAATTTTCTTTAAAAAGTTTTTTTCTTTTCAAATATAAAATAAAATTATTATCATCTTCATGTACGTACATATTTTTGCATGTAGTTCATAGTTGGGGACCCCATAGTTTCGGTCCCCAACTATGAACTACATGCAAAAATATGTACGTACATAAAGATGATAATAATTTTATTTTATATTTGAAAAGAAAAAAACTTTTTAAAGAAAATTTCCTTAATTTTTAATGAAGTATATCTCGCTGTATTTTTAATTATGTATTGAAACGATTGAGATTTTAATGTATTTAACCGGACCCAAAAAAAAAAAAAAATCTTCTTGGTTTTTTTTTTGTTATTTTTATATTATTTTTTTATTATTCATTTTTTTGTTATTTTTATGCAATATGATGAGTAAAAAATTTTTATGCAATATACTTAGCACTTTTGCGCACTGACAGGGGAATAGATATGTTCACTGAAGTTATTAATCTCCAATGGCGTAATATCTGACTCCAAGCCAGTGACCCATGTCAACTTTTACAAGGTGCCGAACCTGCAGCTCCAACTCCACCCAAAAAAAGGAAAAAAAAATTTTGTGTTTTTTGTCTCAAAAGGCTATATAAGTGAGGAACAGAAGGGGGGTCAGATTAACCACTGAAAAAGGGGACAACAGCCCCGAAACGCGTATGGTCGGACCACCAATAGTACCAGTAACCTCACACCGGCATCTGCTGAATCCAGTATCTCGCTTGGGGACATCGTGCGGAGTTAGAGGCTATCAACTTATGCCGACCAGGAGATAAGCCGGGTATACAGAAACGCCGAGTCCAGAGGAGAGCCGCTCGTAAGACGACTGAATTCCTAACGTCCAGAGTGGGTAATGTACACTGGTTTTACAGCAGAGACTATCTTGTGAGTGAGCCGGCTGGTGACTTGACACGTGTCTAGGAAATTTCCAGCGGGACGCCGCTGATGTAAGAGTGCAGCGGGACACCGCTGCGGGAATCATTGCAAACTACCGCCTTGAGACTTGTAGTTCGCCAGGTGCTTTCATGCACAAATAGTGATCAGTGGGCAATTTATAAAGGGTCATATAATATTGATATTGGACCCTGGAGATAAACCTCAATGTGGAGGAGATAATGCCGGCACTATTGTGAATATATGGAATATTGAGAGACGTCAGTACGCTGCCTACGTTTTATTGAAGGGTGCTATTTAATATTTAATTTGTGGAGTTTAGATGCCAATGGACAAATCTATTGCCTAATTATCTTGTGTAGTTCTATTGTTTTACTAGTAGTAAAATTAGAGGTTGCACTTGCTATTCAGTTTTTACAGCACAGAGGAGTACGGTTGCCATTAGCAACAACAATTCAGATTTGCACGTTTGCACTTTGCACTGTCACTTTATAATTTGTAATTTTGCACAATTTAACCTTGTATCACTAGTATTGGATCCGTAACTTTACTGAGAATAAACTACAATTCCCAATATCAGAGGAGTGCCCAGTGTTTCATCGATATTTAATTGATTTTTTGAGGTGTAGGGTGTCACCACCTCTCTGAGAGCACCCCGTGTTATTGCCTATAGACCTTGTGCACCACTACTTCTATTATTACAGAAAAATAATTATTTTCAAAAATGTTTTATTATGTAAAACTGAAACAAAGAACAAAAAAAAGTAGTCATATTTGGTATTGTCACGTCCGTAACAACCTGCTTTTTAAAAGTACCACATGAACTAACCTGTCAGATGAACACCGTGACAAAAAACAAAACGTGCCAAAACAGCTATTATTTGCTACCTTACCGCACAAAAAATGTAATATAGAGCAACCAAAAATCATATGTACTCTAAAATAGTACCAACAAAATTGCCATCTTATCCCATAGTTTCCAAAATGGGGTCACTTTTTGGAAGTTTCTACTCTGGGGTGCATCAGGGAGTCTTCAAATGTGACATGGTAACTTAAAATTATTTCAGTGAAATCTGCCCTCCAAAAACCACATGGTGCTCCTTTCTTTCTGCGCCCTGCCGTGTGCCCGTATGGCAGTTTACAATCACAAATGGGGTGTTTATGTAAACTACAGAATCAGGGTAATAAATATGGAGTTTTGTTTCGCTGTTAACCCTTGTTTTGTTAGCAGAAAAAATGGTATTAAAATGGAAAATCTGCAAAAAAAGTTAAATTCAAAATTTCATCTACATTTTAATTTAGTTCTTGTGGAACACCTAAAGGGTTAACAAAGTTTGTAAAATCAGTTTTGAATACCTTGAGGGGTGTAGTTTCCAAAATGGGGTCCTTTATTTGTAGTTTCTACAATAGGGGTGCCTCAGGGGGTCTTCAAATATGACATGGCAACTTAAAGAGGACCTTTCACCGGTCCAAAGTTTGTTAGTGAAAGGTATGTACATGCAGAGCGGCACCAAGGGATGACCCTGCACTTACTTGTATCCCTGGGTGCCACTATGTTCGCCTGCTGTAGCCCCCGGTACCGGCGCTCGTGCTTCTGATAATTTTGCCTTGGGCGGAGACATCTTCTTTTGCCCTGGGCGTCTCCTTCTCCCAGGCTGGAGCGCTGGCCAATCGCAGCACTCAGCTCATATCCTGGGAGGTTGCAGGATATGAAGGAGACGCCCAGGTCAAAAGAGGATGTCTCCGCCCAAGGCAAAACTAGCAGCAGTGCGTGCGCCGGTACCGGGGGCTACAGCAGATGAACGGAGCGGCACCCAGGGATACAAGTAAGTGCAGGGACATCGCTGGGTGCCGCTCTGCATGTACATACCTTTTAGTAACAAACTTTGGACAGGTGAAAGGTCTTCTTTTAAAATTATCCCAGTGAAATCTGCCCTCCAAAAACCACATGGTGCTCCGTTCTTTCTGCGCCCTGCCGTGTGCCCGTATGGCAGGTTTACAATCACATATGGGGTGTTTATGTAAACTACAGAATCAGGGTAATAAATATGGAGTTTTGTTTCGCTGTTAACCCTTGCTTTGTTAGCTGGAAAAATGGGATTAAAATGGAAAATCTGCTAAAAAGTGAAATTCCGAAATCTCATCTACATTTACCTCTAATTCTTGTGGAACACCTAAAGGGTTAAGAAAGTTTTTAAAATCAGTTTTGAATACCTTGAGGGGTGTAGTTCTAAAATGCCATTTATGGGTGGTTTCTATTATGTAAGCCCCACAAAGTGACTTCAGACCGGAACTAGTCCTTAAAAATTGGGTTCTGGAAATTTTCTTCAAAATTTGAAGATTTGCTTCTAAAATTCTAAGCCTTCTAACGTCCCCCCCCTAAAAAAAAAAAAAGAAATTGACATTTACAAAATGATCCAAACATAAATTAGACACGTACGGAATGTAAAGTAATAGCTATTTTAGGAGGTATCACTATCTGTTTTAAAAGCAGTGAAATGTAAATTTTTAAAATTGCAAATTTTTCCAAATTTTTGGTAAATTTGGTATTTTTTTATAAATAAAAATGAAATATTTTGACTCAAATTTACCACTGTTATGAAGTACAGTATGTGACGAGAAAACAATGTCAGAATAGCGTGGATAAGTAAAAGCATTTTAAAGTTATCAGTTATCACCACATAAAGTGACACATGTCAAATTTTCAGAAAATGGCCTGGTCCTTAAGGTGAAAAGTGGCAGGGTCCTGAAGGGGTTAAGGGGACATGGCGCTATGTTTGTCACATTTTAAAGGGCAGGGTGCTGTGAAGTCTTATATTAGGGCGTGGCACAGTGGGGGCACTCTTAAAGGGGAGGGGCCCCTGTGCAGGTCAGTGTTAAAGAGCACCTGTCACCTCTCCTGACCTGACTGATTTAATAGTTTCATGTAATAACAATTCTGGAGCATCTATTCTTATGGCTCTATGTTGTTCCATTCCTTTATTATTTCTACTAGAAGTCATGAATGAATTACTAGCAGTCTGCAGTAAGGGTACAGAGGGGTGATAATCAGTTGGGGGTGTGTCCCTGCACATTCTCACTCTATACAGTCATTGCTTCCATTGTCAGACTGTGCAGGTATACACCCCAACTGGTAATACCCCTCTCTACCCTTACTGTGTTGGAAACCCACCAATCAGATACTAATGACCTATCCCTATAAAGATTTGTTATTCAATGTCATTTGATAAACACCAACACCAAAGTTCATCTTAAATTTTATAAACTGGAAAATGAAATGTAGGCTCAAAGGCTCTATTCACATCTCTGTTTTATCTTCCATCATACAAGGGATACTGACACTGCTTCTGTTGTGGTGTTCTTCCTTTTAACTGCAGCAACAGTTATGTATCCTAAGGGTAGGTAAGTCATCGGTAGTAAAAATTTGGGAAACTGCTTTAAGAGTACAGGGTGCTGTGGAGGTCACTGTTAAGGGGGCGGGGTGCTGTGGAGGTCACTGTTAAGGAAGTGGGGTGCTGTGGATCTCACTAATAAGGGGATGCTGTAGAGGCACATTTAACCTCTTAAGGACATAGGCCTAATGTCCGAGTGCATAAGGACAAAAAAAAAACTAAATAAATCGCAATAGAACATGAATAGAACATGATCGCTTTGCGATGTATCTGATCCTTTAAAATGCCGGCAAATGTTTTTTTTTATTTCTGTAACCCCCCCCCCGTGCCCTCATTGTGATGGGCGGTGCGGGGAGGGGGAGGCTTGCGTGCGGTGCAGCAGGCGGTGCGGGGGGCGGGCGGGCGTCCTGCTTGCCATGGTAACAGAATTCTGATCAGAATTTGCTAAAGGCAAAGAGTCACTTTTATGGAGTTTGTACTCTAGGGGTGCATCAGGGGGGCTTCAAATGGGACATAGTGTCAAAAAACTAGTCCAGCATGCCTCTTGTCTCTTTACCCTATTCCCTGTCTTCCCCTTCTCTGCTCCTCACATGCTCTCTGTCCCTCTAATTAGATTATTTTCTCTTGCTTACTCTTTTTATCTCTCTCTCCCCAAACACCCTTTCCCTCTCTTGCCCGTTCTTATTTAAGTTCTTTACCTCTCTCCTTCCCTTTAACTTTCTTTCTACACTTCTCCCAATCTCCTATAAATCTCTGTTTTCCAATTTACCCCTTAAGTTTCTTTCCTCCTCCTAGTCTGCCTATCTTTACCTAACTTTCAACCTCTCCAACTCTCTTTTTTCTCCTATCCCCATCTTGGACCAATCTCCTTTTCTTTCTCTCAATTTCATTCTCTCCTTTTCTCCCTCTTACTCTAATCCTATATCTCACACTTCGCCTCTCTCTCACTCACCCCCTCTCTCTTTATATTTACATTAACTCTGAGATAAGTCAGTAGGCCCCTAGCGTGTGTTATATATGTATATAAGTGTCTATAGCATGTAAAAGGAACATATTATCTTGCCTTTGACTTTTTATAGGTGACTGATGCCCAGTGAGATGATGGAATCTGATATATTTCCTGGTCAACTGCAAGAAAAGAATGATAAAAGAGGTAATTAATATTTATATTAATTACTGATAATAATCAGGCTAGACAAGAGTTCTAGTCCTGAAGTATATTCCTTATACATGTGGATATACGGTATGTGCTTACCATATGTATATAATTTTGGACACATATTATAACACAAACATATCTCAGGTACAGAGATAAAGAAGTTTGTTTTTCTTTACCCTCTGTTTTCTACTATCATGAATGCCCTTATATTTTTGTTAGGAAAAATGTGTTATGGTCCTGTTGACCATAAACTTAAGTTATGGCCATTGCTCCCCTTAAAACAGTGTGCTGGAAGGGTAGGGCCTGGGTGCTGTTTAACACCACCCTATCCTTTCTACCCCGCTCTACCTCACCCTTTTTCCTCCTCCTCCTCTTCCTTTTCAGCTTCTTTCTCCCTGTCTTTTCTCCACTTTTTCCACGTTCTAATACCCCTCATCCTCTCCCACTTTACGCTTTCTTCCTATTAATATTCTCTCTCCCCTTTTCTCTTCTCTAAAACTTCTTGTCCCTCTCTATCTATTTGTCATCACTTTTGGTCTCTTTTCACCTTATGTTCACCCTTACACTCTTTCTCTCTTGTCCTTTTTCTGCCCATTCCCCTTTTTTCCCCCATCTAGCCCTCTTTTATTCCTCATTATGCTTTACCTGTCACCGTTTATTTCATTGTCCTTTTTTCTTTCTATCACCAACTCTCTCTATCCCCATCTCCCAAAGCTCTCCTTCCCCTCTCTCTTTTCCGCTTCTCTCATTCCCACTTTCATCCTTTTATCTCTGCTCTGTTTTTTTCTCTCTCACTTTGTGCTATGTTTATCTCTTATTCCCACTTTCGCTCCCATGCCTCCTTTCTTTTTTCCATCTTCTTCCCCATTCTCAGTCTCTTTGTGTCTATTTTCCTCAACTTCAAACCTATATCTTCCATCCTTTTTTCTTCTTCTCTTAATACCCATTCAAATCCCTTCTTCCTTTCGCATTCCTCTCAAATTTCTTCCTCTCTCTTCTGATTCCCCTCTGTCCTTGATCCATGTCTTTTTTGTGTCCCATATTTTCCCCTTTCAATTTCTCTCTTGCCCCCTCCTACTCCCTCCTTATTTATTATCCCCTTTTTCCCCATCTAACCCTCTTCCATTCCTCTTTATGCTCCACCTTTCACCCTTTATTTCTTTGTGTTTTTTTTCTTTCTATCACCATCTCTCTCTAACCCCTGTCTCCCAATGTTTCCCCTCCACTCTTCCTTTTGCCATTTATACTTTTCCCTTTCACTCCTTTTTTCTTTATTCTGCCTATTTTTCTTTCATGCTCTCTGCCATTCTCATGCCTTTTCCCCTCTCTCTGACATGCCTCCTCTCTTTTTTGCCTTTTTCATTCCCTTTCCCTCTTTATTCCTCAATCTCATTCTTCCTCTATCTCCCATAGCCTATCCTTTCATCTTCGTATTTTCCTCTCTAGTCTTTTCTTCCTTTCTCGTTCCACTGGCGTTTCTTCCCTGATCTTCTACTTCCCTCACTCTATCACCCATGTATTTTTCTTGTCCCTCTTTCCCCTTCTCTATTTTTTCTCCCCCCCTGCTACTTGTTCCCTATCCATAATCTTCTTTCTGCCCTTGTCCCTTTCAGAATTACCCTCTCGTTCCCGCTCTCATCCTATCTTTATCACTTACTTTTTCTCCCCATCCAACCGTTTATTTTTGCCCTTTACTCCCACTCTTCCCAGTTTTTACTCACTCTTTTCCTTCTCTAATGTTCTGTTTCTTCCCTTAACTCTCTGCTGTGCTCGTGTTATCCAACCCTCTCTTACATTTTTGTCCTTTTTTTGCACTTTCTGTCTCGCATGTTCCTTTTCTCTTTCCCTACTTCCCCTCATTCTATATTTCTCTCACCCTCTCCCCATTTTCTATTGTTTCTCCTTTCCTTAACTTCAACTACCCTATCCTTTTTTTTTCCCATTATCCTCTTTCCCTCACATTTCACCTTCTCTCATTTCCCCTTTCTTCCTTTTACTTCCTGCTTTGCTCATGTTTTCTTAACGTCTCTTACATTCTTTTCCTCTCTTGCCCCTCTCTGTCTCGCAATCTATCTCCTACTTTGCATCTCTCTCACGCCTTCTCTCTTTATATTTACATTAAGTCTGAGATAAGTCAGTAGGCCCCTAGCGTGTGTTATATATATTAGTGTCTATGGCATGTAAAAGGAACATATTATCATGCCTTTGACTTTTTATAGGTGACTGATGCCCAGTGAGATGATGGAATCTGATATTTTTCCTGGTCAACTGTGAGAAAAGAATGATAAGACAGGTAATTAATATTTATATTAATTCCTGATAATAATCAGGCTAGACAAGAGTTCTAGTCCTGAAGTATATTCCTTATACATGTGGATATACAGAATGTACTTACCATGTGTATATCATTTTGGACACTTCTATTACAACACAAACATATCTTAGGTACATATTCTCCTCCTCCTTCTCTTCCCTTTCAGCTTCTCTCTCCCTCTCCATTCTCCCTTTTTCCACCTTTTAATCCCCCTCATCCTCTCCACTCTATGCTTTTTTCCCATTAATATTCTCTCTCCCCCTTTTCTATTCTCTAACACTTCTTGTCCCTCTCTATCTAAAGAATTTTTCACTTTCTGTCTCTTTTCACCTTATGTACACCCTCACACTCTTTCTTTCTTGGCCTTTCTCTACCCATTCCTCTCTTTTTCTGCCCATCTAGCCCTCTTTCATTCATCTTTATGCTCTACCTTTCACCCTTTATTTCATTGTCCTTTCTTCTTTCTATCACCATATCTTTTTATCCCTATCTCCCAAAGCTCTCCCTCCCCTCTCTCTTTTCCGCTTCTCTCATTCCCACTTTCACTCCTTTTATCTCTTCTCTGTTTTTCTTTCTTCCCTTTACTACCTGCTGTGCTCGTATTTTCTTACCCTCTCTTACATTCTTGTCCTCTCTCACCCCTCTCTGTCTCCCATGCCCCAAGTCTCTTTACCCTACTTCCCCTCTTTCTATATTTCTCTCACTCTCTCTCCATGCTCTATTGTTTCCCCTTTCCTTACTTTCACCTACCCTATCTTTTTTTTTACCAATATCCTCTCCTTCTCCTTTTCCACCCCTCACACTCTTCCCAGTTTTCCCTCAATCTTTACCTTCTCTAATGTTCCTTTTCTCCCCTTTACTACCTGCTGTGCTCGTATTTTCTTACACTCTCTTACATTCTTGTCCTCTCTCACCCCTCTCTGTCTCCCATGCCCCATGTCTCTTTACCCTACTTCCCCTCTTTCTATATTTCTCTCCCTCTCTCCCCATTTTCTATTGTTTCCCCTTTCCTTACTTTCATCTACCCTATCTTGTTTTTACCATTTTCCTCTCATTCCCGTTTTTCACCCCTCACACTCTTCCCAGTTTTCCCTCACTTTTTACCTTCTCTAATGTAGCTTTTCTCCCCTTTACTCCCTTTTCTCACTTTCACCTACCCCATCTTTTTTTACCATTATCCTCTCCTTCCCTGTCTCCCCCCTAATACTCTTCCCTGTTTTCCCTCATTCTTTACCTTCTCTAATGTTCCCCTTCTTCCCTAAACTCCCTGTTGTGCTTGTGTTTTCTTACTCTCTTTTACATTCTTGTCCTCTCTCATCCCTCTCTGTCTCACATGCCCCTTGTCTCTTTACCCTACTTCCTGTTTTCTAAATTTCTCTCACCCTCTCCCCATTTTCTATTGTTTCCCTTTATCTCACTTTCACCTACCCCATCTTTTTTACCATTATCCTCTCCTTCCCCGTCTCCACCCCTCACACTCTTCCCAGTTTTCCCTCACTTTTTACCTTCTCTAATGTTGCTTTTCTCCCCTTTACGCCCTGCTATGCTCGTGTATTGTTACCCTCTCTTACATTCTAGTCATCTCTCACCCCTCTTTGTCTCTAATGTCCCTTGTCCCTTTACCCTACTTCCTGTATACTATCTTTCTCTCACCCTCTTCCCATTTTCTATTATTTCCCCTTTTCTCACTTTCACCTACCCCATCTTTTTTTTACCATTTTCCTCTCCTTCCCCGTCTCCCCCCCCTCATACTCTTCCCTGTTTTCCCTCATTCTTTACCTTCTCTAATGTTCCCTTTCTTCCCAAAACTCCCTGCTGTGCTTGTGTTTTCTTACCCTCTCTTACATTTTTGTCCTTTCTTACCTCTCACTGTCTCCCATGTCCCTTGCCTCTCTATCCTACTTCCCCTTTTCTATATTTCTCTTCAACTCTCCCCATTTTCTATTGTTTTCCCTTTTCTCACTTTCACCTACCCCATCTCTTTTTTACCATTATCCTCTCCTTCCCTGTCTCCCCCCTAATACTCTTCCCTGTTTTCCCTCATTCTTTACCTTCTCTAATGTTCCCTTCTTCCCTAAACTCCCTGTTGTGCTTGTGTTTTCTTACTCTCTTTTACATTCTTGTCCTCTCTCATCCCTCTCTATCTCACATGCCCTTGTCTGCTTTACCCTACTTCCTGTTTTCTAAATTTCTTTCACCCTCTCCCCATTTTCTATTGTTTCCCTTTATCTCACTTTCACCTACCCCATCTTTTTTACCATTATCCTCTCCTTCCTGTCTCCCCCTCATACTCTTCCCAGTTTTCCCTCATTCTTTACCTTCTCTAATGTTTCCCTTCTTCCTAAACTCCCTGTTGTGCTTGTGTTTTCTTACTCTCTTTACATTCTTGTCCTCTCTCATCCCTCTCTATCTCACATGCCCCTTGTCTCTTTACCCTACTTCCTGTTTTCTAAATTTCTTTCACCCTCTCCCCATTTTCTATTGTTTCCCTTTATCTCACCTTCACCTACCCCATCTTTTTTTACCATTATCCTCTCCTTCCCTGTCCCCCCCCCCCCACTCATACTCTTCCCAGTTTCCCCTCATTCTTTACATCCTCTAATATTCCCTTTCTTCCCTAAACTCCCTGCTGTGCTTGTGTTTTCTTACCATCTCTTACATTTTTGTCCTTTCTTGCCTCTCTCTGTCTCCCATGTCCCTTGCCTCTCTATCCTACTTCCCCTTTTCTATATTTCTCGTCAACTCTCCCCATTTTCTATTGTTTTCCCTTTTCTCACTATCACCTACCCCATCTTTTTTTACCATTATCCTCTCCTTCTCCGTCTCCCCCCTCACACTCTCCTTAATTTTCCCTCACTCTTCACCTTCTCTCATGTCCCCTTTCTTCCCTTTACTCCCTGCTTTGCTCGTGTTGTCTTACCCTCTCTTACATTTTTGTTCTCTCTTTCCTCTCTCTATGTCAAATGTTCCTTGTCTCTTTACCCTACTTCCCCTCATTCTATATTTCTCTCACCCTCTCCCCATTTTCTATTGTTTCTCCTTTCCTTAATTTCAACTACCCTATCCTTTTTTTCCATTATCCTCTCTTTCCCTCACATTTCACCTTCTCTCATTTCCCCTTTCTTCCCTTTACTCCCTGCTTTGCTCATGTTTTTTTACCGTCTCTAACATTATTTTACTCTCTTGCCCCTCTCTGTCTCGCAATCTATCTCCTCCTTTGCATCTCTCTCACACCTTCTCTCTTTATATTTACATTAAGTCTGAGATAAGTCAGTAGGCCCCTAGCGTGTGTTATATATATTAGTGTCTATAGCATGTAAAAGGAACATATTATCATGCCTTTGACTTTTTATAGGTGACTGATGCCCAGTGAGATGATGGAATCTGATATTTTTCCTGGTCAACTGTGAGAAAAGAATGATAAGACAGGTAATTAATATTTATATTAATTACTGATAATAATCAGGCTAGACAAGAGTTCTAGTCCTGAAGTATATTCCTTATACATGTGGATATACAGTATGTACTTACCATGTGTATATCATTTTGGACACTTCTATTATAACACAAACATATCTTAGGTACATATTCTCCTCCTCCTTCTCTTCCCTTTCAGCTTCTCTCTCCCTCTCTATTCTCCTTTTTCCACCTTCTAATCCCCTCATCCTCTCCCACTCTATGCTTTTTCCCATTAATATTCTCTCTCCCCCTTTTCTCTTCTCTAACACTTCTTGTCCCCCTCTATCTAAAGAATTTTTCACTTTCAGTCTCCTTTTACTTTATGTACACCCTCACACTCTTTCTTTTTTGGCCTTTCTCTACCCATTCCTCTCTTTTTCTCCCCATATAGCCCTCTTTCATTCATCTTTATGCTCTACCTTTCACCCTTTATTTCATTGTCCTTCCTTCTTTCTATCACCATCTCTTTTTATCCCTATCTCCCAAAGCTCTCCCTCCCCTCTCTCTTTTCCGCTTCTCTCATTCCCACTTTCACTCCTTTTATCTCTTCTCTGTTTTTCTTTCTTCCCTTTACTACCTGCTGTGCTCGTATTTTCTTACCCTCTCTTACATTCTTGTCCTCTCTCACCCCTCTCTGTCTCGCATGCCCCATGTCTCTTTACCCTACTTCCCCTCTTTCTATATTTCTCTCAATCTCTCTCCATGCTCTATTGTTTCCCCTTTCCTTACTTTCACCTACCCTATCTTTTTTTTACCAATATCCTCTCCTTCTCCTTTTCCACCACTCACACTCTTCCCAGTTTTCCCTCAATCTTTACCTTCTCTAATGTTCCTTTTCTCCCCTTTACTTCCTGCTGTGCTTGTGTTTTCTTACCCTCTCTTACAGTCTTGTCCTCTTTCACCCCTCTTTGTCTCGCAAGTCTCTTGTCTCTTTACCCTACTTCCCCTTTTTCTATATTTCTCTCACTCTCTCCCCATTTTCTATTGTTTCCCCTTTCCTTACTTTCATCTACCCTATCTTGTTTTTACCATTTTCCTCTCATTCCCGTTTTTCACCCCTCACACTCTTCCCAGTTTTCCCTCACTTTTTACCTTCTCTAATGTAGCTTTTCTCCCCTTTACTCCCTGCTATGCTCGTGTATTGTTACCCTCTCTTACATTCTAGTCATCTCTCACCCCTCTTTATCTCGCAATGTCCCTTGTCCCTTTACCCTACTTCCTGTATACTATCTTTCTCTCATCCTCTTCCCATTTTCTATTATTTCCCCTTTTCTCACTGTCACCTACCCCATCCTTTTTTTTTACCATTATCCTCTCCTTCCCCGTCTCCCCTCCTCATACTCTTCCCAGTTTTCCCTCAGTCTTTACTTTTTTTTACATTAACTTTCTTTTCTTTACTCCCTGCTCTTCTCGTGTTTTCTTATCCTCTCTTACATTCTAGTCCTCTCTCATTCCTCTTTGTCTCGCATGTCCCTTGTCTCTTTACCCTACTGCCTGTATTCCATCTATCTCTCAACCTATTCCCATTTTATATTATTTCCCCCATTCTCACTTTCACCTAACCTATCTTTTATTACCATTATCCTCTCCTTCCCCGTCTCAACCCCTCACACTCTACCCAGTTTGCCCTCACTCTTTACCTTCTCAAATGTTCCCTTTCTTCACCTAACTCCCTGCTGTGCTTGAGTTTTCTTACCCTCTCTTACATTCTTGTCCTCCCTCATCCCTCTCTGTCTCTCATGCCCCTTGTCTCTTTACCCTACTTCCCATTTTTCTATATTTCTTTCACCAGTTCCCCATTTTCTATTGTTTTCCCTTTTCATACTTTTACCTATACCATCTTTTTTACTATTATCCTCTTCTTCCCCTTCTCCACCCCTCACACTCTCCCTAGTTTTCCCTCACTCTTCACCTTCTCTTGGTTCCCCTTTCTTCCCTTTACTCCCTGCTTTGCTCATGTTTTCTTACCGTCTCTTATATTCTTTTCCTCTCTTTCCCCTCTCTGTCTCGCAATCTATCTCCTACTTTGCATCTCTCTCACGCCTTCTCTCTTTATATTTACATTAAGCCTGAGATAAGTCAGTTGGCCCCCGTGCGTGTGGTTTATATATTAGTGTCTATAGCATGTAAAAGGATCATATTATCATTCCTTTGACTTTTTATAGGTGGCTGATGCCAAGTGAGATGATGGAATCTGACATTTTTCCTGGTCAACTGTGAGAAAAGAATGATAAGGCAGGTAATTAATATGTATATTAATTACTGATAATAATCAGGCTAGACAAGAAGTCCTGAAGTATATTCCTTATACATGTGGATATACAGTATATACTTACCATGTGTATATAATTTTGGACACCTCTATTATAACACAAACATATCTCAGGTACAGAGATGAAGAAGTTTGTTTTTCTTTACCCTCTGTTTTTTACTATCAGGAATGCGCCTATATGTTTGTTAGGAAAAATGTGTTATGGTCCTTTTGACCATAAAATTAAGTTATGGCCATTGTTTCCCTTAAAGAATTTCAGCCAGTGTGCTGGAAGGTTAGGGCCAGTGTGCTGTTCAGCACCACCCTATCCTCTTTATCCCGCTCTACCCCACCCTTTCTCCTCCTCCTTCTCTTCCCTTTCAGCTTCTCTCGCCCTCTCTCTTCTCCCTTTTTCCACCTTCTAATCCCCTTCATCCTCTCCCACTCTATGCTTTTTTCTATCTACTGAATTTTTCACTTTCTGTCTTTTTTCACATTATGTACACCTTCACACTCTTTCTTTCTTGGCATTTCTCTACCCATTCCTCTCCCCACCCATCTAATGGGACCCTTATTATCCAGTAGAAACTCTTAGGTCATTCATACACAGTTACACCAGGTTTCCATAACAACTCAGCCATTTTTTTCACTGTTATAGTTCACTGTTAAGGGGGCGTTGTGCTTTGGAGGTCACTGTTAAGGGGCAAGGTGCTATGGATATCACATTTTAAGGGGGCAGGCTGCTGTGGAGGTCTTTACTTAAGGGGACAGGGTGCTGTGGAAGTCTTATATTAAGGGTATAGGGTGCTGTTAAGGTCACTGTTAAGTGGAGGTCAGTGTTATAGGAGCGAGGTCCTGTGGAGGTCATTGTTAAGGGGTAGATCACTGTGGAGGGTCACTGTAAAAGGTGCGGGCCACTGTGGAGGTCAGTGTTAAGGGGACAGGGTATGGTGAAGGTCAATGTTAAGGGGGTGGGGTGCTGTATAAGTCACTTTTAAGTGGATGGGCACTATGGAGGTCACAGTTAAGGTGGTGGGATACTGTGAAGGTCAATGTTATGGGGGTGAGATGTTGAAGAGGTCACTGTTAAGGGGCGGGTGCTGTGAAGATCACTGTTAAAGGGGATGGACGCTGTAGAGGTTACTTTTAAGGGAGTGGGGTATTTTGGGGGGTCTGTTAAGGGTGTGGGCCACTGTGGAGGTCAGTGTAAAGTGGGAAGGTCACTGTGATGGTCACAGCTAAGCGGGCAGGGTTCTGTTGAGGTAACTGTTAAGGGGACGGGCCATGGAAGAGGTCACTGTTAAGGGGGCGGTGCTGTGGATGTCATTGTTAAAGGTTCAGGCCTCTGTGGTGGTCACTTTTAAAGGGATGGACTGCTGTAGAGGTCAATGTTAAGGGGCAGAGTGCTGTGGAGGGTCAGTGTTAAGGGGACAGGCTGCTGTGGAGAAAACTGTTATGCAGTGCAGGGGGCTATGAAGTTCAAACTTAACAGTGTGGGCACTGCGGATGTCACTGTTAAAGGGGTGGGCTGCTGTGAAGATCAAAGTTAAGGGGAAGGGGTACTGTAGAAGTCACTGATATGGGAAACACTGTTGATATTTTTTAACCTCACACAAAATCATTAAATGAAATAGTGGAAATATACCCGTGCGAAGCCTCGTCACCCTGCTAGTCTCATATAAATATATATATATATATATATCTTATCTCTTATACATATATATAAATGAATTTCTGTCTAGACGTCTGTCTGTCTAGACGTTCTTTATGCGCGATCAAACGACGGGTAGAGTTGAGCGAACACCTGGATGTTCGGGGTCGAGAAGTTCGGCCGAACTTCCCGAAAATGTTCGGGTTCGGGATCCGAACTCGACCCGAACTTTATCCCGAACCCCATTGAAGTCAATGGGGACCCGAAATTTTGGGCACTAAAAAGGCTGTAAAATAGTCCAGGTAAAGGATAGAGGGCTGCAAAATGTAGGTAAATGCCCTGCAAACAAATGTGGATAGGGAAATGAATTAAAATAAAATAAGATAAATAAAAATTAACCAATATCAATTGGAGAGAGGTCCCATTGCAGAGAATCATGCGTCATATTACCCACCACTGGAGAAGGCCACTTTCAGTTATTTCGGCACCAGCACCCAGACAGAGGAGAGAGGTCCCACAGCAAGGAATAAGGCGTCATATCACCCACCACTGGAGAAGGCCACTTTCAGTTATTTAGGCCTCAACACCCAGACAGAGGAGAGAGGTCCACAGCAAGCAATCATGCGTCATATCACCCACCACTGGAGAAGGCCACTTTCAGTTATTTAGACCCCAGCACCCAGGCAGAGGAGAGAGGTCCCACAGCAAGGAATAAGGCTTGATATCACCCACCACTGGAGAAGGCCACTTTCAGTTATTTAGACCCCAGCACCCAGACAGAGGAGAGAGATCCCACAGCAAGGAATAAGGCATCATATCACCCACCACTGGAGAAGGCCACTTTAAGTTATTTAGGCCCCAGCACCCAGACAGAGGAGAGAGGTCCCACAGCAAGGAATAAGGTGTCATATCACCCACCACTGGAGAAGGCCACTTTAGGTTATTTAGGCCCCAGCACCCAGACAGAGAGAGGTCCCACAGCAAGCAATAATGCGTCATATCACCCTCCACTGGAGAAGGCCACTTTCAGTTATTTAGGCCCCAGCACCGAGACAGAGGAGAGAGGTCCACAGCAAGGAATCCTGCGTCATATCACCCACCACTGGAGAAGGCCACTTTCAGTTATTTAGACCCCAGCACCCAGACAGAGGAGAGAGGTCCCACAGCAAGGAAAAAGGCTTCATATCACACAACGCTGGAGAAGGGCACTTTCAGTTATTTAGGCCCCAGCATCCAGACAGAGGAGAGAGATCCCACAGCAAGGAATAGGGCGTCATATCACCCACTACTGGAGAAGGTCGCTTTAAGTTATTTAGGCCCCAGCACCCAGACAGAGAAGAGAGGTCCCACAGCAAGGAATAAGGCATCTTATAACCCACCACTGGAGAAGGCCACTTTCAGTTATTTAGGCCCCAGCACCCAGACAGAGGAGAGAGGTCCACAGCAAGGAATCATGCGTCATATCACCCACAACTGGAGAAGGCCACTTTCAGTTATTTAGACCCCAGCACCCAGACAGAGGAGAGAGGTCCCACAGCAAGGAATCATGCGTCATATCACCCACCACTGGAGAAAGCCACTTTCAGTTATTTAGGCCCCAGCACCCAGACAGAGAGAGAGGTCCCACAGCAAGGAATCATGCGTCATATCACCCACAACTGGAGAAGGCCACTTTCAGTTATTTAGACCCCAGCACCCAGACAGAGGAGAGAGGTCCCACAGCAAGGAATAAGGCGTCATATCACCCACCACTGGAGAAGGCCACTTTCAGTTATTTAGGCCCCAGCACCCAGACAGAGGAGAGAGGTCCCACAGCAAGGAATCATGCGTCATATCACCCACAACTGGAGAAGGCCACTTTCAGTTATTTAGGCCCCAGCACCCAGACAGAGGAGAGAGGTCCCACAGCAAGGAATAAGGCATCATATCACGCACCACTGGAGAAGGCCACTTTCAGTTATTTAGGCCCCAGCACCCAGACAGAGGAGAGAGGTCCCACAGCAAGGAATAAAGTGTCATATCACGCAGCACTGGAGAAAGCCACTTTCAGTTATTTAGGCCCCAGCACCCAGACAGAGGAGGGAGGTCCCACAGCAAGGAATCATGCGTCATATAACCCACCACTGGAGAAGGCCACTTTCAGTTATTTAGGCCCCAGCACCCAGACAGAGGAGAGAGGTCCCACAGCAAGGAATCATGCGTCATATCACCCACCACTGGAGAAGGCCACTTTCAGTTATTTATGCCCCAGCATCCAGACAGAGGAGAGAGGTCCCACAGCAAGGAATCATGCGTCATATCACCCGCCACTGGAGAAGGCCACTTTCAATTATTTAGGCCCCAGCACCCATGTAGAGGAGAGAGGTCGCATGGCAGAGGTTCAGGCTTCATGTCAATCACCATTGTAACAGGCAACTGTCAGTTATTTAGGCCCCGGTGCCCAGATTGAGAAGAGGTTCATTCAACTTTGGGTTGCACCGCAAGATCATGGTAAAGTTAAAAAAATGAGGATTCAATAAAGAAGTGCCCCGGATTACAAGAATACATGGTTGAGTGGGAGGCAGTTATAAATGTCTATTCTGCACAAGGGAGGGACAGGTCCTGTGGGATCCATGCCTAGTTCATTTTTATGAATGTCAGCTTGTCCACGTTGGCTGTGGACAGGCGGCTCCGTTTGTCAGTAATGACGCCCCCTGCCATGCTGAATACACGTTCAGACAAAACGCTGGCCGCCGGGCAGGCCAGCACCTCCAAGGCATAAAATGCTAACTCTGGCCACGTGGACAATTTGGAGACCCAGAAGTTGAGTGGGGCCGAACCATCAGTTAGTACGTGGAGGGGTGTGCAGACGTACTGTTCAACCATGTTAGTGAAATGCTGCCTCCTGCTAATACGTTCCGTATCAGGTAGTGGTGCAGTTAGCTGTGGCGTGGAGACAAAACTTTTCCACATTTCTGCCATGCTAACCCTGCCCTCAGAGGAGCTGGCCGTGACACAGCTGCATTGGCAACCTCTTGCTCCTCCTCTGCCTTCGCCTTGGGCTTCAACCTGTTCCCCTGTGACATTTGGGGATGCTCTCAGGAGCGCGTCTGCCAGCATGCGCTTGTACTCGCGCATCTTCCTATCACGCTCCAGTTCAGGAAGTAAGGTGGGCACATTGTCTTTGTACCGGGGATCCAGCAGGGTGGCAACCCAATAGTAAGCACACATTACAATGTTGGCAACTCTGCTGTCGTTGCGCAGGCACTGCAGCATGTAGTCGCTCATGTGTGCCAGGCTGCCCAGAGGTAAGGACAAGCTGTCCTCTGTGGGAGGCGTATCGTCATCATACTCTGTATCCCCCCAGCCATGCACCAGTGATGGGCCTGAACTGTGTCGGGTGCCACCGCGCTGTGAACCAGCTTCATCCTCATCCTCCTACACCTCCTCCTCATCCTCCTAGTCCTCCAGTAGTGGGCCCTGGCTGGCCACATTTGTACCTGGCCTCTGCTGTTGCAAAAAACCTCCCTCTGAGCCACTTCTAACAGACTAGCCTGAAAGTGCTAAAAATGACCGCTAATCCTCCTCCTCCTCTTCCTGGGCCACCTCCTCTTCCATCATCGCCCTAAGCGTTTTCTCAAGGAGACATAGAAGTGGTATTATAACGCTGATAACGGTGTCATCGCCACTGGCCATGTTGGTGGAGTACTCGAAACAGCGCAACAGGGCACACAGGTCTTGCATGGAGGCCCAATCATTGGTGGTGAAGTGGTGCTGTTCCGCAGTGCGAGTGACACGTGCGTGCTGCAGCTGAAACTCCACTATGGCCTGCTGCTGCTCGCACAGTCTCTCCAGCATGTGCAAGGTGGAGTTCCACCTGGTGGGCACGTCGCATATGAGGCGGTGAGCGGGAAGGCCGAGTTATGCTGTAGCGCAGACAGGCGAGCAGCGGCAGGATGTGAACGCCGGAGCGCGCACAGACGGCCCGCACTTTATGCAGCAGTAGTAGGAGGAGGAGGCTACAGGAGGCAAAGAATTATGCCCTGCGATCCTTGGCGGCGGAAGGACGTGCGCCAAGGAACTCTTCGCCTGGGGCCCAGCCGCCACTACATTTACCCAGTGTGCAGTTAGGGAGATATAGCGTCCCTGGCCGTGCTTACTGGTCCACGTATCTGTGGTTAGGTGGATCTTGCCACAGATGGCGTTGCACAGTGCACACTTGATTTTATCGGATACTTGGTTGTGCAGGGAAGGCACGGCTGTCTTGGAGAAGTAGTGGCGGCTGGGAACAACATACTGTGGGACAGCCATGGCCATCAGCTGTTTGAAGCTGTCTGTGTCCACCAGCCTGAATGACATCATTTCAAAGGCCAGTAGTTTAGAAATGCTGGCATTCAGGCCCAGGGCTCGAGGGTGGCTAGGTGGGAATTTATTCTTTCTCTCCAAGGTTTGTGAGATGGAGAGCTGAACGCTGCCGAGTGACATGGTGGAGATGCTTGGTGACGCAGGTGGTGATGTCGGTGGCACATCCTCTGTTTGGGGGGCGGCAGGCGTCAACATTCCTCCCGAGGCGGAGGAAGAGGCCAGGGCAGCAGCAGAAGTGGGAGCAGGGGGAGCCTGATTGAGTTCCTTGCTTTTAAGGTGTTTACTCCACTGCAGTTCATGCTTTGCATGTAGATGCCTGGTCATGCAGGTTGTGCTAAGGTTCAGAACGTTAATGCCTCGCTTCAGGCTTTGATGGCACAGTGTGCAAACCACTCGGATCTTGTCATCAGCGCATTGTTTAAAGAAGTGCCATGCCAGGGAACTCCTTGAAGCTGCCTTTGGGGTGCTCGGTCCCTGGTGGCGGTGACCAGTAGAGATGTCGCGAACATAAAATTTTCTGTTCACGAACAATGAACCCGAATTTACTCAAATGTTCGCAAAATAGACTTTTATTGGCAAGCGAATATTAAAACCCACAGTGACTCTTTCTAGCTACAATAGTGATAGAAAATTTGTTTTAAGTTGACTAACTAAAGGGCATGAATCATCTAATACTTTTAAATAGTTTAAAATAACCTAGTTTATGACATCTAAATCTACTCTAACATTTTATTTTCTAGCCTACTTTTAAATACTATTTTTATTACTTGTAAAATAAAAAAAAATCACTCTATATCATATTCAAAAGCCAGGTATGTTCAGGCTGACTATCTATCTATAAGACAGGGTGTCAGCATACCTTACAATGACAGGTTTGAGCAATTTAGACAAACAAACATAAGTTCTCAGTCCAAAAGGATAGAAATTGCTTAGCATTGGTTGGCTATCTAGAGGGACCTGGACCTGGACCTGGACCTTGTTTGTAAACTGAAACACAATTTGCATGGCTTTCCCATAGTCCCATGGTATGCAAATGAGTTTATATGACAAAACAGAATAGAAAGATTATAAAGTTAGTCTTTAAAAAATTGCAAAATAAAAAAAAACTATGCAGCCTTCCTAATCATTGAGATGAGAGCTAGGTGGCATTTAAAAAAAAAAAAAAAATAAAAATTTGGTCACCCTAATGATAATCATCTATGTGCACATGTCCCCCTAGATACCTAACCCTAAACAGACAATTTTCTTTTCGGAAAAACTGGTTAATACCCAGGCTGCCTTGCTAAGGTATGCTGATGATCTGTCTGTCTGATGGATTGTTGGCACTGCATATACCTGGTGCTTGGCGGCCATAGGGGAGAACTGTTCTGTGTTGTAAATTGAATGTTTTATGTAATAATAGAAACAACAATAATAATAAGATTTTATGATAAGCAGGCTAGGGTAAATGTCTGTAAGTCTGTCTTTGTCTGTCTTATAAAATGCAAAGATTAGTTTTTTTTAATCAGCTACCTTACTGTATGTTTGATTGAGTATTACACCTTAAAGGGACAGGCTTTTACCCTATAGAAATATATATATATATTTTCCTGTATTAGGATCCTTGATCTCTGGTGCTTGGTGGCCATAGGGGAGAACTGTTCTGTGTTGTTAATTGGATGTTTTATGTAATAATACAAACAACAATAATAATATGTCTTTGTCTGTTTTATAAAGGACAAAAATTAGGGCTTCATTATCTATTGTACCATGTGTTTGATTATTACATGTTAAAGGGATACTGACTACCTGTTCCTGCTGTGCCATCCATTTCCTGGTGGCGGGCTTAGTTTTGTTTGATTGAAGTGTATAATTCTGCCGTGCTGCGCATGCGCCTAGGAAGTTTATTCTTCACTAGGAATAAGTCACCATAGTGCATGCACATTCAGGACAGCACATGGTACAGACAGGAGAAAAAGATTCAAGCACGGCCAGCGGAATCCCTGACAGAGGAAAATTATGAATAAAAACGTTTTATAGACATTATGCAAAGACAGTGTTTGATGATAATAGCATAGTTTTTCTGAGATCAAGGATCCTAATACAGGAAAATATATATATATTTCTATAGTGTATAATACTCAATCAAACATGGTACAATAGTTAATTAAAAAATGTAATCTTTGTATTTTATAAAACAGACAAACACAAACTTACAGATATTTACCCTAGCCTGTCTATCATAAAATCTTATTATTATTATCATTTGTATTATTACATAAAACATTCAATGGACAACACAGAACAGTTCTCCCCTATGGCCCGCGAGCACCAGGTATATGCAGGGCCAACAATCCATCAGGCAGACAGATCATCAGCATACCTTAGCAAGACAGCCTGGGTTTTAACCAGTTTTTCCAAAAGGAAAACTGTCTGTTTAGTGTTCGGTATCTAAGGGGACCTGTGCACATAGATGATTATCATTAGGGTGACAAAAAGTTTTTTTTAACCACTTCAGCCCCCCTAGCTTAAACACCCTTAATGACCAGGCCACTTTTTACAATTCCGCACTACACTACTTTCACCGTTTATTGCTCCGTCATGCAACTTACCACCCAAATGAATTTTACCTCCTTTTCTTCTCACTAATAGAGCTTTCATTTGGTGGTATTTCATTGCTGCTGACATTTTTACTTTTTTTGCTATTAATCAAAAATTACCGAAATTTTTGCAAAAAAATGACATTTTACACTTTCTGTTGTAAAATTTTTCAAAAAAAACTGCATTTCTATATAAATTTTTCTCTAAATTTATTGTTCTACATGTCTTTGATAAAAAAAAATCCAATAAGTGTATATTTATTGGTTTGGGTAAAAGTTATAGCGTTTACAAACTATGGTGCAAAAAAGTGAATTTCTGCATTTTGAAGCAGCTCTGACTTTCTGAGCGCCTGTCATGTTTCTTCAGGTGCTAGAATGTCAGGATAGTATAAATACCCCCAAATCACACCATTTTAGAAAGAAGACACCCCAAAGTATTCGCGGAGGGGCTTGGTGAGTTCATGTATCATTTCATTTTTTTCACAAGTTAGCGGAAAATGACACTTTCTGAGAAAAAAAAAAAAAAAAAAGTTTCAATTTCTGATAACTTCTGGCAAAAAAAAAAAAATCTCAGACGGACTCACTATGCCCCTCAGTGAATACCTTGGGGTGTCTACTTTCGAAATGGGGTCATTTGTGGGGTGTGTTTACTGTTCTGGCATTTTGGGCGGGGGCTAAATTGTGAGCCGCCATGTAAAACCTAAAGGTACTCGTTGGAATTTGGGCCCCTTTGCGCACCCAGGCTGCAAAAAGTGTCACTCATGTGGTATCGCCGTACTCAGGAGAAGTAGGGCAATGTGTTTTGGGGTGTATTTTTACATACACCCATGTTGGAGTGAGATAAATATCTCTGTAAATTGTCAACTTTGTATAAAAATATTTTAAAAGTTGTCGTTTACAGAGATATTTCTCACACCAAGCAGGAGTATATATAAAAATACACCCCAAAACACATTGCCTACTCTCCTAATGCAGCGACTCATGTGTGCACTTTTGCAGCCTGGATCGCAAAGGCCCTAATCAATGAGTACCTTTAAGATTTCTGAGAGCATTTTTACGCATTTGGATTCCAGACTTCTTCTCACGCTTTAGGGGCCCCTAAAATGCCAGGGCAGTATAAATACCCCACATGTGACCCCATTTTGGAAAGAAGACACCCCAAGGTATTCTGTGAGGGGTATGGTGAGTTCATGTAAAATTTTATTTTTTGTCACAAGTTAGTGGAATATGAGACTTTGTAAAAAACAAAATTAAAAAAAACAAAAAAAAACAATTTCCGCTGACTTATGCCAAAAAATAAAAATTCTGTGGACTCACCATGCCCCTCACAGAATACCTACGGGTGTCTTCTTTCCAAAATGGGGTCACATGTGGGGTATTTATACTCACCTGGCATTTTAGGGGCCCCTAAAGTGTGAGAATCCAAATGCATAAAAATGCCCTGTGAAATCCTAAAGGTACTCATTGGTTTTAGGGCCCCTTTGCGCACCCAGGCTGCAAAAAGTGTCACACATGTGGTATCGCCGTACTCAGGAGAAGTAGGGCAATGTGTTTTGTGGTGTATTTTTACATATACCCATGCTGCGTGTGAGAAATATCGCTGTAAACGACAACTTTTTAAATTTTTTTATTCAAAGTTGTCAATTTACAGAGATATTTCTCTCACCCAGTATGGGTATATGTAAAAATACACCTCAAGCACATTGCCTACTTCTCCTGAATGCGGCGATACCCATGATGACATTTTGCAGCCAAATACGCAAGGGGCCCTAATTCAATGAGTACCTTTTAGGAGGGCATTTTTACGCATTTTTCTTCTCACGCTTTAGGGCCCCTAAAATGCCAGGGCAGTATAAATACCCCACATGTGACCCCATTTTGGAAGAAGACACCCCAAGGTAATCCGTGAGGGGCATGGCGAGTTCATAGAAGATTTTTTTGGCACAAGTTAGTGGAAATTGATTTTTATTGTTTTTCTCACAAAGTCTCCCTTTCCGCTAACTTTTGACAAAAGTTTAATTTTCATGGACTCATTATGCCCCTCAGCGAATACCTTGAGGTGTCTTCTTTCCAAAATGGGGTCACATGTGGGGTATTTATACTGCCCTGGCATTTAGGGGCCCTAAAGCGTGAGAAGAAAATGCGTAAAAATGCCCTCCTAAAAGGTACTCATTGGTTTTAGGGCCCCTTTGCGCATCTTGGCTGCAAAAAGTGTCACTCATGTGGTATCGCCGTACTCAGGAGAAGTAGGGCAATGTGTTTTGGGGTGTATTTTTACATATACCCATGCTGGGTGAGAGAAATATCTCTGTAAATTGACAACTTTGAATAAAAAAATTTAAAAGTTGTCGTTTACAGCGATATTTCTCACACACAACATGGGTATATATAAAAATACACCCCAAGCACATTGCCTACTTCTCCTGATGCGGCGATACCATGAGTGACACTTTGCAGCCAAGATGCAAGGCCCTAAAACCAATGAGTACCTTTAGAATTTCACAGGACATTTTTACGCATTTGGATTTTCACGCTTTAGGACCCCTAAAATGCCAGGGCAGTATAAATACCCCACATGTGACCCCATTGTGGAAGAAGACACCCCAAGGTATTCCGTGAGGGGCATGGCGAGTTCACAGAAAAAAAATTTGGCACAAGTTAGCGGAAATGGTATTTTTTTTTTTTTTTTTTTACAGTCTCACATTCCACTAACTTGTGACAAAAATAAAATTTTACATGAACTCACCATACCCCTCACGGAATACCTTGGGGTGTCTTCTTTCTAAAATGGGGTCACATGTGAGGTGTTTGTACTGCTCTGGCATTTTAGGGGTCTCCATAATCATTACACGTATGGCCAGAATTAGGAGTTTCTGCTATTCTCCTTATATTGACCATACGGGTAATGAGAATTTTTCCGTTCAGCCTCTGCGCTGAAAGAAAAAAATGAACGTCTGAATTTTTCCATTCACATTGATCAATGTGGATGAAAAAATCTCTAAAAAAATGTGCAAAAAAAAGAGGAAAAGCTATAAAGCTGCGATCGCTAAGGGACCCTAAGGCCTCATTCAAGCGTCCACAATTCTGTTCCGCAAAATTTTTGCGGAACAGAAATGTGAATACATTCAATTCTATGGGGACAGACTTTGTCCCGCTCGGATCCGTAATTGCGGATCCGTGGTGAAGATCCGCAAAAGTATAGAACATGTCCTATTCTTGTCCGCAATTGCGGACAAGAAAGAGCATTTTCTATATAGTTCTGGCAATGTGCGGATCCGCCAAAATGCGGAAAGCACATTGCTGGTGTCCGTGTTTTGCGGATCCGCGGATTTGCGGATCCGTGGATCCGCAAAACACATGCGGACATCTGAATGAGCCTTACAGGGGTGATCAGTGACAGGGGGTGACAGGGGGTGATCAGGGGGTGACATGGGAGATCAGGGGTTAATCAGTGACAGGGGGTGGTGGGTGGGTGGGGGCGGTGGGGGGTTGTGTGGTGATTGGTGCACTTTGATATTTTTTCTCTGGTGGTCCCAAGCAAAGGGACCACCAGAGAAGCGGGCAGCAAGCAGATCAGACGCTGTTCACAGAACAACGTCTGATCTGCGATTTTTTCAGCCATATACAGCCTGCCAGCGCACGATCGGCGCTGGCAGGCTGTAGTAGAACTACATGCGAGCGCGCCGATGGCGCGCATTGCGCATGTGCGGGCGCGTCCTCGCGTCATCTCGCGTCTCGCGAGATGACGCGCCGATGCGTCCGATCAGAGCTACAGGGCCGCCGCCAGGACGCAATCCTGCGTGCGGCGGTCCTGTAGCGGTTAATATGCCACCTAGCTCTCATCTCAATGATTAGGAAGGCTGCATAGTTTTTTTTTTGATTTTGCAATTTTTCAAAGCCTAACTTTATAATCTTTCTATTCTGTTTTGTGATATAAACTCATTTGCATACCATGGGACTATGGGAAAGCCATGAAAATTGTGTTTCAGTTTACAAACATGGCAGATACTGCTATATTGCTCATTAGCATTTCTTGGCCATGTGTATGCAAATGAGTTTTAAATGTTGGTAAAAGTTTATGCAGCTCTCTTAGGCAGTGAGAGAGGAGTTAGGCTGGCATATAAAATTACAATTTTTGTCGCCCTAATGATAATGGTCTAGGGACCAGGCCTATCTAGATAGCCAACCAATGCTAAGCAATTTCTCTCCTTTTGGATTGAGAACTTATGTTTTAAAACTCATGATTGTCATTGTAAGGTATGCTGATGCCCTGTCTTATGGGTAGATAGTCAGCCTGCACATACCTGGCTTTTGGCATGATCTGAGTGGTTTATGTTAAATGTGATAGAAAATGATCATTAATGATATATTATTTTTAGAAAGGGTTTTTCTTGGTTTGAGGGTTGGGGTGGACAGAGGACACTAGTTAATACTCTCCCTGCTCTAACACTACAGCTTTAAATTGAATTCACTATGCCTGGCTTTGGTAGAAAGGAAAGCTAAATGTAAGAATGCAGGGCGAATGGAACATAGCATAGTGTTCACTGGCAGGAGCGAATTGCAGGGAACAGTTGAACAGTTCGGGACATCTCTAGTGACCACTAGCAGGCAAACTCTCTTGGCGGCGGCTGTTCTGCTTTTGCACCCTGCTCCCTCTTTGCTACGCTGTTGGCTCGGTCTCACCACTGCCTCTTCCTCTGAACTATGAAACTCATCGTCCACTGCATCGTCTTCCACACAGTCTTCCTCCCTGATCTCCTGTTCGGTCTGCACACTGCAGAAAGAAGCAGCAGTTGGCACCTGTGTTTCGTCATCGTCAGAGACGTGCGGACTCCGATGAGGTGGTATTCCCATGTCCCCATCATTAGGAAACATCAGTGGTTGTCCATAAGTGCATTATATGTCTTCCAGCACTGGGGAAGGGCTAGGTGGATTCTCTTGGGAAACCCTGCCAGCAGAGTCTTCAAACAGCATAAGAGACTGCTGCATAACTTGAGGCTCAGACAGTTTCCCTGATATGCATGGGGGTGATGTGACAGACTGATTGGCTCGGTTTTCAGGCGCCACCTGTGCACTTTCTGCTGAAGACTGGGTGGGAGATAATGTTGTGAATGTGCTGGATCCACTGTCGGCCACCCAATTGACTAGCGCCTGTACCTGCTCAGGCCTCACCATCCTTAGAACGGCATTGGGCCCCACCAAATATTGCTGTAAATTCTGGCGGTACTGGAACCTGAGGTAGTTGGTTCACTAGGACGTGTGGCTGTGGCAGAATGGCCACGTCCTCTCCCAGCACCAGAGGGTCCACTAACACCACCACGACCGCGTCCGGGTCCCTTACTAGATGTTTTCCTCATTGTTACCGTTCACCAAGCACCACAATAAGAAAAAAAATATTTTGCCCAATGTATTGATTTCAAATTCAGGCCATTTTTTACAGGCACCTAACACTATCTGCCTATTTATTTATGTACCGTATTACACTAATCCAGGCACAGCAGTAACCACTGATTTAGGGGAATATCAATTGTAGGCCTAGTATTTAGGCCATGGATGAAAAGTATCCTTTTATGGACAGATTTACACTTGGAGATGCACAGTAGCGTGTGAAACAATATGTAGGATTATGCCTTCAGCAATTTTACAATTTTACAATAGGAGATGCACGGTAGCGTGTGAAGTTATTGAGGATGACCCTCTCAGCACTTGTATATACACCTTGAGTGTAATATACCCCTTTACGGACAGATTAACACTTGGCCTGCAACAGCTGGAACACCAGATTCAGGGTATTGCTATATTGGCAAGTGAATTTCACCCCAGAACAAAATCTACCCTTTGACGGATACTATTAAACTTGGCCAGCCACAGCTGAAACCACAGATTTATGGTAATGCTATTTTGGCAATTGAATTTCATCCCAGAACAAAATATATCCTTTGCCGGACACTATTATACTTTGCCAGCCACTGCTGGGACACCAGATTTACTGTATTTCTATTTTTGCTACTGACTTTCACCCCAGAAAATAATATATCCTTTGACAGACACTAAGGAAACTGTCCAGTCACAGCTGGAACACCAGATTCAGGATATTGCTATTTTGGCAATTACATTTAACCCCAGAACAAAATATGTCCTTTGCCGGACACTATTAAACTTAGCCAGCCACAGCTGAAACCACTGATTTATGGTATTGCTATTTTGGCAATTGAATTTCACCCCAGAACAAAATATATCCTTTGCAGGACACTATGAAACTTGGCCAGCCACAGCTGAAACCACTGATTTATGGTATTGCTATTTTGGCAATTGAATTTCACCCCAGAAAAAATATACCCTGTTGCAGGACACTATTTAAACTTGGTCAGCAACAGCTGGAACCACCAGATTTATGGTATTGCTATTTTGGCAATTGAATTTCACCCCAGAAAAAAATATACCCTGTTACAGACAGATTTAAACTAGGCCTGCAACAGCTGGAACACCAGATTTAGGGTATTGCTATTTTGGCAATTGAATTTCACCCCAGAACAAAATATATCCTTTGCCGGACACTATTAAACTTGGCCAGCCACTGCTGGAACACCAGATTTAGGGGATTGCTATTTTGGCAATTGAATTTCACCTCAGAACAAAATATATCCTTTGCCGGACACTATTAAACTTGGCCAGCCACAGCTGAAACCACTGATTTATGGTATTGCTATTTTGGCAATTGAATTTCACCCCAGAACAAAATATATCCTTTGCCGGACACTATTAAACTTGGCCAGCCACAGCTGAAACCACTGATTTAGGGTATTGCTATTTTGGCAATTGAATTTCACCACAGAAAATAATATATCCTTTGCCCGACAGCAGACAGTATTACACTTGGCCAGCCAACAGCTGGAACACCAGATTTAGGGATTGCTATTTTGGCAATTGAATTTAACCCCTTAATAAAATATAGAAATTGCTATCCTGAGTTTCTAGGGGTGACAATAAGCACAGCCAAGCCCCTGATGTAGGATATAGCAAAAAAAAAAAACACTAGTATTGATGGATTGATGGTGGCAGCTTGTTCTGGTGCACCATAAGTCACAAAATGGCCGCTGATCACCCCAGAAAAAAGTGACAGAAAAACGCTCTGTGCAGCCTAAAAACCAGTGAGCAATTAACTAGCAGAAGTTGAATCATTCACAGCTGTAGATCGATCACTTCATTAGGTGCTTTTCAGGGGCGTAGCTAGAAATGACTGGGCCCCACAGCAAATTTTTGTATGGCCCCCCCCCCTGCACGTTTCACTCCCCCCCCCCCCTCCGCCTCTTGTGTAAACCCCACTCCTTTGGCAAGTCACGAGATTATATATATATATATATATATATATATATATAAAGGAAAAGAAGCACTCCGTGGATACGTGGAAAAATTTATCCCTTTATTCCATACTGTGCACAGTATGGAATAAAGGGATCCATTCCACGTATCCACGGAGTGCTGCCTTTCCTTCATCTAAAAATTTGCTGATCCCGATCCAGGGACGACAGGAATTGCACCCAATTTCCCGTTATTTGAGTGCTGCTACCTGCGCCTTTTTATATATATATATATATATATATATATATGTACACACACACACACAGTATATATGTATATATATATATATATATATATATATATATGGCCCATCGCCACTGCCTGCCAATTGCTGGGCCCCATCCTTCCCCTACTGTATATTGTATGGCATGGTGCAAGGATTACTGTATACTGTACATAAAATGTATGGAGGTTACACCGTGCCGGACAATATAACCCCTGCGCCATGCTGTACAATATACAGTATAACCCCTACACAGTGTAGAGGACTAGCGGTATACTGTATATTGTGTGGCACGGTGTAGGCTATATGTGTATACCATAAACATACTCCACATGAAAACTTACAATTACTTGGCTTTGACCTTGGGGATCTCAGACACGACTTCGGCTGGGGGCTAGGTCTAAGAACACGCCGTCCACTGGGCAGTATGGTTTTTCGTTCTTCCTCTTCAGACTCTGTACATGAGGTAACAAGGGGTAATATAACTAAGTAGTATCAGGGTACATTATAATACAGGGGTAATATAACTCAGGAGGCCTATCAGATATTATACAGGGGTAATATAACAGTTATATTACCCCTGAATAATGTCCCGATAGCCCTCCTCAGTTATATTACCCCTGTATAATAATGTACCCTGATACCATTAGTTATATTACCCTCCCTGTATAATTTACTCCAGATACCCCTCAGTTATATTATATAACTGAGTGGTATCAGTTATACAGGGGTAATATAACTGAGGAGGGGTATCAGGGCACATTATACAGAGGTAATATAACTTATATTACCCCTGTATAATGTCTGATAGACCTCCTGAGTTATATTACCCCTGTATAATAATGTACTCTGATGCCTCTTAGTTATATTACCCCGCTGGGGTAATATAACTAAGGGGCATCAGGTACATTATTATACAGGGGTAATATAACTCAGGAGGCCTATCAGGGGACATTATACCCCTGATAGCGCTCCTCAGTTATATTACCCTGCATAACTGATACCACTCAGTTATATAATATAACTGAGGGGTATCAGGGTAAATTATAACTGAGGGTACATTACAGGGGTATAACTGAGGAGGGGCTGGGATAGCATTGTGGCAAGGCCAGGTAGGGTATAGGGTACATACTCAGTCAGCACAGCTTGGGGCCAGGGCAGAGTTCCTGTGAGTGGTTGGTGCTGTGGTATAGCAGACACAGTCTTCCGCATTTGGGGCTGGCCTGGGCACAGTCAGTGACTTCTGTCACTGTGTTCTGTTCTTCACCACTGCAGGCAGTTGCTCACGCGGGCAGGCACGCAGCGTGACATGATGACGCCACGGTGTCACCTCTGCTGCACTCCCAGCCTGCGGCACGGCAGCGAATCGAAGGGGAGGGGGATTGTATGGCAAGCTCCAGCGCCCCTTGTGACAGGCGGACACCCGCCCCCTCTAGTCCAAGAAACGGCCCTGCCGTCAGTGGTGGGAGGGCCTGACTCAGGCCCGCCCACCACAGAGCCAGAGGCGCCGGAGGCTGCAGGCAGCAATGTAAGCCTAAGCAGCAGGGCGGGGCAAACTGTGAAGGGGTGGTAGGGAGGGGGGCCCGGCACAGCAGACAGACAGCACAGCTGACTGAGTCTGAGACAGTGCGAGTCTCAGTCAGCAATTGGCGCAGCAGCATATTACCGGGGAAGTAGAGGGGAGAGAGGACACGCGCTGCCTGGTGCCGGGCCCCTTGTCAGCCCGGGCCCCGAAGCAGCCGCTTCCCCTGCTTCCCCGGTAGTTACGCCCTTGGTGCTTTTGCTGACTTTTCCCTGCCTAAAGAGCAGTGTGACATGCGGCGCTACGTGACTCCAGCTTAAATAGAGGCTGGGTCACATGCTGCACTTGGCCAATCACAGCCATGCCATTAGAAGGCATGGCTGTGATGGCTTCTTAGGGCAAGAAGTAAAACGCTAGTTGATTGGCTGCTGTGCAGCCCTTCAGAAAGCGGGAAGAAATCGCCGAATTACGGACCCGAACCCGAACTATACTCAAACTGTTCGCTCAACACTACACACTGGTATATCAGGTGTCCGGGAAGGTTTTAGACCAGGTCTCAGCTCTCTAGGACTTACGGTTCCTGAGACATTCCAAAAAAATGGCCTGCATTGTAGCCAATACAAGCCAGCCAGCCTTTCACTTAAATCCAAACTGTCATTTACTGCTCCCTGGCAGTTTGTCTCCACACACACAATTTTACTCCAGGTAACCATAACAACCCCGCCATGTTTCTTCTTTGCTCTAGATGACGTTTAAAGGAAATCTCTCACCTGGATAATCGCTATAGAAGTAAAGCCAGGGCCTAATAGCACTTAGTACCTTATTTCTTGAGGTTTCCATAACAACTAGGCCATTTCTCTTCACTGCTGCAGGTTAGTGTTAAAGGGCCAGGTCGCTCTGGATGACACTGTTAAGGGAGCGGAGTGCTATGGAGGTCACAGTTCAGGGGAAAAGTAGGGTGGCCATTCAAGTCACCCTTAAAACCCTGCCCCCAGGTCCAGATAAGCCACACCTCTGATTCAGTTAGGCTATGCCCCCTCCCCTCCTGAGGTGGGAGGGACGGTCATTTTCTCCCTGCAGCTCACTTTAAGACAGAACAGTGCTGCTGTCTTAGAGAGAGCTGAATAACCACCTCAGCCCCCCTAGCTTAAACACCCTTAATGACCAGGCCACTTTTTACAATTCTGCACTACACTACTTTCACGGTTTATTTCTCGGTCATGCAACTTACCAGCCAAATAAATTTTACCGGCTTTTCTTCTCACTAATAGAGCTTTCATTTGGTGGTATTTCATTGCTGCTGACATTTTTACTTTTTTTGCTTTTTTCACTTTCTGTTGCAATTTTTTTTTTTTTAAACTACAATTCTATATACATTTTTAGCAAAAATTATTGTTCTACATGTCTTCTTTCTAAAATGGGGTCACTTGTGGCGTATTTATACTGCCCTGGCATTTTAGGGGTCTCTAAAGCTTGAGAAGAAGTCTGGAATCTAAATGCGTAAAAATGCCCTGTGAAATCCTAAACGTACTCATTGGAATTAGGGCCCCTTTGCGCATCTTGGCTGCAAAAAAGTGTCACTCATGTGGTATCGCTGTACTCAGGAGAAGTAGGGCAATGTATTTTTAGGTGTATTTTTACAGATACCCAAACTGTGTGTGAGAAATATCTCTGTACATGACAACTTTTTAAAAAAATGTATACAAAGTTATCAATTAACAGAGATTTTTCTCTCACCCAGCATGGGTATATGTAAAATTACACCTCAAAACACATTTCCCTACTTCTCCTGAGTACGGCGATACTACATGTGTGACCCTTTTTTGCAGTGAAGATGCACAAAGGAGCCCAAATTCCAATGAGTACCTTTTAGGAGGGCATTTTTACGCATTTTTCTTCTCACGCTTTAAGGCCCCTAAAATGCCAGGGCAGTATAAATACCCCACATGTGACCTCATTTTGGAAAGAAGACACCCCAAGGTATTCCGTGAGGGGCATGGCGATTTCATATAAGATTTTTTTTTGGCACAAGTTAGCGGAAATTGATTTTTTATTGTTTTTTCTCACAAAGTCTCCCTTTCCGCTAACTTTTGATAAAAAGTTCAATTTTTCATGGACTCACTATGCCCCTCAGCGAATACCTTAGGGTGTCTTCTTTCCAAAATGGGGTCATTTGTGGGGTGTTTGTACTGTTCTGGTATTTTGGGTGGGGCTAAATTGTGAGCAGCCCTGTAAATTCTAAAGGCACTCGTTGGAACTTGGGCCCCTTTGCGCACCCAGGCTGCAAAAAAGTGTCACTCATGTGGTATCGCCGTACTCAGGAGAAGTAGGGCAATGTGTTTTGGGGTGTATTTTTACATATACCCATGTTGGGTGAGAGAAATATCTCTGTAAATTGACAACTTTGTATAAAAACATTTAAAAAGTTGTCGTTTACAGCGATATTTCTCACACAAAGTATGGGTATATATAAAAATACACCCCAAATCTCATTGCCCTAGTTCTCATACGGCAATACCACATGTGTGCCACTTTTTTGCAGCCAAGATGCGCAAAGGGGCCCAAATTCCCATAAGTACCTTTAGGATTTCACAGGGCATTTTTATGCATTTGGATTCTTATGCTTTAGGACCCCTAAAATGCCAGGGCAGTATAAATACCCAACATGTGACCCTATTTTGGAAAGAAGACACCCCAAGGTATTCCGTGAGGGGCATGGCGAGTTCACAGAAAAAAGAAAAATTGGGCAGTTAGCGGAAATTGATATATATATTTATATATTTTTTTACAAAGTCTCATATTCCACTAACTTGTGACAAAAAATAAATTTTACATGAACTCACCATACCCCTCACGGAATACCTTGGGGTGTCTTCTTTCTAAAATGGGGTCACATGTGAGGTGTTTGTACTGCCCTGGCATTTGAGGGTCTCCGCAATCATTACACGTATGGCCAGCATTAGGAGTTTCTGCTATTCTCTTTATATTGAGCATACGGGTAATAAGATTTTTTTTTTTCCGTTCAGCCTCTGGGCTAAAAAAAATAAATAAAAATGAACGGCACAGATTTTTTCATTCACATAGATCATCGTGGATGAAAAAATCTCTGCCAAAATCAGTGACTGCGATGCGGTGGGCTGGGCGCTAACTACCTAACAAGTAGCTAACTAACTGGCGGTGATAAGGGACCCTTAGGCCCCATTCACACGTCCGCAATTCTGTTTGCGGAATGGAATTGCGGACCCATTCATTTCTATGGGGACAGACTTTGTCCCGCTCGGATCCGGAATTGCGGATCCGCACTTCCGGGTCTGCACTTCCGTTCCGCAAAAATATAGAACATGTCCTATTCTTGTCCACAATTGCAGACAAGAAAAGGCATTTTCTATATAGTTCTGGCAATGTGTGGATCTGCAAAATGCGGAAAGCACATTGCCGGTGTCCGTGTTTTGCGGATCCACAAAGATCCGCAAAACACATATGGATGTCTGAATGGAGCCTTACAGGGGTGTGATCAATGACAGGGGGGTGATCAGGGAATCTAGATGGGGTGATCAAGGGGTTAACAAGGGGTTAATAAGTGACCCGGGGGGAAGGGGGTAGTGTAGTGTGGTGCTTGGTGCAACTTTAAATAGCTACCTGGTCCTCTCGTGGTCGATCCCAGCAAATGGGACCACCAGAGGACCAGGTAGCAGGTATATCAGACAATGTTAACAAAACAGCGTCTGATATACCTGTTTGATGCTTTTTATTTTACTTCTACAGCTGCCAGCGATTGATCATCGCTGGCAGGCTGCAGTATAACTGCCGAGAAGCGCACGTTCACAGCAAATCTCGCGTCTCACGAGATGACGCACGGATGCGTCCAGCCAGAGCAACAGGACACATCCGTGCGTTAGGCGCTCCTGAGGTGGTTAAAAGGCCACACCCCCTCCCACTAAGCGAACAGGGATTAAAAAAATAAAGTTAAAAATCTACTTTTAGGTCCACTAAGCCACTTCCCCGATATGTTTAGGACACACCCCTCCCCCTCTGCAGCCAATGAGTATTGACAAAATGAAGTTAAAAATTAACTTCTGTCAGCTGCAGGGGTGGAAGTGACAGTGACTTTCTCTTTTCAGCTCACACTCAGAGAGGACAGTGCTGCTCTCTTATATTTAGATGTTCAAAAGGACACGCCCCAATGCAGTTAGGCCACGCCCCTCCCACTCAGCCAACAGGAATTGAAAAAATAAAGTTAAAAATCAACTACTAGGTACACAGCTCAGCAGACAGGACATGATTAGATACACAGTTCAGCAGACAGTATCACACAGGATAGAATATTAGATATACACTCAGCAGAAAGTATCACACAGGATAGAATATTAGATACACGCACAGCAGACAATATCAAACAGGATGGGATTAGATACACAGTTTAGCAGACAGTATCATAAAACATAAGATTAGATACACAGCTCAGCAGATAGTATCACACAGGATAGGATTAGATACACAGTTCAGCAGACAGTATCACACAAGATAGGATTAGACACACAGCTCAGCAGACAGTATCACACAAGATAGGATTAGACACACAGCTCAGCAGACAGTATCACACAACATAAGATTAGATACACAGCTCAGCAGATAGTATCACACAGGATAGGATTAGATACGCAGCTCAGCAGATAATATCACACAGGATAGAATATTAAATACACGCTCAGCTGACAGTATCACACAGGATAGGATTAGATACACAGTTCAGCAGACAGTATAATACAACTTAAGATTAGATACACAGCTCAGCAGATAGTATCACACAGGATAGGATTAGATACACAGCTCAGCAGACAGTGGGGCAGGGGGCTGTAGGGTCACTGTTATGGGGGATGCTGTTGATATCTTTTTACGACACATGGAAACATGAATTGAAATAGATGAAATATACCGTGCAAAGCCGGGTCCTTCTGCTAGTATATATAGATAACATATATATATATATGAATTTCTTTCTGTCTGTTGTATGTCTGTTCTTTATGCATGGCCAAATGACTGTACCGATCTGAACCAAATTTTTCACATAGGTACATCAGGTGTCTGGGAAGGTTTTCGCAAAGGTCTCAGCTCTCTGGGACGTTCTGTTCTTGAGATATTCCTAAAAAATGCAAATATGGCACCATCACATGACCTATATTAGCCAATTGAAGCTTGCAGGTCCTTCAGTCTTCGCCTCACTGACATACACACAGTTTTACACCAGGTTTACATAACAGCTCAGCCATTTTTTGTCACTTTATAGGTCACTGTTAAGGGGTTGGGGCACTCTGGTGGTCACTGTTAAGGGGCGGGGCTCTATGGAGGTTTCTGTTAAGGGGAGGGCTGTGGAAGTCACAGTTAAGGTAGTCGGGGCTGTAGAGGTCACTGTTAAGGGGCAGAACTCTGTGAAAGTCACTGTTAAGGGGTTAAGGTGCTGTGGAAGTCACAGTTAAAGGGTCATAACTATGTGAAGGCCACAGTTAAAGGGGCAGGTGCTGTGGAGGACACATTTTAAGTGAGCAGGACACTGTGAGGGTCACTGTTAAGGAGGCAGAGAGCTGTGGATGTCCCAGTTAAGGGGAAGAGATGCTGTAGAGGTCACAGTTAAGGTGGTGAGACACTGTGGAAGTTTCAGTTAAAGGGGCAGGGAGCTATGGAGGTCACTGTTAAGGGGGCAGTCCTTTGTGGAAGTCACTGTTAAAGTTCTCTCACTTCAGCAAAATGCATTTATCATGTAGACAAAATTAATACATGGCACTAACTAATGTATTGTACACTCCTTGTTCTCATGGTTTCGACCACCCTGTAACCCAGCTACGGTGGTCGTGTTTGCACAGTATAAAAAAAAGCACCTGCCTGTCTGGTGGCTGGGACTGCGGGAGTGTGCATAGTCCAGCACCTTTTTCTATATGGTGCACTCAAGACCCCCGGATGGATGTCATAGTTAAGTGGGCGGGGCACTGTGGAGGTAACTGTTAAGAGATGGAATACTGTGGAAGTCACTGTTAATAGAGTAAGCCTCTTTGGAGGTCACAGTTAAGGGGGTGGGGTGCTGTGGAGCAGTGGAGGTCACTATTAAGCAGGCAGAGTGCTGTGGAGGTCACTGTTAAGGGGGCAGGATGGTGTGGATGTCACTTTTAAGGGGGTGGGGCACTATGGATGTCATAGTTGAGGGGGTGGGGAGTAGTGTAGCGTACATACAAGTCATCAAAAGTGACAGGCGCCCCCCCCCCCCATTTGGACACTACCCCCAGCTGCCAAAACCCCACTCGTCAACACGCCCCTTTCGTCCTCTTGACAGGTCCCCTCCCACCTTCGCCCCCCTCCCATATCTGAATAATGCATGCCTGGACATGTCTAGACAGCAGTTCACCATACCCCTTAATGTCAGTATACAAATTGAGCACAAACAAAAAAGCTGAGTTTTAAAAAGTTTATTGAGCAGATAAACAACGTACAGGAATACGATGCGATGTTACAGCACATAAATAATGAATTTATTAAAATATTATCAATCTATGGTTTCTTAAAATCATATGGATCTATTTTATTAATTTAATAACAGCTGCTGACGCTTTCTCAGTAATCACGAAACGCATTCTGTCTGCATATGGGAATGAGTGTATGATATGACTACTACGTACAGCCTCCCATACAGCGACATTGGGTAAAAATGTGTCTGGGCAGGTCTAAAAGCACATGCGTATGAGTGTATGACACGCCTCTCATACTACGTACAGCCTCCCATACAGCGACATAGGTTAAAGACATGTCTGGGCAAGTCTAAAAAGCACCGCGTACGTTATATTATTATGGTAGATACATGCCTGGACTTGTCTAGAGACCACGTTAAATTATTATGGTAGATAAATGCCTGGACATATCTAGAGACCACGTTATATTATTATGGTAGATACATGCCTGGACTTGTCTAGAGACCACTTTATATTATTATGGTAGATACATGCCTGGACATGTCTAGAGACCACGTTATATTATTATGGTAGATACATGCCTGGACATGTCTAGAGACCACGTTAAATTATTATGGTAGATAAATGCTTGGACATGTCTAGAGACCACTTTATATTATTATGGTAGATAAATGCCTGGACATGTCTAGAGACCACGTTATATTATTATGGTAGATACATGCCTGGACATGTCTAGAGACCACGTTATATTATTATGGTAGATACATGCCTGGACATGTCTAGAGACCACGTTATATTATTATGGTAGATACTTGCTTGGACTTGTCTAGAGACCACGTTATATTATTATGGTAGATACATGCCTGGACATGTCTAGAGACCACATTACAATATTATTATGGTAGATACATGCCTGGACATGTCTAGAGACCACGTTATATTATTATGGTAGATAAATGCCTGGACATGTCTAGAGACGACGTTATATTATTATGGTAGATACATGCCTGGACATGTCTAGAGACAGTCTTATATTATTATGGTAGATACATGCCTGGACTTGTCTAGAGACCACGTTATATTATTATGGTAGATGCGTGCTTAGACATGTCTAGAGACCACGTTATATTATTATAGTAGATACATGCCTGGACATGTCTAGAGTCTAGAGACCACTTTATATTATTATGGTAGATACATGCCTGGACATGTCTAGAGACCACGTTATATTATTATGGTAGATACATGCCTGGACATGTCTAGAGACCACGTTATATTATTATGGTAGATAAATGCCTGGACTTGTCTAGAGACCACGTGTATTATTATGGTAGATACATGCCTGGACATGTCTAGAGACCACATTATATTATTATGGTAGCTACATGCCTGGACATGTCTAGAGACCACGTTATATTATTATGGTAGATACATGCCTGGACTTGTCTAGAGACCACGTTATATTATTATGGTAGATACGTGCTTGGACATGTCTAGAGACAGTCTTATATTATTATGGTAGATGAGTGCCTGGACTTGTCTAGAGACCACGTTATATTATTATGGTAGATACGTGCTTGGACATGTCTAGAGACAGTCTTATATTATTATGGTAGATGAGTGCCTGGACTTGTCTAGAGACCACGTTAAATTATTATGGTAGATAAATGCTTGGACATGTCTAGAGACCACGTTATATTATTATGGTAGATACATGCCTGGACATGTCTAGAGACCACGTATATTATTATGGTATATACATGCCTGGACATGTCTAGAGACCACATTATATTATTATGGTAGATACATGCCTGGACATGTCTAGAGACCACATTATATTATTATGGTAGATACGTGCTTGGACATGTCTAGAGACCATGTTATATTATTATGGTAGATACATGTCTGGACATGTCTAGAGACCACGTTATATTATTATGGTAGATACGTGCTTGGACATGTCTAGAGACAGTCTTATATTATTATGGTAGATGAGTGCCTGGACTTGTCTAGAGACCACGTTATATTATTATGGTAGATACATGCCTGGACTTGTCTAGAGAGTTACAATATAAAATACATTAATAATATACACAGAATCAGTATTTACAAGCTTAACCAATAAGATTGTAGCATTGGCGATGTCCTTCTTTTAGGTAACAGACTCCCCTGTCTTATACCCGTAGGTGTGGCGGGTTGGTCAGGAGAGTGCATTTTAGCTAGCATTGTAAGGTCATTACCAGTGTTTTACTGTTGGAACAATGATTGTGCAACGACGGGGTCCTTCACTGTACTAAGCGTAATATGTCGCTTGTGGTGTGTAGCTGTACATGTAGCGTTGTTTTTGCCTGCGACGCAAACTCTTGATAAAGGCGTAGATTCGTCTCGCGGTTGAGAAGGCGTCGGTGCTGGGATGCTCTTTTTCATCAGTGTGTCCTTGTACGGATTTGTCAACGGGTGACGGTGTGACATCGATTTAGCTTTTCCTGTTATTACACCTGAAAGAGAGCCAGACTTTGTATCATGTATGAATTTAAACAAATGCTGAAACACACTGTAGAGCCAACATCTCAGGAAATAACAATTTACCTATGGGCAGGGCCGTTTCTAAAGGCGGGCGAGGGGTGCAACCGCACGGGGCACGGAATCTCATGCAAGAAGAAGGGAGGGGGCCCAGGTGCTTTTGTCATCGATTAACAGCCGCACACCTGCCGCCCTCTAAAATGCACACTGTACTGCCACTACTGCTGAGCTCCGCTATGGCGGATCGGATCCATCACTGAGCTGTAAGGGGCAGGGCCTGGCAGCAGCACGTCACAGGTGATGTCATAGCGCTGCTGCATGCATCCGATCGTTACTTTAAGCGGGAATAGAAGAGAGCGGCAGTTGCCATTTTGTTCTCTGTGTGCGCATCTCCACATCAGATCACCGGTCCGACACCCATCCAGTACAGATCAGGCTCTGAGCTGACTGAGTCCTTCAGCCTCCGGTCCTCCACCAGCAGATTCATTGAGTCAGACTCAGGAGGAGTTAGTCAGGAAGTGGCAGCACTGCACTAGCCCAGGCCCCAGCAGGTTAATATAGGTACAGTCTGAGTTGAATGAGTTTGAGTATATAAGCTAAGTGACCTGGTCCTTAAAGCAGTATTAAGATAAAAATACATAATATGGCAGGCATATACTATGACATACAGCTGCATAGTAACATGTACATATGTATAATTATGCTCAGTCAGTGCTACTGCGGTTGCTGTATATATAATTATTTAATAATTATATATACAGCAATAGCAATAGCACTGACTGAGCATAATTATATATATGTACATACATGTTAATATGCAGCTGTATGTGCCTGTCAAATAATGTATTTTTAAATTAATACTGCTAATGGAAAAACACACCACTAACCTTGGTTAGTTAGAAAATTGAACATGTTCTATTTTTTGTGGTGCAAGAGCATGATGAGAAACCACACAGAAGCACTCCATAGTGCTTCTTTGAGGTTCTGTGCCTCCGTTCTGCACCACATCTTTCATTTGTGATGCGTTGCACAAATGGGTGGGGCTGCAGCATTTTTAACCTGGCCAACAGCAACCATTCATGGCAGAGCAGCTGGCTGCGTAGCCTGCATTACTAACATAGTGAACAATGGCTTAAAAAACAAAGCAAAATTGTAGGTTTTTGTTTATTTGCCACCAAAAAAGGGAACAAAAAGCACTATGTACCCCAAAATGAAAACTACACGGTGTCACTCAAAAATCAAGCCCTCACACAGCTCCGTTCTATTCTACAAAAGTGAGCTAGGTTGCAATACCAGGCAAAGCCCATGGACAAATCTTGACAAAAGCATGTGTTCATTTTAGACAATTTCTGATCATAGTGGAGGCTACTGGACTGTATACTTCAGCAGTGGGAGAGAGAGTTGGTGGTAGCTGAAACTCAGTCTGTGGGAAGGAAGCATTTACATATCCACGTGTTCTTTCTTGTTCTGTATCAGGAGTGTAAACACAGATCTGCAGCAACCTAAATACGCCAACTGGACGGCACATTCTGAACTACGCCAACTGGACGGCACATTCTGAACTAGGCCAACTGGCCTGCACCATCTGAACTACACCAACTGGACTACAACTGCACAGTAAGAAAATGTCTGTAGAATAAGTTTTGCTCCAGGCACTTTGTAGATAAAGACCAAAATACCTAAAACGGTTGTCCAGGATTAGAAACTCCACCACCCTTACCTATGATGAGATATGGATGTGATTGTAACTCAGTTCCATTCAACAGAACTGAGCTAGGCTGCAATACCAGGCACAGGCCATGGGCAGACAAAATCTTTTCTGGAAAGGAGAGTTGGGTGGTAGCTGAAACTCAGTCTATGGGAAGCATTTTTACATGTTGTCTTTTTCCTTTTTCACAGGTTCTTGCTTGTTCTGCATCAGAAGTGGAAACACACAGATCTGCAGCAACTTAACTACACCATCTGGACAGCACCATCTGAACTACACCATCTGGACAGCACCATCTGAACTACACCAACTGGCCTGCACCATCTGAACTACACCCAACTGGACTACAACTGGGCCGTAAGAATATGATGTGATTGTAACTCAGTTCCATTCAACAGAATTGAACTGGGCTGCAATACCAGGCACAGCCCATGGACAGACAAAATCTTTTCTGTGCTGTGTATGCTATGCAACATTGTTTAAGTCAGTGTTATTTGATGTTGGGGGGCGCTTTTTAATGTTCGCCCTGTTGGTAAAATAACCTAGAAACTGCCCTTCCTATGCCTATGCTGTGTTTCAATACGTTTCTGCTGCAGGAAAAGACATCTAGGCCTTATACCATACAAATTTCGAGCTCTACTCAAAATATTGTCAAATTTGAGTTAAACTGCATAGTATCGGGTCACCGGATGTCTCCCAAAATACATTTTTACAAATCTGCTAACTGATTTTGTATACACAGAACACTGAAAACAAATATAAAACAATAGCCGTAAAATGATACATAAAAAATGCATGATAAAAACTACTTACATTTAGGGATGATCCGCCACGAGGGTGTGTGTAAACTTGACAAGTATCTTGTGAGTCTGAAATATACTACTGCTGGTTGATCTGTGCTAATCATAGACTGAGAGAGACGCCACTTATATAACTTGTAACAGGAGACAGCCACTAGGGGTGATAGTGATATATTTTAATCCTAAAGCACCCGTCTCTTTTGGTGTCTTGGAGAGTTTATACAGGTCTGTTAGAAAACACGGTATAAAGAGAGCAACTATAGCCGAGTGGTTAAACAACCAAGATGCGTACACGCTGCATAAACCCGTAAGAATTTTTTGTGAGAAATAAGGTCATAGTGGCGACCATCGACTCACAATGGCAAAGCAACTTGGTTGAAATGTCAAACTATGCCGAACAAAATGACGGTATAAAATATATTTTAACCGTGATTGACTTATTATCAAAATATGGTGTGTGTTCCCCTGAAAGATAAGACCGGAGCATCTGTAGCGAAAGCCTTTGAATTGATTTTCAAGAATGATCACCTAAAAGATTTTCAAGAAGATGTACCTAAAAAACTACAGATGGATCGGGGTCAGGAGTTTGTAAAGAGCGCAATATCCACCATTTCTTTACTACAAACACGGTGAAAGACGCTTTAGTGGAATGCTTTAACAGAATGTTAAAAACAAAAATGTGGAAATTTTTCAATAGGTGCAATACATTTCGATATATAGATGTTCTAAATAATTTTTTATACAGCTATAATCATACATACCACAATATAATCCGGTGCAGACCTATTGACAAAAAACAATTCTTTAAGAATATGGAGGACCATTTATGGCAAATGTATGAGTTTTAGGCCTCTTTCACACGGGCGTCACGTTTGACACTCGGATCAGAGTCGGGTGCGTTGCGGGAAAATGCGCGATTTTTCCACGCGAGTGCAAAGTGCTTTAATGCGTTTTGCACGCGCATGGGAAAAATCAGCATGTTTGGTACCCAGACCCGAACCCGGACTTCATCACTGAAGTCCGGTTTCGGGTTGAGTACTCTGTAGATTTTATTATTTTCCCTTATAACATAGTTATAATGAAAAATAATAGCATTCTCAATACAGAATGCTTAGTAAATGTGGATGGAGGGTTAAAAATAAAAATGAACTCACCTTATTCACTTGATCGCGAAGTTGCGATCTCTTCTTAATTCATTAGCTGTCGGCTAAAGGACCTGTGATGACGTCACTGAGCTCATCACATGGTACAATCACATGGTCCATCATGTGATTGGACCATGTAATGTGACGTCACCACAGGTCCTTTAGATGGCAGCTAACGCTTGAAGAAGAGATCGGCAACTATGCGATCAAGTGGCTAAGGTGAGTTCATTTTTTTAATATTTGTAACCCCTCCATCCACATTTTAATGAGCATTCTGTATTGAGAATGCTATTATTTTCCCTTATAACCATGTTATAAGGGAAAATGATAAAGATCGGGTTCCGTCTCTTAGCAACCTTGCGGGAAAATCGCACTGCATCTGCACTTGCTTGCGGATGCTTGCTATTTTCCCGCAGCCCCTATTCACTTCTATGGGGCCTGCGTTGCGTTAAAAACGCACAATATAGAGCATGCTGCGATTTTCACGCAACGCAGAAGTGATGAGTTAAAATCACCGCTCAAGTGCACAGCCCCATAGAAATGAATGGGTCAGGATTCAGTGCGTCACGCATTGCACCCGCGCGGAAAACCCGCCCGTGTGAAAGGGGCCTTGAACCAGCGAGACCTACTTTAAAAATTGGAGACCATGTCAGAAGTAGTCAGTATAAAGGGTATGAGCAGTCTTACACGGAGGAAATTTTCATCGTCTCAGTGTTAACACAAGATTTCAAAAACCTATGTATAGGTGACCTATGATTTGGGTAATGATCTAATAGAAGGATCATTTTACAAAGAAGAGTTATAGAAAGTCTCGGTTGATGCTGAACGTGTGTACAGAATAGAAAAGATACCGAGAAAAAGATCTGTGAGGGATGAAACACATTTTTTCGTAAAGCGACGTGGTTACCCAGCAAAATTCAATAGCTGGATCGGTGAAGAGCAACTTACTTCTCTATAAGCCATGGAATCTGGGTCCTTTTATATAATGCTGCCTTGTATCTTCCAAAATTTAGCCTAAAAATTCAATAGCTGTTTATACAACAAAACTCGCAAAAGCCATTCATTTGTCAGGCCCATATGATGTCGCTATGACCGAAATCCAGTATCCGTATAGCTGGTATACCGTCGCATCACAAGAAGGTAGCTTCTACTTTGGGAAAAACGGTGTAGCGTTAACTGAATACCGCATCAAATCTGTTTTTTATTCTACCGTAGCGGACATTGTAAAAGCTATTAATGAGGCCCTTGAAAACTTAAAAATTTTGAGCGATCCCTTTAGATTGAAATATGACCCCATAAAAGGTCTGTTTATACACCCGAATCACAGACACATATGCCTGGTGAAAAGCTTGGGCCTATTTTCGGGCTACGCTGCTATGTTGAAGGCTCTATCGAAAACAATAAGATCGAGAGGAGCGGCATGTATGCAGACATACATTCGGGTTTTTATACGCTATTTGTTTTTTCAGACATTGTTCAGAATCCGCTCGTTGGAAATTCGTACACTCATCTTTTAAAAACTGTTGAAATTACCGTTAGAAACAACGAGCTTGTCATCCTGAAGTATATGCGACCCGACTATATCCCGGTATTCAAGCATAATTTCGATAAAATTTCAATAGCTATCCTAACGGACCAATCTCAGCCTGTTAAATTCAGGTACGGTAAAACAATCATGAGATTACATTTCAGGCCATGAAAGGAGGTGACACGCTAAAAACGCTGTCCCAGAGACTGTACGGCGATCCCGGTGTGTATGCCCGGTACTACATTAATCAGGCCGGTAAAGGTTAGAGGGTTAGAGAGTTTGCGTGGTGATGAATACATGTACTGATCTGGCCTTGCTGGTTTGTTTAGAGGGCTTTTTAGTAGAGTAGTCCCTCTTTTCAGGAGGGGTATTGAGCTTGTGAAACCGCATGTAAAAACTGCTGACAGAAATATCGCTAAAGACGCCATCACGAGTATATCAGCCTCTGTGATGGATAAATTAAACCAGCCCCCAAAAGATCAGAAAGGCTCGGGACTTGTTTATGTTGTGAAAAAATCCGCTAACAGAAAATCACGCCCCAGTTCATCGTTCCCACCCGTGCTCAAGAATAAAACACCGGCACGTAAAAGACGGAGACGTCAGAAAGCTGTTAGACGATCAGGAGACGACATCTTTTAGTGAAATACCATTGCCTTCATACACAACGGTCCTGTAGAATGTACCAAATCTGAGCTAGATATTTTTGATTTACCCCCGACACAGACAAGTATAGAAAAATCGCTCTTTGTAGAAGTCTAGACTTAGCCGCCTTGGCCGACAATGCCCCATTGGAGTTCTTCATTTCAGGCAGTGGTGAATATTATTACGACCTGAACAACACACTCTTGTATATCAATTGTCGTATTGTGAAGTCAGATAATACCACCATTCCCGTGGATGCCTGTGTTGGTTTGATTAATTACCCAATCGCCGCGCTTTTTTGCCAGATGGACGTGACACTCGGTGACAGACTTATTTCACGCTCAGATAATTTGTATAGTTACAGAGCGTACATAGAGACTATTTTAACCACTTCAGCCCCCATAGCTTAAACACTCTTAATGACCAGGCCACTTTTTACAATTCTGCACTACGCTACTTTTACCGTTTATTGCTCCGTCATACGACTTACCACCCAAATGAATTTTACCTCCTTTTCTTCTCACTAATAGAGCTTTCATTTGGTGGTATTTCATTGCTGCTGACATTTTTACTTTTTTTGCTATTAATCAAAAATTACCGAAATTTTTGCAAAAAAATGACATTTTTCACTTTCTGTTGTAATTTTTTTTTTTTTAAAACTACATTTCTATATAAATTTTTCACAAAATGTATTGTTCTACATGTCTTTGATAAAAAAAAAAATCCTGTAAGTGTATATTTATTGGTTTGGGTAAAAGTTATAGCGTTTACAAACTATGGTGCAAAAAAGTGAATTTCGGCATTTTGAAGCAGCTCTGACTTTCTGAGCACCTGTCATGTTTCTGCAGGTGCTAGAATGCCAGGAAAGTATAAATACCCCCCAAATGACACCATTTTAGAAAGAAGACACCCCAAAGTATTCGCAGAGGGGCATGGTGAGTTCATGTATGATTTCATTTTTTTTCACAAGTTAGCGGAAAATGACACTTTCTGAGGAAAAAAATAAAAATAATAAAGTTTCCATTTCTGCTAACTTCTGGCAAAAAAAAATAAAATCTCCCACGGACTCACTATGCCCCTCAGTGAATACCTTGGGGTGTCTTCTTTCCGAAATGGGGTCATTTGTGGGGTGTTTGTACTGTTCTGGCATTTTGGGCGGGGCTAAATTGTGAGCAGCCATGTAAAAGCTAACACTGTTCAGACTCGAGCGTTAGAAGCCTATCGCTTTATGCGCTGCTCAAGATGGGCGTTAGGCGCGTTTTTGCCGCTTTGGTAATAGTGTAGGCGCGCTTGACGCGCTGCTTATGTGATTGACTGCATAGTTGGCCAATGACCAATGATATAGTTTGGCCAATCTGAGTGCTTTAGAGGTGTGACATTCCATGGTGGCTGATTCAGCATGTTGCAAACTTTGTAAAACGCGCATCCATAGGCGCTGCTTTACGCTGCACAAACGCCCGAACAACACGCCTATCGCGTTTCCCATTGAAGTCTATTGGCACCAAACGCCGAAAAAGCCCGAATTAACGCGAACATACTTGCTTATGCGCCGGACGCTTATAGGCGCCTACAAACGCGCATAAAAACGCGCAAGTGTGAACCACCCCCATTGGAATGCATGGTTCCTGTACTGTTGTGCGTTTATGTGCGTTCGAACGCGGCGTTTACGCGAAAGTGTGAACTGAGTGTAAAGGTACTTGCTGAATCTCTGGCCCCTTTGCATAGCACTCCAGGCTGCAAAAAAGTGTCACTATGTGGATCGTCGTACTAGAGAAGTAGGGCAATGTAGTTTGGGTTGTATTTACTACATATTCCTCATTAGCCTCGGTGAGAGAAACATCGCTGTAAATTGACAAATTTGTATAAATTTTTTTAAAAAGTTGTCGTTACATGCGATATTTCTACACAAAGCACGGAAACATATAAAAATACACCCCAAAACTTATTGGCCCTACTTCTTCTGAGTACGAGAAGTGCCAATTATTTGCAGCCAAGATGCGCAAAGGGACCCTAAAACCAATGAGTACTTTTAGGATTTCACATGGCATTTTTACACATTTGGATGCCAGGACAGTATAAATACCCCACAAGTGACACCATTTTAGAAAGAAGACACCCCAAGGTATTCTGTGAGGGTTATGGTGAGTTCATGTAAAATTTTATTTTTTGTCACAAGTTAGTAAAATATGAGACTTTGTAAAAAAAAAAATATCAATTTCCGCTAACTTGTGCCAAAAAAAAAAAATTTCTGTGAACTTGCCATGCCCCTCACGGAATATCTTGGGGTGTCTTCTTTCCAAAATGGGGTCACATGTGGGGTATTTATACTGCCCTGGCATTTTAGGGGCCCTAAAGCGTGAGAATCCAAAATGCGTAAAAATGCCCTGTGAAATCCTAAAGATACTCATTGGTTTTAGGGACCCTTTGCACTTAGGCTGCAAAAGTCACTCATGTGTATCACTGTACTCAGGAGAAGAGGCACATGTGTTTGGGGTGTATTTTACATATACCCCTGCTGGATGTGAGAAATATCTCTGTAAATGACAACTTTTTAAAAAAAAATTATACAAAGTTGTCAATTTACAGAGATATTTCTCTCACCCAGCATGGGTATATGTAAAAATACACCCCAAAACACATTGCCCTACTTCTCCTGAGTACGGCGATACCACATGTGTGACACTTTTTTGCAGCCAAGATGCGCAAAGGGGCCCTAAAACCAATGAGTACCTTTTAGGAGGGCATTTTTACGCATTTTTCTTCTCACGCTTTAGGGCTCCCTAAATTGCCCAGGGCAGTATAAATACCCCACAAGTGACCCCATTTTGGAAGATCAGACACCCTGCAAGGTATTCCCAGAGGGGCATGGTGAGTTCATAGAATGATTTGTTTTGGCTGCAAGTTAGCGGAAAATGACACTTTCTGATGGAAAAATCAAAATCATAAAGTCTCCATTTCTGCTAACTTCTGTACAAAAGTTCAAATCTCCACGGACTCACTATGCCCCTCAGCGAATACCTTGGGGTGTCTGTTCTCCAAAATGGGGTCATTTGTGGGGTGTTTGTACTGTTCTGGCATTTTGGGTGGGGCTAATTAGAGCAGCCATGTAAAGCTAAAGGTACCGTTGGAATTTGGGCCCCTTTAGCAAGACTTAGGCTGTAGGCAAATACTCATGTGGTATCGCCGCACTCAGGGAGAAGTAGGGCAATGTGAGCTTGGGGTGTATTTTTACATATACCCATATTTGTGAGAGAAATATCGCTGTAAATTGACAACTTTGTATAAGAAAATTTTAAAAGTTGTCGTTTACAGCGATATTTCTCACACAAAGTATGGGTATATATAAAAATACACCACAAACTTCATTGCCCTAGTCTCTGACGCATATACCACATGTGTGACACTTTTTGTGCAGCCAAGATGCGCAAGGGCCCTAAAACCAATGAGTACCTTTAGGATTTCACAGGGCATTTTTACGCATTTGGATTCTCACGCTTTAGGACCCCTAAGATGCCAGGACAGCATAAATACCCCACTTGACCCTATTTGAAAGAAGACACTTCAAGGTATTCCGTGAGGGGCATGGTGAGTTCACAGAAAAAAAAAAATTTGGCACAAGTTAGCGGAAATTGATTTTCTCATATTCCACTAACTTGTGAAAAAAAAATTTTTTTTTACATGAACTCACCATACCCCTCACGGAATACCTCGGGGTGTCTTCTTTCCAAAATGGGGTCACGTGCGGGGTATTTGTACTGCCCTGGCATTTGAGGGTCTCCGCAATCATTACACGTATGGCCAGCATTAGGAGTTTCTGCTATTCTCCTTATATTGAGCATACGGGTAATGAGATTTTTTTTTTTCCGTTCAGCCTCTGGGCTGAAAAAAAGAAAAAAAATGAACTGCACAGATTTTTTCATTCACATCGATCATCGTGGATGAAAAAATCTCTGCCAAAATCAGTGACTGCGATGCGGTGGGCTAACAAGTAGCTAACTAACTGGCGGTGATAAGGGACCCTTATGCCCCATTCACACGTCCGAAATTCTGTTTGCGGAACGGAATTGCGGACCCATTCATTTCTATGGGGAAAGACTTTGTCCCGCTCGGATCCGGAATTGCGGATCCGCACTTACGGGTCTGCATTTCCGTTCCGCAAAAATATAGAACACGCCCTTTTCTTGTCCGCAATTGCGGACAAGAAAAAGCATTTTCTATATAGTTCTGGCAATGTGCGGATCTGCAAAAGCGGAAAGCACATTGACGGTGTCCGTGTCTTGCGGATCCGCGGCGCGGATCCGTGGCATGGATCTGTGGATCCGCAAGACACATATGGACATCTTAATGGAGCCTTACAGGGGGGTGATCAGTGACAGGGGGGTGATCAGGGAGTCTATATGGGGTGATCAGGGGTTAACAAGGGGTTAATAAGTGAGGGTGGGGGGGGGGGGGGTTAGTGTAGTGTTTGGTGCAACTTTACATAGCTACCTGGTCCTCTGGTGGTCGATCCCAGTAAATGGGACCACCAGAAGACCAGGTAGCAGGTATATCAGACAATGTTAACAAAACAGCGTCTGATATACATGTTTGATCTAATTTATTTTACATTTACAGCCTGCCAGCGATTGATCATCGCTGGCAGGCTGTAGAATTACTGCAGAGCGCGCGCGTTCACAGCAAATCTCTCCTCTCGCGAGATGACGCACGGATGCGTCCAGGAGGAACAAACTTGCCGCCGCCTGGACGCATCCGTGCGTTAGGCGGTCGGCAAGCGGTTAAATTACAGTCCGCAAGCACTGACGTCGCAGTTTACAGCTGGCCTGTTCTATGAAGATACAGTGGGTCATCCTCATTAGAGATGTCATGAACATAAAATTTTCCGTTCGCAAATGGCGAATGCGAATTTCCGGGCAAACAGGGCGAACAGGGCAAACCGCCATAGACTTCAATATACAGGCGAATTTTAAAACCCACAGGGACTCTTTCTGGCCACAATAGTGATGGAAAAGTTGTTTCAAGGGGACTAACACCTGGACTGTGGCATGCCGGAGGGGGATCCATGGCAAAACTCCCATGGAAAATTATGTAGTTGACTCAGAGTGTGGTAAGTTAAATTTGCAATGCGATTAATATAACCTGCATAAATCGCATTGCGAATTCAACTTAGAGCTGGGTTCCTAATGGTTGTATTGCTATAATTTAACGAATAGTAGTGCTATATTCTATATGCTATAATAGTGCTATATTCTTAATCTTCGTTATATTCTAGCAATACAACCATTAGAAACCCAGCTCTAAGTTGAATTCGCAATGCGATAATGCAGGTTATATTAATCGCATTGCGATTACAACTTAGATCTGAGTTCCTAATGATTGTATTGCTAGAATTGACGAATATAACGAATATAGCACTATATTCTCAATCTTCATTATATTCTTGCAATACAATCATTAAGGGTTAGGGTTACAGCCCGGTCTAGGCCTGTAGAGCTTTTGGGACCCATTTTAGGTGATATATTTGATCAACCGAAACTCATACTGAACGGCCTGGGCCTGAACATTAAACTGACCAGAGATAAAGATGCTTTTTGCCTGCTGTTTGCAGATGCGGAACCGTTTAAAGTACAAATCTTACAGGCAGCTCTGTATGTAAAAAGAGTATAGGTATCACCGGCAGTCAGAATAGGCCACAGTCAGGCACTTCTATCAGCTACCGTAAAATACGCCATCGATAGAGCCTATCTAAAGGTGTACAGCATACCGGCTGGTACGAGAATTACGAATCAGGAGAATCTGTTTCTGGGGCAGCTTCCACAGAAAGCTGCCCCAGAAACCAATGGGTTTTGTTGAAAATGAAGCCTTTAGCAGATCATACAATCGTAATCTGCTATGCTTCCACCACTATAATGTGAATCCGGCATAGCTGTACCTGGACGGCCAACAGATACCCGCAAGACCATTCCGGACGGATTTTGAGACAGACTCGGCAGTCAGGGAGTAAGCGGCGCTTCTGCATGTATCAGGAAAACAAAGAAGTAATAGTGGATTAGACATAGATAGAGATGAATTTATGAACGGATACATATTTTTTGCATTTGATTTGTCAACAGATCAAGAACCAGGCGGACATTTTTCACTCATTAAAACTGGGAATCTTAAAGCAGAAGTGTGCTTTGCAGTGCCAACACCTCATACAGTAAATATGATAGTTTACTCTAGAAATACAAACATAGTGGAAATTAATAATAGAAGGGAGATCGTGTGCGACTTTTAACTAAACCGCCTTGCAAGTTTGAGATAGGAGTAATCTACATCTTACGATCCTGGCTAAATCTGATCCGTATATGACCTGCCTATTCGCAGGGATATTTCCGAGGGATTTTCTTCCGGACGAGCCTATACTACAGATGCCAGCTGCATACATTGTGAATACAGATGATTCCCTTAAACAGGGCAGTCACTGGGTGTTAATTATACTGTATGATAAGGGGCTGCTATATTCTTTGACTCCTATGTGTTATCACCGACTTTTGAAATGTACCCTCGAACCTTCATTCAATTCATACAAAGGAATTGTGAGAGATATATCTATCAAAATAGCCAATTACAAGACATGAACAGAACTGTTTGTGGGGAATACTGTGTCTTTTTTTTATATCATTTAGTGCGGGGTGCCTATTATAAGAATGTATTTGATTTCTTTAATAATAAATATGACCATAATGATAAATTAGTTGATGTATTTATAAAAAATAAGTTACCAGGTTTTAAAGTCAATTCTTTCTCAAGGTGTATTTATCACCAAATTTGCGGAGCTCATTGTTAAGACCCTGTTCAGACTTTATTGTACTCTGTATATTAACAGTTTCAATTATTTCCCAACAAAAGTGTGTGTCTCATTGTTGGTGTGGGTTTTGTTGTTTAGATCATAATTCTTTCTCAAGGTGTATTTATCACCAAATTTGCGGGGGCTCATGAGATTAAGCCGGTTTCTTCAACACCGAGAAAAATCATGTTTTTCTGCTCAATAAACTTTTTAAAACTCTGCGTTTTTGTTTGTGCTCAATTTGAATACTGACATTAAGGCCCCTTTCACACGGGTGAGTTTTCCGCGCGGGTGCGATGCGTGAGGTGGACGCATTGCACCCGCACTGAATCCGGACCCATTCATTTCTATGGGGCTGTGCACATGAGCGGTGATTTTCATGCATCACTTCTGCGTTGCGGGAAAATCGCAGCATGCTCTATATTATGCGTTTTTCATGCAACGCAGGCCCCATAGAAGTGAATGGGGCTGCGGGAAAATCGCAAGCATCCGCAAGCAAGTGCGGATGCGTTGCGATTTTCCCGCATGGCTGCTTAGCAACGGGACCCGATCTTTATTATTTTCCCTTATAACATGGTTATAAGGGAAAATAATAGCATTCTTAATAAAGAATGCATAGTAAAAGAGGAAGAGGAAGGGGTTAAAAATAAAAGTTAACTTACCTTTGCCACTTGATCGCGTAGTTGCGATCTGTCCTCTCTTTCCCAGCATCAGCTAAGAACTAAAGGACCTGTGATGACGTCACATCACATGGTCCAATCACATGGTCCATCTTACCATGGTGATGGACCATGTGATGAAGTCCGGCTTCGGGTCTGGGTACCAAACATGGCGATTTTTCTCACGCGCGTGCAAAACGCATTACAAACGTTTGCACCCGCGTGGGAAAATCGCGCATATTCCCGCAATGCACCCGCCTCTTATCCGGAGGCATAAGGCCTCTTTCACACGAGCGTGTCCGGATTAGGTTCAGGGAAAAACGTGCGATTTTGCTTGCGAGTGCATCAATTTTATATGCGATTGCGTTGCGTTATTGCATTATTCCCTTGCGTGTGACATGCGGATTACATGCGTTTTTCACGCACGTGAAAAAAAAATGATTTGTCCTCTACATTCAACTTTACTGCCAACATATGTTAAAACCCAAAGCATACATTATATTAGTGGAAAGGTAAATTTGTGGCCGAGATTTGGTTGTGTGGTTGGTAAGTGTTTTGGGTGATAGGTTTTCATTTTATAGGAATAAATTAAATTAAATGAATTGACAAATGTCGAATAATGTTATTCTATTGGTTAATGTAATTTTAATTTAACTAAATTCATATGTATGTGTGTTAATGATTTTTAAATCAGGTGTATATAGTAACGTGTATTTCGGGATCTATAAATGTATCGGAAACGTGTACAATCATTGTGTTCTATCAGTTTGGGCTAAATAAATGTAATTAATTATGTCATGTGTATAAGAAAGACCGCAAACAAGGAAATAAATGAAAATAAAACTCTGTTTATTTTTGCACAGAGTACTTAAGGCAACTTTAAAAGAAAAAAATAGCAAACAAAAAAAAACATCGCAAATTAGAAATTAAGATAACGGCTGGGTGAACCTGGCGCAGCCTGAAATTGCGACCCATGGTAGGTGCTTTGGGAAGGAGGGATAGAGTGCTGGGATGTAGCAGCTTGGGTGGCGGAGGGGCCAGGATGGCCATATGTAGGCTCGCCATATGGTTGCCTGTATGGCCTACTTTATTGATCCCTACTTGTAGGGTATTGTGGCGCTCCCTGTGGAACGTGGGAAATTGGGTGGGACCCAGACATGTGCCCATATGTTCGCCAATTTTCCACGCCAAAAAATAAGTCGGACGGATCATGAGGAGGAATGGCAGCATCCACAACAATGCCGATAGCTCCCTCAGTTTGCAGCAAAAAGTGTGGTGCCACACTCCTCAAATGATGCGCCAGACTTTTAGCAAAATGGTCCACATGGTCCAAATGGTCCTCCTGCATGGGGCGTCTTCTGGGTCTGCTGCTTATGGACAAAGTGGGGGGGGGACCCTGTCCAGAGGTAGCACCATGCGTGGCTGGTGATGTGGATGTCTCCACACTTTCTGCAGGTGGCCCAGATGTAGTGTCCTCCTTAAAGGTGCTTGAGTGTTGTGGTGCACACTCATCACCTTCCTCTTCAAGGTTGTCCTCCGTTCTAACAATATAAAAAAAAAATAATAATAATATATGAACACATTGTTGTAATTAAATTAGTCACGTTACATCCTTCTACCATCGTAAAAATACATGGACCACATAGTACTACAGAAAACAGGACCTGGCACCACTTCAGACATTCCTGTTAAAAATAGCTTCATGCATTCTCCATTTCATAACAATTCTGGAGCATCTATTCTTATCAATATATGTAGTGTCGTCCCTTTATTATTCCTGCTAGAAGTTATAATTTAATTGATATTAGACTTCCATAACAGGGGACAGAGGGGTACTAATAAGTTGTTCAAACAGGAATGTCAGAAGTGGTGACAGGTCCTGTTTAAATAACCAACATATTACATATGTGGTCATGTAGAAACATAAGATAAATTAGAAGTGGCATCTGGTCATAGCAAATTATTGCATTACCCTTGGGATAGCTGTTCACCTACTTTGGAATAAAAAAGGAGGATCCGGCTTTGTTGTTATCACCAAATATGACATCTCTAATTTACTCAATGTAAAATACTACATTACCAACATAGTCAACATACAGTGTGTATAGATAAACATGTAATGGTCATTTAATAATAACTTACGGACGCTGATTGATGGTTGGACGCAGGAACATGCGCTGTTCTCGATACATATAGGGCCTTTTTCTGTGAGTGGCCAAACCACTGCGGCTTTGAATTAGCTCCTTCCGGAATTGGTCCCGGCAGCTCCGCCAACGGCTCTTTACTTCATCAACTTTGTAAAAAACATACAAGAAAGGAACATTTACCAAACAATACAATACTACACGAAAGGATATGACATGTGCTATGCTAGGGAGGACAGCGTATGACATCTGCTATGCTAGGGAGGACAGGGTATGACATGCTATGCTAGGGAGGACAGCATAGATCACACATGTTTAGATTGGCCACTTACCCAACCTCTGTCGACTTTGGCCTTTACTTTGCTCCCATATTGCGGAAAAGACCTCCTGGGCTACTTGCACCCATGCGGCGTCCTTAATAGAGCGGTCCAGGTACTCCCCCGAACGGTTGTCCCAAATGCAGGGCCTTTCCTGCACGAGGCCAATGAGCCTCTCAACATCCATAGGTTTAGAGCGTTTGGACATGCTTGAAATCGTTCCGTGAGGGCAGGAGATTCTCAAAACACAAGTTTCTCACTACACAGCCTGAAGCCAGCCATTGAGAAACTGAACTTCCTGTCTTAAATCCATTCACTGTTGCTTAGATACTTGCGTTTATAACGCAACGCAATGCAGTGCATCCGGATGCACTGCGTTTTTCCCGCAGCCCCATTGATTTCTATAGAACCTGCGTTGCGTGAAAAACGCTGAATAGAAACATAGAAACATAGAATGTGTTGGCAGATAAGAACCATTTGGCCCATCTAGTCTGCCCAATATACTGAATACTATGAATAGCCCCAGGCCCTATCTTATATGAAGGATGGCCTTATGCCTATCCCATGCATGCTTAAACTCCTTCACTGTATTTGCAGCTACCACTTCTGCAGGAAGGCTATTCCATGCGTCCACTACTCTCTCAGTAAAGTAATTCTTCCTGATATTACTTTTAAACCTTTGCCTCTCTAATTTAAAACTATGTCCTCTTGTAATACTATGCTAATACTATGTGGCTCTATATACACACACTCCTACAAAAGCCCCTTCCACAACAACAAATTTAACACCTTAATGGCCCTATGCTCATTAGCAATCAGACAATAGCAACACCAGTCTAACAAATTCCTTACCTGTTCTGAAGCACACCAAAACACAGCTGAAGTTCTGCTACAGTGGAAAGTTCAGCTGAAGTTCTGCTGTTCTGAAGCACACCAAAACACAGCTGAAGTTCTGCTACAGTGGAAAGTTCTAGGTTAGTCTCCTGAATATCTCTAGTGCACTTAGAAATGCTACACTTTGAGAATGATGCAAGCTGAATCCGGACCCATTCATTTCTATGGGGCTGTGTACATGAGCGTTGTTTTTCACGCATCAGTTCTGCGTTGCGTAAAAATCGCAGCATGTTCTATATTCTGCGTTTTTCACACAGCTCTGGCCCCATAGAAGTGAATGGGGCTGCGTGAAAAACGCATTGCATCCGAAAAACAAGTGCAGGTGCGATGCGTTTTTCACTGATGTTTGCTAGGAGATGTTTGTAAACCTTCAGTTTTTTATCACGCACGTGAAAAACACATCAAAACGCATTGCACCCGCGCGGCAAAAACTGAACAACTGAACGCAATTGCAGGCAAAACCGAAGGTCACAGGTGAGGTAGCGGTCACATTTGAGTTAGCGGGCAGCTGTGGCTGTCACAGTTACACAGAGGTCAGTGTTAAGGAGGCAGGATGCTGTTAAGATCACATATTATATAACCATACATTGTCTTTCCCAGCATCCTTTGCTTAGCCTCTCCTATGATGTCATATAGATGTGACATCATCATAATTGTTTAGAACTTTCTGCTCCGTTTTCTAGTCACTTGTACAGTTGAGGCCTAAGTGGTGAAGCATGAACATGTGGAAGAGGTGTCACAGGACAGGTAATTACTAAAATCTCTTATCTATATCTTGTTTAATTTCTTATTATAACGATTTCTTATGCACTTACGTATATAACAGTGCCATTTCAGAGACATGTAAAGGGCCTCATATGCCTAAATACAAAGTGATCTTGTGTCTCATTACAGCCATTTCAGACCTGAAAAATAAAATGTAGACTCAAACTGCATTATGTCTTCTGTCATACAACCAGAGGCGGGACTGCTGCTGTTACTGCTGCAGTGACTGCTACACATAGGGGCATGAATACTGTGTGGGGGCATAGGTGGGGCACTATGAGGGCATTCTACTGTGAAGGGGGCAATAAGCGGAAATATCTACTTTTGTAGAGGGCATGACTGCTGTTGGAGGGGGCACTAAAGGGGAATAGCTGTGTGCGGGCACAAAGGGCATTTTTTTTTTTATTACATGACTGAATGGGTGTCAGTCTTGACTAGCTGCAGGAGGGTCTGTGTGTAAAATTTTAAATACATTTATATTAGAAAATTGTATGACATCCTATTAGCTAAACATATAAAGGTAATAATTAAAAATGTAATACCTCTTTAAGTGTCCTTCCCAGCATCCTCTGCTCTTCCTCTCCTATGATGTCATACAGATGTGACATTATAATTGCTTAGAACTTTCTGTTCTGTTTTCCAGTCACTTGTACAGTTGAGACCTAGGTGGTAAAGCATGTAAATGTGGAAGAGGTGTCACAGGACAGGTAATTACTAAAATCTCTTATCTATATAAAAATGAATGTCAGTTGTCTGTCTGTTCTTTATGCACGGCCAAATGACTGGACCGATCTGCACCAAATTTGGCACATAGGTACATCGCGTGTCCGGGAAGATTTTAGACTGGGTCTCAGCTCTCTAGGACATACCGTTCCTGAGATACTCCAAAAAAATGTATTACCTAATAGGAGCTTGCAGCTTCACTCCATTCAAACTGCCATTCACAAAGTCACATAACCCTTATTATCCAGTAGAAACTCGCAGGTCCTGCAGTCTTGACTTACACCCCTAAAGGTATTCAAAACTGATTTTAAAATTTACATAACAACTCAGCCATTTTTTTTACTGATAGAGGTCTTTTTTAACCCCTTAAGGACCCCCGTCGTACATGTACAGCAGCACGGACCCAGCAGTCACTGACAGCTGGGTCCCTGCTGCATACGCCGGCATCTGTGTAGATACCGATGCTGGCGTATTAACCCCTTGTATGCTGCGTTCAAAGTTGACCATGGCATGAAGAGGGTTTGCAGACGGTACGGGTGCCCTCTGAATCTCCATCGGGTCCCAGCGATGCAGTGGCGGGGACCTGATGGCAGAGAAGGCAAGCCCGAGGCCTTCCATAGGCATCGGGGATTGCCTTCTATGGAAACCTGTGAGATCCAGCCCTTAGGCTGGGTCTCACAGGCAGGCCATCAGCATACCAGCTGACATGCAATATATTACAATACAGGATGTATTGTAGAGGGGTTCAGACTCCAGAAGTTAAAGTCCTAGAGTGGGACAAAAAAAAGTTAAAAATAAGTTAAAAAAAGTGTTTTTCATAATTAAAAAAAATTCAAACAAATTTCCTAAAATAAAAGTGCAACACCAAGCGATCAAAAAGGCGTATGCCCCCTAAAATAGCACCAATCAAACCGTCACCTAATCCCGCAAAAAAAAATGAGCCCCTAGATAAAACTATGGCTTTCAGAATATGGAGACACAGAAAAATAATTTTTTTCAAAAATGCTTTATTATGTATAAATGAACCATACAACTAAAAAAAGTTGTCATATTTGGTATTGTCACGTCCGTAACAACCTGCTCTTTAAAAATACCACATGATCTAACCCGTCAGATGAACACTGTAAAAAAAAAAAAAAACGTGCCAAAACAGCTATTATTTAAAATAGTACCAACAAAACTGCCACCTTATCCCATAGTTTCCAAAATGGGGTAAATTTTTGGGAGTTTCTACTCTGGGGTGCCTCAGGGTGTCTTCAAATGTGACATGGTAACTTAAAATTATTTCAGTGAAATCTGCCCTCCAAAAACCACATGGTGCTCCGTTCTTTCTGCGCCCTGCCGTGTGCTCGTATGGCAGTTTACAATCACAAATTGGGTGTTTATGTAAACTACAGAATCAGGGTAATAAATATGGAGTTTTGTTTCGCTGTTAACCCTTGTTTTGTTAGCAGAAAAAATGGGATTAAAATGGAAAATCTGCTAAAAAAGTTAAATTCTGAATTTCATCTATATTTTCCTCTAATTCTTGTGGAACACCTAAAGGGTTAAGAAAGTTTTTAAAATCAGTTTTGAATACCTTGAGGGATGTGGTTCTAAAATGCCATTTATGGGTGGTTTCTATTATGTAAGCCCCACAAAGTGACTTCAGACCTGAACTGGTCCTTAAAAATTGGATTCTGGAAATTTTCTTCAAAATTTGAAGATTTGCTTCTAAAATTCTAAGCCTTCTAGTGTTCCCCCCCCCCTAAAAAAAAAAAAAGAAATTGACATTTACAAAATGATCCAAACATAAATTAGACATGTACGGAATGTAAAGTAATGGCTATTTTAGGAGGTATCACTATCTATTTTAAAAGCAGTGAAATGTAAATTTTGAAAATTGAAAATTTTTCCAAATTTTTGGTAAATTTGGTATTTTTTTTATAAATAAAAATGAAATATTTTGACTCAAATTTACCACTGTTATGAGGTACAGTATGTGACGAGAAAACAATGTCAGAATAGCGTGGATAAGTAAAAGCGTTTTAAAGTTATCAGTTATCACCACATAAAGTGACACATGTCAAATTTGCAGAAAATGGCCTGGTCCTTAAGGTGAAAAGTGGCAGGGTCCTGAAGGGGTTAAGGGGACATGGCGCTATGTTTGTCACATTTTAAAGGGCAGGGTGCTGTGGAAGTGGGGGGCACTCTTAAAGGGGAGGGTCCCTGTGCAGGTCAGTGTTAAAGAGGACCTGTCACCTCTCCTGACCTGCCTGATTTAATAGTTTCATGTATTCCCCATGTAATAACAATTCTGGAGCATCTATTCTTATGGCTCTATGTTGTGCCATTCCTTTATTATTTCTACTAGAAGTCATGAATGAATTACTAGCAGTCTGCAGTAAGGGTACAGAGGGATGATAATCAGTTGGGGGTGTGTCCCTGCACATTCTCACTCTATACAGTCATTGCTTCCATTGTCAGACTGTGCAGGTATACACCCCAACTGGTAATACCCCTCTCTACCCTTACTGTGTTGGAAACCCACCAATCAGATACTGATGACCTATCCCTATAAAGATTTGTTATTCAATGACATTTGATAACAGTGCTATGTCAGAGACAATGTGTCCTTGCAGCAAATTCAAACACCAAAGTTCATCTTAAATTTTATAAACTGGAAAATGAAATGTAGGCTCAAAGGCTCTATTCACATCTCTGTTTTATCTTCCATCATACAAGGGATACTGACACTGCTTCTGTTGTGGTGTTCTTCCTTTTCACTGCAGCAACAGTTATGTATCCTAAGGGTAAGTCATCGGTAGTAATAATTTGGGAAACTGCTTTAAGAGAACAGGGTGCTGTGGAGGTCACTGTTAAGGGGGGTGGGGTGCTGTGGAGGTCACTGTTAAGGAAGTGGGGTGCTGTGGATCTCACTAATAAGGGGATGCTGTAGAGGCACATTTAACCTCTTAAGGACATAGGCCTAATGTCCGAGTGCATAAGGACACAGGACGTACCCATACACCCTAAATTAAATCTGCTGTAAAAAAAACTAAATAAATCGCAATAGAACATGATCGCTTTGCGATGTATCTGATCCTTTAAAATGCCGGCAAATGTTTTTTTTTTTTATTTCTGTAACCCCCCCCCCCGCGTCGTGCCCTCATTGTGATGGGCGGTGCGGGGGGGGAGGCTTGCGTGCGGTGCGGCAGGCTGTGCGGGGGGCGGGCGGGCGTCCTGCTTGCCGTGGTAACAGAATTCTGATCAGAATTTGCTAAAGGCAAAGAGTCACTTTTATGGAGTTTCTACTCTAGGGGTGCATCAGGGGGGCTTCAAATGGGACATAGTGTCAAAAAACTAGTCCAGCATGCCTCTTGTCTCTTTACCCTATTCCCTGTCTTCCCCTTCTCTGCTCCTCACATGCTCTCTGTCCCTCTAATTAGATTATTTTCTCTTGCTTACTCTTTTTATCGCTCTCTCCCCAAACACCCTTTCCCTCTCTTGCCCGTTCTTATTCCCTCTCTCCTTCCCTTTAACTTTCTTTCTACACTTCTTCCAATCTCCTATAAATCTCTGTTTTCCAATTTACCCCTTAAGTTTCTTTCCTCCTCCTAGTCTGCCTATCGTTACCTAACTTTCAACCTCTCCGACTCTCTTTTTTCTCCTATCCCCATCCTGGATCAATCTCCTCTTCTATCTCTCAATTTCATTCTCTCCTTTTAACCCTCTTACTCTTATCCTATATCTCTCACTTCGCCTCTCTCTCACTCACCCCCTCTCTCTTTATATTTACATTAACTCTGAGATAAGTCAGTAGGCCCCTAGCGTGTGTTAGATATTAGTGTCTATAGCAGGTAAAAGGAACATATTATCTTGCCTTTGACTTTTTATAGGTGACTGATGCCCAGTGAGATGATGAATCTGATATATTTCCTGGTCAACTGCAAGAAAAGAATGATAAAAGAGGTAATTAATATTTATATTAATTACTGATAATAATCAGGTTAGACAAGAGTTCTAGTCCTGAAGTATATTCCTTATACATGTGGATATACAGTATGTGCATACCATATGTATATAATTTTGGACACTTCTATTATAACACAAACATATCTCAGGTACAGAGATAAAGAAGTTTGTTTTTCTTTACCCTCTGTTTTCTACTATCATGAATGCCCTTATATTTTTGTTAGGAAAAATGTGTTATGGTCCTGTTGACCATAAACTTAAGTTATGGCCATTGCTCCCCTTAAAACATTTCAGCCAGTGTGCTGGAAGGGTAGGGCCTGGGTGCTGTTTAACACCACCCTATCCTTTCTACCCCGCTCTACCTCACCCTTTTTCCTCCTCCTCCTCTTCCTTTTCAGCTTCTTTCTCCCTGTCTTTTCTCCACTTTTTCCACGTTCTAATACCCCTCATCCTCTCCCACTTTACGCTTTCTTCCTATTAATATTCTCTCTCCCCTTTTCTCTTCTCTAAAACTTCTTTTCCCTCTCTATCTATTTGTCATCACTTTTGGTCTCTTTTCACCTTATGTTCACCCTTACACTCTTTCTCTCTTGTCCTTTTTCTGCCCATTCCCCTTTTTTCTCCCATCTAGCCCTCTTTTATTCCTCTTTATGCTTTACCTTTCACCCTTTATTTCATTGTCCTTCTTTCTTTCTATCACCAACTCTCTCTATCCCCATCTCCCAAAGCTCTCCATCCCCTCTCTCTTTTCTGCTTCTCTCATTCCCACTTTCTCTCTGTTTATCTCTGCTCTGTTTTTTTCTCTCTCACATAGTGCTATGTTTATCTCTTATTCCCACTTTCGCTCCCATGCCTCCTTTCTCTTTTTCATCTTCTTCCCCATTCTCAGTCTCTTTTTGTCTGTTTTCCACAACTGCAAACCTTTATCTTCCATCCTTTTTTCATCTTCTCTTATTACCCACTCAAATCCCTTCTTCCTTTCGCATTCCTCTTAAATTTCCACCTCTCTCTTCTGCTTCCCCTCTGTCCTTGACCCGTGTCTTTTTTTTGTCCCATATTTTCCCCTTTCAATTTCTCTCTTGCCCCCTCATACTCCCTCCGTATTTATTATCCCCTTTTTCCCCATCTAACCCTCTTCCATTCCTCTTTATTCTCCACCTTTCACCCTTTATTTATTTTAGTTTTTTTCGTTTCTATCACCATCTCTCTCTAACCCCCATCTCCCAATGTTTCCCCTCCACTCTTTCATTTACCATTTCTACTTTTCCCTTTCACTCCTTTTTTCTTTATTCTGCCTTTTTTCTTTCATGCTCTCTGCCATTCTCATCCCTTTTTCCCCTTCTATGACATGCCTCCTCTCTTTTTTTTCCTTTTTCATTCCCTTTCCCTCTTTATTCCTCAATCTCATTCTTCCTCTATCTCCCACATCCTATCCTTTCGTCTTCGTATTTTCCTGTCTAGTCTTTTCTTCCTGTCTCGTTCCACTGGTGTTTCTTCCCGCTCTTCTACTTCCCCTCACTCCTTCACCCATGTATTTTCTTGTCCCTCTTTCCCCTTCTCTATTTTTCTCGCCCCCTGCTACTTGCCCTCCTCATTCTTAATCCCTTTTTGTCCTTGTCCCTTTCAGATTTACCCTCTCGTTCCCGCTCTCATCCTATCTTTATCCCTGACTTTTTCTCCCCATCCAACCGTTTATTTATGCCCCTTCACTTTCTCATTTTATATATCTCTTCTTTATTCTCTCTGATGTCATGTCTCAAACTCTCCCTAGTTTTCCCCACTTTTCCACTTCACTCATGGTCCCTTTCTTCCCGTTACTCCCTGCTGTTCTTGTGTTTTTCACCCTCTCTTACATTCTTGTCCTCTCTTGCCCCTCTCTCGCATGCCCCTTGTCTCTTTACCCTACTTTTTCTATATTATTTTCACCCTCTCCCCATTTTCAATTGTTAGCCCTTTCTTCACTTTCACCTACCCTATCTTTTTCTTTACTATTATCCTCTCCTTACCCTGCTCCATACCATTATACTCTCCCCAGTTTTCCCTTACTCTTCACCTTCTCTCACATCCCCTATCTTCCCTTTAATTCCTGCTGTGCTCAAGTTTTATCACCCTGTTTTACATTCTTGTCCTCTTTTGCCCCTCTCTCTCTCTCTCTCGCATGCCCCTTGTCTCTTTTGCCTACTTCCCCTTTTTCTATATTTCTATCACCCTCTCCCCATTTTTATTGTTTCCCCTTTCTTCACTTTCTCCTACCCTATCGTTTTTACCATTATCTTCTCCTTCCCCTTCTCCACCCCTAAGATTCTTCCAAGTTTTCCCTCACTCTTCCCCTTCTCTCACGTTTCCTTTCTTCCCTTTACTCCATTCTGTGCTCCTGTTTACTCACCCTCTCTTACATTCTTGTCCTCTCTTGCCAAGTTTAGTTTTTTTACCATTATCCTATTCTTCCCTTTCTCCAGCTCTAATATGCTCCTTGCCGCTCTTACTCTAATTTTCTCTTGCCTGCTCTTTTTACCCCTCTCTCCCTTAAACCCCTTTCTCTCTCTTGACCATTCATTTTTAAGATTTTCCCCTCTCTCCTTCCCTATCCCTGTCTTTCTACACCTCTCCCTGTATCCTATCAATCTCTGTTTTCAGATTACCCCTTAAGTTTCTGTCCTCTTCCTAGTCTGCCTAACTGTACCTCACTTTCAACCTCTCCTACTCTCTTTTTCTCCTATCCCCCTCTTGGACCGATCTCCTCTTCTCGTATCTCTCGTTTTCATTCTCTCCTTTTAGCCCTCTATATCTAATCCTATTTCTCCCACTTTGCATCTCTCTCATCCCCTCTCTCTTTATATTTACATTAAGCCTGAGATAAGTCAGTAGGCCCCTTAGCGTGTGTTATATATGTATATAAGTGTCTATAGCATGTAAAAGGAACATATTATCATGATTTTGACTTTTTTTTTATAGGTGACTGATGCCCCGTGAGATGATGGAATCTGATATTTTTCCTGGTCATCTGCCAGAAAAGAATGATAAGACAGGTAATTAATATTTATATTAATTACTGATAATAATCAGGCTAGACAAGAGTTCTAGTCCTGAAGTATATTCCTTATACATGTGGATATACAGTATGTGCTTACCATATGTGTATCATTTTGGACACTTCTATTATAACACAAACATATCTCAGGTACAGAGATAAAGAAGTTTGTTTTTCTTTACCCTCTGTTTTCTACTATCATTAATGCCCTTATATTTTTGTTAGGAAAAATGTGTTATGGTCCTGTTGACCATAAACTTAAGTTATGGCCATTGTTCCCCTTAAAACATTTCAGCCAGTGTGCTGGAAGGGTAGGGCCTGGGTGCTGTTTAACACCACCCTATCCTTTCTACCCGCTCTACCTCACCCTTTCTCCCCCTCCTCCTCTTCCTTTTCATCTTCTCTCTTCCTGTCTTTTCTCCCCTTTTCCACTCTCTAATTCCCCTCATCCTCTCCCACTCTACGCTTTTTCCCATTAATATTCTCTCTCCCCTTTTCTCTTCTCTAAAACTTCTTGTCCTTCGCTATCTATTTTTCATCACTTTTGGTCTCTTTTCACCTTATGTTCACCCTTACACTCTTTCTCTCTTGTCCTTTTCTGCCCATTCCCCTTTTTCTCCCCATCTAGCCCTCTTTTATTCCTCTTTATGCTTTACCTTTCACCCTTTATTTCATTGTCCTTCTTTCTTTCTATCACCAACTCTCTCTATCCCCATCTCCCAAAGCTCTCCATCCCCTCTCTCTTTTCCACTTCTCTCATTCCCACTTTCTCTCCATTTATCTCTGCTCAGTTTTTTTTTTCTCTCACTTTGTGCTATGTTTATCTCTTATTCCCACTTTCGCTCCCATGCCTCCTTTCTCTTTTTCATCTTCTTCCCCATTCTCAGTCTCTTTTTGTCTGTTTTCCTCAACTTCAAACCTATAGCTTCCATCCTTTTTTCTTCTTCTCTTATTACCCACTCAAATCCCTTCTTCCTTTCGCATTCCTCTCAAATTTCTTTCTCTCTCTTCTGCTTCCCCTCTGTCCTTGACCCGTGTCTTTTTTTTGTCCCATATTTTCCCCTTTCAATTTCTCTCTTGCCCCCTCATACTCCCTCCGTATTTATTATCCCCTTTTTCCCCATCTAACCCTCTTCCATTCCTCTTTATTCTCCACCTTTCACCCTTTATTTATTTTAGTTTTTTTCGTTCTATCACCATCTCTCTCTAGCCCCCGTCTAACAATGTTTCCCCTCCACTCTTTCATTTACCATTTCTACTTTTCCCTTTCACTCCTTTTTTCTTTATTCTGCCTTTTTTTCTTTCATGCTCTCTGCCATTCTCATCCCTATTTCCCCTTCTATGACATGCCTCCTCTCTTTTTTTTCCTTTTTCATTCCCTTTCCCTCTTTATTCCTCAATCTCATTCTTCCTCTATTTCCCACATCCTATCCTTTCGTCTTCGTATTTTCCTGTCTAGTCTTTTCTTCCTGTCTCGTTCCACTGGTGTTTCTTCCCCGCTCTCTTACTTCCCCTCACTCCTTCACCCATGTATTTTTCTTGTCCCTCTTTCCCCTTCTCTATTTTTTCTCGCCCCCTGCTACTTGCCCTCCTCATTCTTAATCCCCTTTTTGTCCTTGTCCCTTTCAGATTTACCCTCTCGTTCCCGCTCTCATCCTATCTTTATCCCTGACTTTTTCTCCCCATCCAACCGTTTATTTATGCCCCTTCACTTTCTCATTTTATATATCTCTTCTTTATTCTCTCTGATGTCATGTCTCAAACTCCCCTAGTTTTCCCCACTTTTCCACTTCACTCATGGTCCCTTTCTTCCCGTTACTCCCTGCTGTTCTTGTGTTTTTCACCCTCTCTTACATTCTTGTCCTCTCTTGCCCCTCTCTCGCATGCCCCTTGTCTCTTTACCCTACTTTTTCTATATTATTTTCACCCTCTCCCCATTTTCAATTGTTAGCCCTTTCTTCACTTTCACCTACCCTATCTTTTTCTTTACTATTATCCTCTCCTTACCCTGCTCCATACCATTATACTCTCCCCAGTTTTCCCTTACTCTTCACCTTCTCTCACATCCCCTATCTTCCCTTTAATTCCTGCTGTGCTCAAGTTTTATCACCCTGTTTTACATTCTTGTCCTCTTTTGCCCCTCTCTCTCTCTCTCTCGCATGCCCCTTGTCTCTTTTGCCTACTTCCCCTTTTTCTATATTTCTATCACCCTCTCCCCATTTTTATTGTTTCCCCTTTCTTCACTTTCTCCTACCCTATCGTTTTTACCATTATCTTCTCCTTCCCCTTCTCCACCCCTAAGATTCTTCCAAGTTTTCCCTCACTCTTCCCCTTCTCTCACGTTTCCTTTCTTCCCTTTACTCCATTCTGTGCTCCTGTTTACTCACCCTCTCTTACATTCTTGTCCTCTCTTGCCAAGTTTAGTTTTTTACCATTATCCTATTCTTCCCTTTCTCCAGCTCTAATATGCTCCTTGCCGCTCTTACTCTAATTTTCTCTTGCCTGCTCTTTTTACCCCTCTCTCCCTTAAACCCCTTTCTCTCTCTTGACCATTCATTTTTAAGATTTTCCCCTCTCTCCTTCCCTATCCCTGTCTTTCTACACCTCTCCCTGTATCCTATCAATCTCTGTTTTCAGATTACCCCTTAAGTTTCTGTCCTCTTCCTAGTCTGCCTAACTGTACCTCACTTTCAACCTCTCCTACTCTCTTTTTCTCCTATCCCCCTCTTGGACCGATCTCCTCTTCTCGTATCTCTCGTTTTCATTCTCTCCTTTTAGCCCTCTATATCTAATCCTATTTCTCCCACTTTGCATCTCTCTCATCCCCTCTCTCTTTATATTTACATTAAGCCTGAGATAAGTCAGTAGGCCCCTTAGCGTGTGTTATATATGTATATAAGTGTCTATAGCATGTAAAAGGAACATATTATCATGATTTTGACTTTTTTTTTTATAGGTGACTGATGCCCGTGAGATGATGGAATCTGATATTTTTCCTGGTCATCTGCCAGAAAAGAATGATAAGACAGGTAATTAATATTTATATTAATTACTGATAATAATCAGGCTAGACAAGAGTTCTAGTCCTGAAGTATATTCCTTATACATGTGGATATACAGTATGTGCTTACCATATGTGTATCATTTTGGACACTTCTATTATAACACAAACATATCTCAGGTACAGAGATAAAGAAGTTTGTTTTTCTTTACCCTCTGTTTTCTACTATCATTAATGCCCTTATATTTTTGTTAGGAAAAATGTGTTATGGTCCTGTTGACCATAAACTTAAGTTATGGCCATTGTTCCCCTTAAAACATTTCAGCCAGTGTGCTGGAAGGGTAGGGCCTGGGTGCTGTTTAACACCACCCTATCCTTTCTACCCGCTCTACCTCACCCTTTCTCCCCCTCCTCCTCTTCCTTTTCATCTTCTCTCTTCCTGTCTTTTCTCCCCTTTTCCACTCTCTAATTCCCCTCATCCTCTCCCACTCTACGCTTTTTCCCATTAATATTCTCTCTCCCTTTTCTCTTCTCTAAAACTTCTTGTCCTTCGCTATCTATTTTTCATCACTTTTGGTCTCTTTTCACCTTATGTTCACCCTTACACTCTTTCTCTCTTGTCCTTTTCTGCCCATTCCCCTTTTTCTCCCCATCTAGCCCTCTTTTATTCCTCTTTATGCTTTACCTTTCACCCTTTATTTCATTGTCCTTCTTTCTTTCTATCACCAACTCTCTCTATCCCCATCTCCCAAAGCTCTCCATCCCCTCTCTCTTTTCCACTTCTCTCATTCCCACTTTCTCTCCATTTATCTCTGCTCAGTTTTTTCTCTCTCACTTTGTGCTATGTTTATCTCTTATTCCCACTTTCGCTCCCATGCCTCCTTTCTCTTTTTCATCTTCTTCCCCATTCTCAGTCTCTTTTTGTCTGTTTTCCTCAACTTCAAACCTATATCTTCCATCCTTTTTCTTCTTCTCTTATTACCCACTCAAATCCCTTCTTCCTTTCGCATTCCTCTCAAATTTCTTCCTCTCTCTTCTGCTTCCCCTCTGTCCTTGACCCGTGTCTTTTTTTTGTCCCATATTTTCCCCTTTCAATTTCTCTCTTGCCCCCTCATACTCCCTCCGTATTTATTATCCCCTTTTTCCCATCTAACCCTCTTCCATTCCTCTTTATTCTCCACCTTTCACCCTTTATTTTATTTAGTTTTTTTTCGTTCTATCACCATCTCTCTCTAACCCCCGTCTCCCAATGTTTCCCCTCCACTCTTTCATTTACCATTTCTACTTTTCCCTTTCACCTTCCCCTTTTTCTATATTTCTATCACCCTCTCCCCATTTTTTATTGTTTCCCCTTTCTTCACTTTCTCCTACCCTATCTTTTTTCACAATTATCTTCTCCTTCCCCTTCTCCACCCCTATGATTCTTCCAAGTTTTCCCTCACTCTTCCCCTTCTCTCACGTTTCCTTTCTTCCCTTTACTCCATTCTGTGCTCCTGTTTACTCACCCTCTCTTACATTCTTGTCCTCTCTTGCCAAGTTTAGTTTTTTTTACCATTATCCTATTCTTCCCTTTCTCCAGCTCTAATATGCTCCTTGCCGCTCTTATGCTCCTTGCCGCTCTTACTCTAATTTTCTCTTGCCTGCTCTTTTTTACCCCTCTCTCCCTTAAACCCCTTTCTCTCTCTTGACCATTCATTTTTAAGATTTTCCCCTCTCTCCTTCCCTATCCCTGTCTTTCTACACCTCTCCCTGTATCCTATCAATCTCCGTTTTTCAGATTACCCCTTAAGTTTCTGTCCTCTTCCTAGTCTGCCTAACTGTACCTCACTTTCAACCTCTCCTACTCTCTTTTTTCTCCTATCCCCCTCTTGGACCGATCTCCTCTTCTCGTATCTCTCGTTTTCATTCTCTCCTTTTAGCCCTCTATATCTAATCCTATTTCTTCCACTTTGCATCTCTCTCATCCCCTCTCTCTTTATATTTACATTAAGCCTGAGATAAGTCAGTAGGCCCCTTAGCGTGTGTTATATATGTATATAAGTGTCCATAGCATGTAAAAGGAACATATTATCATGATTTTGACTTTTTTTTTTATAGGTGACTGATGCCCCGTGAGATGAAGGAATCTGATATATTCCTGGTCAACTGCGAGAAAATAATGATAAAACAGGTAATTAATATTTATATAAATTACTGATAATAATCAGGCTAGACAAGAGTTCTAGTCCTGAAGTATATTCCTTATACATGTGGATATACAGTATGTGCTTACCATATGTGTATCATTTTGGACACTTCTATTATAACACAAACATATCTCAGGTACAGAGATAAAGAAGTTTGTTTTTCTTTACCCTCTGATTTCTGCTATCATTAATGCCCTTATATTTTTGTTAGGAAAAATGTGTTATGGTCTTGTTGACCATAAACTTAAGTTATGGCCATTGTTCCCCTTAAAACATTTCAGCCAGTGTGCTGGAAGTGTAGGGCCTGGGTGCTGTTTAACACCACCCTATCCTTTCTACCCCACTCTACCTCACCCTTTCTCCCCTCCTCCTCTTCCTTTCCATCTTCTCTCTCCCTGTCTTTTCTCCCCTTTTTCCACTCTCTAATTTCCCTCATCCTCTCCCACTCTACGCTTTTTTCCCAATAATATTCTCTCTCCTCTTTTCTCTTCTCTAAAACTTCTTGTCCCTCGCTATCTATTTTTCTTCACTTTTGGTCTCTTTTCACCTTATGTTCACCCTTACACTCTTTCTCTCTTTTCTTTTTTTCTGCCCATTCCCCTTTTTTCTCCCCATCTAGCCCTCTTTTATTCCTCTTTATGCTTTATCTTTCACACTTTATTTCATTGCCCTTCCTTCTTTCTATCACCAACTCTCTCTATCCCCATCTCCCAAAGCTCTCCTTCCCCTCTCTCTTTTCCGCTTCTCTCATTCCCACTTTCACTCCTTTTATCTCTTCTGTTTTCTTTCTTCCTTTTACTACCTGCTGTGCTTGTATTTTCTTACCCACTCTTACATTCTTGTCCTCTCTTACCCTTCTCTGTCTCCCATGCCTCTTGTCTCTTTACCCTACTTCCCCTTTTTCTATATTTCTCTCACTCTCTCTCCATGCTCTATTGTTTACTCTTTCCTTACTTTCACCTACCCTATCTTGTTTTTACCATTTTCCTCTCCTTCATGTTTTCCACCCCTCACTCTCTCCCCAGTTTTCCATCACTTTTTACCTTCTCTAATGTTCCTTTCTTCCCTAAACTCCCTGTCGTTGCTTGTGTTTCTTACCCTCTCTTAGATTTTGTCCTTTCTTGCCTCTCACTGTCTCCCATGTCCCTTGCCTCTCTATCCTACTTCCCCTTTTCTATATTTCTCTTCAACTCTCCCCATTTTCTATTGTTTTCCCTTTTCTCACTTTCACCTACCCATCTTTTTTTACCATTATCCTCTCCTTCCCTGTCTCCCCCCTCATAATTTTCCTAGTTTTCCCTCATTCTTTACCGTCTCTAATGTTCCCTTTCTTCCCTAAACTACCTGCTTTACTCGTGTTGTCTTACCCTCTCTTACATTTTTGTTCAATCTTTCCTCTCTCTATGTCAAATGTTCCTTGTCTCTTTACCCAACTTCCCCTCATTCTATATTTATCTCACCCTCACCCCATTTTCTATTGTTTCTCCTTTCCTTAATTTCAACTACCCTATCCTTTTTTTTTTTCCATTATCCTCTCTTTCCCTCACATTTCACATTCTCTCAGTACCACTTTCTTCCTTTTACTCCCGGCTTTGCTCATGTTTTCTTACCGTCTCTTTCATTCTTTTCCTCTCTTGCCCCTCTCTGTCTCGCAATCTATCTCCTACTTTGCATCTCTCTCACGCCTTCTCTCTTTATATTTGCATTAAGTCTGAGATAAGTCAGTAGGCCCCTAGCGTGTGTTATATATATTAGTGTCTATAGCATGTAAAAGGAACATATTATCATGCCTTTGACTTTTTATAGGTGACTGATGCCCAGTGAGATGATGGAATCTGATATTTTTCCTGGTCAACTGTGAGAAAAGAATGATAAGACAGGTAATTAATATTTATATTAATTACTGATAATAATCAGGCTAGACAAGAGTTCTAGTCCTGAAGTATATTCCTTATACATGTGGATATACAGTATGTACTTACCATGTGTATATCATTTTGGACACTTCTATTATAACACAAACATATCTTAGGTACATATTCTCCTCCTCCTTCTCTTCCCTTTCAGCTTCTCTCTCTCTCCTATTCTCCTTTTTCCACCTTCTAATCCCCCTCACTCCTCTCCACTCTATGCTTTTTTCCCATTAATATTCTCTCTCCCCTTTTCTCTTCTCTAAGACTTCTTGTCCTCTCTATCTAAAGAATTTTCACTTTCTGTCTCTTTTCACCTTATGTATACCCTCACATCTATCTTTCTTTCTTGGCCTTTCTCTACCCATTCCTCTCTTTTTCTCCCCATCTAGCCTCTTTCATTCATCTTTATGCTCTACCTTTCACCCTTTATTTCATTGTCCTTCCTTCTTTCTATCACCATCTCTTTTTATCCCTATCTCCCCAAGCTCTCCCTCCCTCTCTCTTTTCCGCTTCTCTCATTCCCACTTTCACTCCTTTTATCTCTTCTCTGTTTTCTTTCTTCCCCTTTACTACCTGCTGTGCTCTGTATTTTCTTACCCTCTCTTACATTCTTGTCCTCTCTCACCCCTCTCTGTCTCCCATGCCCCTTGTCTCTTTACCCTACTTCCCTTTTTCTATATTTCTCTCACTCTCTCTCCATGCTCTATTGTTTCCCCTTTCCTTACTTTCACCTACCCTATCTTTTTTTACCATTATCCTCTCCTTCTCCTTTTTCCACCCTCACACTCTTCCCAGTTTTCCCTCACTTTTACCTTCTCTAATGTTCCTTTTCTCCCTTTACTCCCTGCTATGCTCGTGTATTGTTACCCTCTCATTCATTCTAGTCCTCTCTCACCCCTGTTTGTCTCGCATGTCCCTTGACCCTTTACCCTACTTCCTGTTTTCTAAATTTCTCTCACCCTCTCCCCATTTTCTATTGTTTCCCTTTATCTCACTTTCACCTACCCCATCTTTTTTACCATTATCCTCTCCTTCCCCGTCTCCACCCCTCATACTCTTCCCAGTTTTCCCTCATTCTTTACCTTCTCTAATCTTCCCTTTCTTCCCTAAACTCCCTGCTGTGCTTGTGTTTTCTTACCCTCTCTTACATTTTTGTCCTTTCTTGCCTCTCTCTGTCTCCCATGTCCCTTGCCTCTCTATCCTACTTCCCCTTTTCTATATTTCTCTTCAACTCTCCCCTTTTTGTATTGTTTTCACTTTTCTCACTTTCACCTACCCCATCTTTTTACCATTATCCTCTCCTTCCCTGTCTCCCCCCTCATACTCTTCCCAGTTTTCCCTCATTCTTTACCTTCTCTAATGTTCCCTTCTTCCCTAAACTCCCTGCTGTGCTTGTGTTTTCTTACTCTCTTTACATTCTTGTCCTCTCTCATCCCTCTCTGTCTCACATGCCCCTTGTCTCTTTACCCTACTTCCTGTTTTCTAAATTTCTCTCACCCTCTCCCCATTTTCTATTGTTTCCCTTTATCTCACTTTCACCTACCCCATCTTTTTACCATTATCCTCTCCTTCCCCGTCTCCACCCTCATACTCTTCCCAGTTTTCCCTCATTCTTTACCTTCTCTAATCTTCCCTTTCTTCCCTAAACTCCCTGCTGTGCTTGTGTTTTCTTACCCTCTCTTACATTTTTGTCCTTTCTTGCCTCTCTCTGTCTCCCATGTCCTTGCCTCTCTATCCTACTTCCCTTTTCTATATTTCTCTTCAACTCTCCCCATTTTCTATTGTTTTCCCTTTTCTCACTTTCACCTACCCCATCTTTTTTACCATTATCCTCTCCTTCCCAGTCTCCCCCTCATACTCTTCCCAGTTTCCCTCATTCTTTACCTCCTCTAATGTTCCCTTTCTTCCTAAACTCCCTGCTGTGCTTGTGTTTTCTTACCCTCTCTTACATTTTTGTCCTTTCTTGCCTCTCTCTGTCTCCCATGTCCCTTGCCTCTCTATCCTACTTCCCCTTTTCTATATTTCTCTTCAACTCTCCCCATTTTCTATTGTTTTCCTTTTCTCACTTTCACCTACCCCATCTTTTTACCATTATCCTCTCCTTCCCCGTCTCCCCCTCATACTCTTCCCAGTTTTCCCTCATTCTTTACCTCCTCTAATGTTCCCTTTCTTCCCTAAACTCCCTGCTGTGCTTGTGTTTTCTTACCCTCTCTTACATTTTTGTCCTTTCTTGCCTCTCTCTGTCTCCCATGTCCCTTGCCTCTCTATCCTACTTCCCCTTTTCTATATTTCTCTTCAACTCTCCCCATTTTCTATTGTTTTCCCTTTTCTCACTTTCACCTACCCCATCTTTTTACCATTATCCTCTCCTTCCCTGTCTCCCCCTCATACTCTTCCCAGTTTCCCTCATTCTTTACCTCCTCTAATGTTCCCTTTCTTCCTAAACTCCCTGCTGTGCTTGTGTTTTCTTACCCTCTCTTACATTTTGTCCTTTCTTGCCTCTCTCTGTCTCCCATGTCCCTTGCCTCTCTATCCTACTTCCCCTTTTCTATATTTCTCTTCAACTCTCCCCATTTTCTATTGTTTTCCCTTTTCTCACTTTCACCTACCCCATCTTTTTTACCATTATCCTCTCCTTCCCGTCTCCACCCTCATACTCTTCCCAGTTTTCCCTCATTCTTTACCTTCTCTAATCTTCCCTTACTTCCCTAAACTCCCTGCTGTGCTTGTGTTTTCTTACCCTCTCTTACATTTTGTCCTTTCTTGCCTCTCTCTGTCTCCCATGTCCCTTGCCTCTCTATCCTACTTCCTCTTTTCTATATTTCTCTTCAACTCTCCCCATTTTCTATTGTTTTCCTTTTCTCACTTTCACCTACCCCATCTTTTTACCATTATCCTCTCCTTTTCCGTCTCCCCCTCATACTCTTCCCAGTTTCCCCTCATTCTTTACCTCCTCTAATGTTCCCTTTCTTCCTAATCTCCCTGCTGTGCTTGTGTTTTTACCCTCTCTTACATTTTGTCCTTTCTTGCCTCTCTCTGTCTCCCATGTCCCTTGCCTCTCTATCCTACTTCCCCTTTTCTATATTTCTCTTCAACTCTACCCATTTTCTATTGTTTTCCCTTTTCTCACTTTCACCTACCCCATCTTTTTTACCATTATCCTCTCCTTCCCCGTCTCCCCCTCACACTCTCCTCAATTTTCCCTCACTCTTCACCTTCTCTCACGTCCCCTTTCTTCCCTTTACTCCCTGCTTTGCTCGTGTTGTCTTACCCTCTCTTACATTTTTGTTCTCTCTTTCCTTTCTCTATGTCGAATGTTCCTTGTCTCTTTACCCTACTTCCCCTCATTCTATATTTCTCTCACCCTTTCCCCATTTTCTATTGTTTCTCCTTTCCTTAATTTCAATTACCCTATCCTTTTTTTTTCCATTATCCTCTCTTTCCCTCACATTTCACCTTCTCTCATTTCCCCTTTCTTCCCTTTACTCCCTGCTTTGCTCATGTTTTTACCGTCTCTTACATTATTTTCCTCTCTTGCCCCTCTCTGTCTCGTAATCTATCTCCTACTTTGCATCTCTCTCACGCTTTCTCTCTTTATATTTACATTAAGTCTGAGATAAGTCAGTAGGCCCCTAGCGTGTGTTATATATATTAGTGTCTATAGCATGTAAAAGGAACATATTATCATGCCTTTGACTTTTTATAGGTGACTGATGCCCAGTGAGATGATGGAATCTGATATTTTCCTGGTCAGCTGTGAGAAAGAATGATAAGACAGGTAATTAATATTTATATTAATTACTGATAATAATCAGGCTAGACAAGAGTTCTAGTCCTGAAGTATATTCCTTATACATGTGGATATACAGTATGTACTTACCATGTGTATATCATTTTGGACACTTCTATTATAACACAAACATATCTTAGGTACATATTCTCCTCCTCCTTCTCTTCCCTTTTAGCTTCTCTCTCCCTCTCTATTCTCCCTTTTTCCACCTTCTAATCCCCTCATCCTCTCCCACTCTATGCTTTTCCTATTAATATTCTCTCTCCCCTTTTCTCTTCTCTAAGACTTCTTGTCCCTCTCTATCTAAAGAATTTTTACTTTCTGTCTCTTTTCACCTTATGTACACCCTCACATTCTTTCTTTCTTGGCCTTTCTCTACCCATTCCTCTCTTTTTCTCCCCATCTAGCCCTCTTTCATTCATCTTTATGCTCTACCTTTCACCCTTTATTTCATTGTCCTTCCTTCTTTCTATCACCATCTCTTTTTATCCCTATCTCCCAAGCTCTCCCTCCCTCTCTCTTTTCCGCTTCTCTCATTCCCACTTTCACTCCTTTTATCTCTTCTCTGTTTTCTTTCTTCCCTTTACTACCTGCTGTGCTCGTATTTTCTTACCCTCTCTTACATTCTTGTCCTTTCTCACCCCTCTCTGTCTCCCATGCCCCTTGTCTCTTTACCCTACTTCCCTTTTTCTATATTTCTCTCACTCTCTCTCCATGCTCTATTGTTTCCCCTTTCCTTACTTTCACCTACCCTATCTATTTTTTTACCAATATCCTCTCCTTCTCCTTTTCCACCCCTCACACTCTTCCCAGTTTTCCCTCACTCTTTACCTTCTCTAATGTTCCTTTTCTCCCCTTTACTCCCTGCTGTGCTTGTGTTTTCTTACCCTCTCTGACAGTCTTGTCCTCTCTCACCCCTCTTTGTTTCGCAAGTCCCTTGTCTCTTTACCCTACTTCCCTTTTTCTATATTTCTCTCACTCTCTCCCCATTTTCTATTGTTTCCCCTCTCCTTACTTTCACCTACCCTATCTTGTTTTACCATTTTCCTCTCCTTCCTGTTTTTCACCCTCACACTCTTCCCAGTTTTCCCTCACTTTTACCTTCTCTAATGTTCCTTTTCTCCCTTTACTCCCTGCTATGCTCGTGTATTGTTACCCTCTCATTCATTCTAGTCCTCTCTCACCCCTGTTTGTCTCGCATGTCCCTTGACCCTTTACCCTACTTCCTGTATACTATCTTTCTCTCACCCTCTTCCCATTTTCTATTATTTCCCTTTTCTCACTTTCACCTACCCCATCTTTTTTACCATTATCCTCTCCTTCCCTGTCTCCCCCTCATACTCTTCCCAGTTTTCCATCATTCTTTACCTTCTCTAATGTTCCTTTTCTTCCCTAAACTCCCTGCTGTGCTTGTTTTTCTTACCCTCTCTTAGATTTTTGTCCTTTCTTGCCTATCACTGTCTCCCATGTCCCTTACCTCTCTATCCTACTTCCCTTTTCTATATTTCTCTTCAACTCTCCCCATTTTCTATTGTTTCCCTTTTCTCACTTTCACCTACCCCATCTTTTTACCATTATCCTCTCCTTCCCTGTCTCCCCCTCACTACTCTTCCCTGTTTTCCCTCATTCTTTACCTTCTCTAATGTTCCCCTTCTTCCCTAAACTCCCTGTTGTGCTTGTGTTTTCTTACTCTCTTTTACATTCTTGTCCTCTCTCATCCCTCTCTGTCTCACATGCCCCTTGTCTCTTTACCCTACTTCCTGTTTTCTAAATTTCTCTCACCCTCTCCTCATCTTCTATTGTTTCCCTTTATCTCACTTTCACCTACCCCATCTTTTTACCATTATCCTCTCCTTCCCCGTCTCCACCCCTCATACTCTTCCCAGTTTTCCCTCATTCTTTACCTTCTCTAATCTTCCCTTTCTTCCCTAAACTCCCTGCTGTGCTTGTGTTTTCTTACCCTCTCTTACATTTTGTCCTTTCTTGCCTCTCTCTGTCTCCCATGTCCCTTGCCTCTCTATCCTACTTCCTCTTTTCTATATTTCTCTTCAACTCTCCCCATTTTCTATTGTTTTCCTTTTCTCACTTTCACCTACCCCATCTTTTTACCATTATCCTCTCCTTTTCCGTCTCCCCCTCATACTCTTCCCAGTTTCCCTCATTCTTTACCTCCTCTAATGTTCCTTTCTTCCCTAATCTCCTGCTGTGCTTGTGTTTCTTACCCTCTCTTACATTTTTGTCCTTTCTTGCCTCTCTCTGTCTCCCATGTCCCTTGCCTCTCTATCCTACTTCCCTTTTCTATATTTCTCTTCAACTCTACCCATTTTCTATTGTTTCCCTTTTCTCACTTTCACCTACCCCATCTTTTTACCATTATCCTCTCCTTCCCCGTCTCCCCCTCACACTCTCCTTAATTTTCCCTCACTCTTCACCTTCTCTCACGTCCCCTTTCTTCCCTTTACTCCCTGCTTTGCTCGTGTTGTCTTACCCTCTCTTACATTTTTGTTCTCTCTTTCCTCTCTCTATGTCGAATGTTCCTTGTCTCTTTACCCTACTTCCCTCATTCTATATTTCTCTCACCCTCTCCCCATTTTCTATTGTTTCTCCTTTCCTTAATTTCAACTACCCTATCCTTTTTTTCCATTATCCTCTCTTTCCCTCACATCTTCACCTTCTCTCATTTCCACTTTCTTCCTTTGCTCCTGCTTTGCTCATGTTTTTTACCGTCTCTTACATTATTTTCCTCTCTTGCCCTCTCTGTCTCGCAATCTATCTCCTACTTTGCATCTCTCTCACGCCTTCTCTCTTTATATTTACATTAAGTCTGAGATAAGTCAGTAGGCCCCTAGCGTGTGTTATATACAGTAGTGTCTATAGCATGTAAAAGGAACATATTATCATGCCTTTGACTTTTTATAGGTGACTGATGCACAGTGAGATGATGGAATCTGATATTTTTCCTTGTCAACTGTGAGAAAAGGATGATAAGACAGGTAATTCATATTTATATTAATTACTGATAATAATCAGGCTAGACAAGAGTTCTAGTCCTGAAGAATATTCCTTATACATGTGGATATACAGTATGTACTTACCATGTGTATATCATTTTGGACACTTCTATTATAACAAAAAAATATCTCAGGTACATATTCTCCTCCTCCTTCTCTTCCCTTTCAGCTTCTCTCTCCCTTTCTATTCTCCCTGTTTCCACCTTCTAATCCCCCTCATCCTCTCCCACTCTATGCTTTTTCCCATTAATATTCTCTCTCCACCTTTTCTCTTCTCTAACACTTCTTGTCCATCTCTATCTACTGAATTTTTCACTTTCTGTCTCTTTTCCCCTTATGTACACCCTCACACTCTTTCTTTCTTGGCCTTTCTCTACCCATTCCTCTCTTTTTCTCCCCATCTAGCCCTCTTTCATTCATCTTTATGCTCTACCTTTCACCCTTTATTTCATTGCCCTTGCTTCTTTCTATCACCATCTCTCTTTATCCCTATCTCCCCAAGCTCTCCCTCCCCTCTATCTTTTCCGCTTCCCTCATTCTTACATTCACTCCTTTTATCTCCTCTCTGTTTTTCTATCTTCCCTTTACCAACTGCTGTGCTCCTATTTTCTTATCCTCTCTTACATTCTTATCTTCTCTCACCACTCTCTGTATCGCATGCCCCTTGTCTTTTTACCCTACTTCTCCTTTTTCTATATTTCTCTCACTCTCTCCACATGTTCTATTGTTTCCCCTTTCCTTACTTTCACCTACCCTAACCTTTTTTTTTTTACCAGTATCCTCTACTTCTCCTTTTCCACCCCTCACACTCTTCCCAGTTTTCCCTCACTCTTTACCTTCTCTAATGCTCCTTTTATCCCCATTACTCCCTGCTTTGCTTGTGTTTTCTTCCCCTCTTACATTATTGTCCTCTCTCACCCCTCTTTGTCTCGCATGTCCCTTGTCTCTTTACCCTTCTTCCCCTTTTTCTATATTTCTCTCATTCTCTCCCAATTTTCTATTGTTTCCCCTTTCATTAATTTCACCTACCCTATCTTTTTTTTTTTTACCATTATCCTCTCCATCTCTTTTTCCACCCCTCACACTCTTCCCAGTTTTTCCTCACGCTTTATTTTCTCTAATGTTCCTTTTCTCACCTTTACTCCCTGCTGTGCTTGTGTTTTCTAAACCTTTCTTACATTCTTGTACTCTCTCACCCCTCTCTGTCTCGAATGCCCCTTGTCTTTTAACCCTACTTCCCCTTTTTCTATATTTCTCTCACTCTCTCCCCATTTTCTATTGTTTCCCCTTTCCTTACTTTCACCTACCCTATCTTTTCTTTACCATTATCATTTCCGTACCGTTTTTCACCCCTCACACTCCTCCCAGTTTTCCCTCACTCTTTACCATCTCTAATGTTCCTTTTCTCCCCTTTACTCCCTGCTATGCTCGTGTAATGTTACCCTCATTTACATTCTAGTCCTCTCACACCCCTCTTTGTCTCACATGTCCCTTGTCCCTTTACCCCACTTCCTGTATACCATCTTTCTCTCACCCTCCTCCCATTTTCTATTGTTTTCCTTTTTCTCACTTTCACTTATCCCATCTTTTTTTTTACCATTATCCTCTCCTTCCCCATCTCCCACCCCCTCACACTCTCCTTAATTTTCCCTCACTCTTCACATTCTCTCACGTCCCCTTTCTTCCCTTAACTCCCTGCTGTGCTTGTGTTTTCTTACCCTCTCTTACAATTTTGTCCTTTCTTGCCTCTCTCTGTCTCCCATTCCCCTTGCCTCTCTATCCTACTTCCCCTTTTTCTATATTTCTCTTCAACTCTCACCATTTTCTATTGTTTTCCCTTTTCTCACTTTCACCTACCCCATCTTTTTTTACCATTATCCTCTCCGCCCCCTTCTCCACCCCTCACACTCACCCCACTTTTCCCTCAGTCTTTACTTTGTTTTACATTAACTTTCTTCTCTTTACTCCCTGCTCTGCTCGTGTTTTCTTATCCTCTCTTACATTCTAGTCCTCTCTCACTTCTCTTTGTCTCGCATGTCCCTTGTCTCTTTACCCTACTGCCTGTATTCCATCTTTCTCTCAACCTCTTCCCATTTTCTATTATTTTCCCCATTCTCACTTTCACCTAACCTATCTTTTTTTTACCATTATCCTCTTCTTCTCCGTCTCAACCCCTCACACTCTTCCCAGTTTGCCCTCACTCTTTACCTTCTCAAATGTTCCCTTTCTTCCCTTATCTCCCAGCTGTGCTTGAGTTTTCTTACCCTCTCTTACATTCTTGTCCTCCCTCATCCCTCTCTATATCTCATGCCCCTTGTCTCTTTACCCTACTTCCCATTTTTCTATTTTTCTTTCACCAGCTCCCCATTTTCTATTGTTTTCCCTTTTCACACTTTTACCTACACCATCTTTTTTACTATTATCCTCTTCTTCCCCTTCTCCACGCCTCACACTCTCCCTAGTTTTCCCTCACTCTTCACCTTCTCTCGGTTCCCCTTTCTTCCCTTTACTCCCTGCTTTGCTCATGTTTTCTTACCGTCTCTTACATTCTTTTCCTCTCTTTCCCCTCTCTGTCTCGCAATCTATCTCCTACTTTGCCTCTCTCTCACGCCTTCTCTCTTTATATTTACATTGAGCCTGAGATAAGTCAGTTGGCCCCCGTGCGTGTGGTTTATATATTAGTGTCTATAGCATGTAAAAGGAACATATTATCATGCCTTTGACTTTTTATAGGTGACTGATGCCAAGTGAGATGATGGAATCTGATATTTTTCCTGGTCAACTGTGAGAAAAGAATGATAAGGCAGGTAATTGATATGTATATTAATTCCTGATAATAATCAGGCTAGACAAGAGTTCTAGTCCTGAAGTATATTCCTTATATATTTGGATATACAGTATGTACTTACCATGTGTATATCATTTTGGACACTTCTATTATAACACAAACATATCTCAGGTACAGAGATGAAGAAGTTTGTTTTTCTTTACCCTCTGTTTTTACTATCAGGAATGCGCCTATATGTTTGTTAGGAAAAATGTGTTATGGTCCTTTGACCATAAAATTAAGTTATGGCCATTGTTTCCCTTAAATAATTTCAGCCAGTGTGCTGGAAGGTTAGGGCCAGTGTGCTTTTCAGCACCACCCTATCCTCTTTATCCCGCTCTACCCCACCCTTTCTCCTCCTCCTTCTCTTCCCTTTCAGCTTCTCTCGCCCTCTCTCTTCTCCCTTTTTCCACCTTCTAATCCCCTTCATCCTCTCCCACTCTATGCTTTTTTTTCCCTTTAATATTCTCTCTCCCCCTTTTCTCTTCTCTAACACTCCTTGTCCCTCTCTATCTACTGAATTTTTCGCTTTCTGTCTTTTTTCACAATATGTACACCTTCACACTCTTTCTTTCTTGGCATTTCTCTACCCATTTCCCCCCCCCTCCCCATCTAATAGGACCCTTATTATCCAATAGAAACTCTCAGGTCATTCATACACAGTTACACCAGGTTTCCATAACAACTCAGCCAATTTTTTTCACTGTTATAGTTCACTGTTAAGGGGGCGTTGTGCTTTGGAGGTCACTGTTAAGGGGCAAGGTGCTATGGATATCACATTTTAAGGGGGCAGGCTGCTGTGGAGGTCTTTACTTAAGGGGACAGGGTGCTTTGGAAGTCTTATATTAAGGGTACAGGGTGCTGTTAAGGTCACTGTTAAGTGGATGGGCTCTTGTGGAGGTCAATGTTAAGAGGGCGAGGTCCTGTGGAGGTAACTGTTAAGGGGTAGATCACTGTGGAGGGTCACTATAAAAGGTGCGGGCCACTGTGGAGGTCAGTGTTAAGGGGACAGGGTATGGTGAAGGTCAATGTTAAGGGGTGGGGTGCTGTATAAGTCACTTTTAAGGGGATGGGCACTATGGAGGTCACAGTTAAGGTGGTGGGATACTGTGAAGGTCAATGTTATGGGGGTGAGATGTTGATGAGGTCACTGTTAAGGGGCGGGTGCCGTGAAGATCACTGTTAAAGGGGATGGACGCTGTAGAGGTTACTTTTAAGGGAGTGGGGTATTTTGGGGGGTCTGTTAAGGGTGTGTGCCACTGTGGAGGTCAGTGTAAAGTGGGAAGGTCACTGTGATGGTCACAGCTAAGCGGGCAGGGTTCTGTTGAGGTAACTGTTAAGGGGACGCGCCATGGAGGAGGTCACTGTTAAGGGGGCGGTGCTGTGGATGTCATTGTTAAAGGTTCAGGCCTCTGTGGTGGTCACTTTTAAAGGGATGGACTGCTGTAGAGGTCAATGTTAAGGGGCAGAGTGCTGTGGAGGGTCAGTGTTAAGGGGACAGGCTGCTGTGGAGAACACTGTTATGCAGTGCAGGGGGCTGTGAAGGTCAAACTTAACAGTGTGGGCACTGCGGATGTCACTGTTAAAGGGGTGGGCTGCTGTGAAGATCAAAGTTAAGGGGGAGGGGTACTGTAGAGGTCACTGTTATGGGAAACACTGTTGCGATTTTTTAACCTCACACAAAATCATTAAATGAAATAGTGGAAATATACCAGTGCGAAGCCTCGTCACCCTGCTAGTCTCATATATATATATATATATATATAGTGAGTAGAAAAATGGTGAGCAGCACACTAAGAGGTGGGTGCAATTCCTCCCAAACTTGCCTCTGACCAAGGGCGTATGTAGAATGAAGAAACGGCAGGCAGCACTCCCTCCATCCACGCTCAGCGGACCTGCTATTTACTCATGCTCCAAGTATGTTTTTAACTAACTTTTTTTCACTCATTAGTTGTAATCAGGTGTATTTGATCAATTAATTTCACAGGATTATGGATTTATATATGAATAGTACACTGTATGGATAAACACTTAACACGAGTTTTGTTACAATATTTATATTATGTGACACAATCATGTTACTGGATTTTTTATATCATGGTTTATTGCTTATTTGATATTTTGACTTAATTACATTAATCACTGCTTTAATGGAAACATTATTGAAGGCACTATATATTTTGGCATTTGAACACGTGTGAACATGGCTTGACAAAGGCTCCATAGTGAGAGCTGAAACGTTGCTACTGCTTTTGGGTTAATAAACCACATTTTATCACGAAAAAAAAAAAAAAAAGGAGTGCTGCCTGCCGTTTCTTCATTCTATATATATATATATATATATATATATATATATATATATCTCTTATCTCTTATATATATATAAATTAATTTCTGTCTAGACGTCTGTCTGTCTGTCTAGACGTTCTTTATGCGCAATCAAACGACTGGACCGATCTTCACCAAATTTGGCACACATGTAGAGTTGAGCGAACACCTGGATGTTCGGGTTCGAGAAGTTCGGCCGAACTTCCCGAAAATGTTCGGGTTCGGGATCCGAACTCGACCTGAACTTTATCCCGAACCCAAACCCCATTGAAGTCAATGGGGACCCGAAATTTTGGGCACTAATAAGGCTGTAAAATAGTCCAGGTAAGGGCTAGAGGGCTGCAAAAGGCAGCAAAATGTAGGTAAATGCCCTGCAAACAAATGTGGATAGGGAAATGAATTAAAATAAAATAAGATAAATAAAAATTAACCAATATCAAATGGAGAGACGTCCCATTGCAGAGAATCATGCGTCATATTACCCACCACTGGAGAAGGCCACTTTCAGTTATTTCGGCCCCAGCACCCAGACAGAGGAGAGAGATCCCACAGCAAGGAATCATGCGTCATATCACCCACCACTGGAGAAGGCCACTTTCAGTTATTTAGACCCCAGCACCCAGACAGAGGAGAGAGATCCCACAGCAAGGAATAAGGCGTCATATCACCCACCACTGGAGAAGGCCACTTTAAGTTATTTAGGCCCTAGCACTCAGACAGAGGAGAGAGGTCCCACAGCAAGGAATAAGGCGTCATATCACCCACCACTGGAGAAGGCCACTTTCAGTTATTTAGGCCCCAGCACAAAGACAGAGGAGAGAGGTTCCACAGCAAGGAATAAGGCTTGATATCACCCACCACTGGAGAAGGCCACTTTAAGTTATTTAGGCCCCAGCACCCAGACAGAGAGAGGTCCCACAGCAAGGAATAAGGCGTCATATCACCCACCACTGGAGAAGGCTACTTTCAGTTATTTATGTCCCAGCACCCAGACAGAGGAGAGAGGTCCACAGCAAGGAATCATGCGTCATATCACCCACCACTGGAGAAGGCCACTTTCAGTTAATTAGACCCCAGCACCCAGACAGAGGAGAGAGGTCCCACAGCAAGGAAAAAGGCTTCATATCACCCAACACTGGAGAAGGCCACTTTCAGGTATTTAGGCCCCAGCACCCAGACAGAGGAGAGAGGTCCCACAGCAAGGAATAAGGCGTCATATCACCCACCACTGGAGAAGGCCACTTTCAGTTATTTAGGCCCCAGCACCCAGACAGAGGAGAGAGGTCCACAGCACCGAATCATGCGTCATATCACCCACCACTGGAGAAGGCCACTTTCAGTTATTTAGACCCCAGCACCCAGACAGAGGAGAGAGGTCCCACAGCAAGGAATAAGGCTTGATATCACCCACCACTGGAGAAGGCCACTTTCAGTTATTTAGACCCCAGCACCCAGACAGAGGAGAGAGATCCCACAGCAAGGAATAAGGCGTCATATCACCCACCACTGGAGAAGGCCATTTTAAGTTATTTATGCCCCAGCACACAGACAGAGGAGGGAGGTCCCACAGCAAGGAATAAGGCGTCATATCACCCACCACTGGAGAAGGCCACTTTCAGTTATTTATGGCCCAGCACCCAGACAGAGGAGAGAGGTTCCACAGCAAGGAATAAGGCGTCATATCACCCACCACTGGAGAAGGCCACTTTAAGTTATTTAGGCCCCAGCACCCAGACAGAGAGAGGTCCCACAGCAAGGAATAAGGCGTCATATCACCCACCACTGGAGAAGGCCACTTTCAGTTATTTAGGCCCCAGCACCCAGACAGAGGAGAGAGGTCCACAGCAAGGAATCATGCGTCATATCACCCACCACTGGAGAAGGCCACTTTCAGTTATTTAGCCCCCAGCACCCAGACAGAGGAGAGAGGTCCCACAGCAAGGAAAAAGGCTTAATATCATCCAACACTGGAGAAGGCCACTTTCAGTTATTTAGGCCCCAGTACCCAGACAGAGGAGAGAGGTCTCACAGCAAGGAATAAGGCGTCATATCACCCACCACTGGAGAAGGCCACTTTCAGTTATTTAGGCCCCAGCACCCAGACAGAGGAGAGAGGTCCACAGCAAGGAATCATGCGTCATATCACCCACCACTGGAGAAGGCCACTTTCAGTTATTTAGACCCCAGCACTCAGACAGAGGAGAGAGGTCCCACAGCAAGGAATAAGGTGTCATATCACCCACCACTGGAAAAGGCCACTATCAGTTATTTAGGCCCCAGCACCCAGACAGAGGAGAGAGGTCCCACAGCAAGGAATCATGCGTCATATCACCCACCACTGGAGAAGGCCACTTTCAGTTATTTAGGCCCCAGCACCCAGACAGAGGAGAGAGGTCCACAGCAAGGAATCATGCGTCATATCACCCACCACTGGAGAAGGCCACTTTCAGTTATTTTGACCCCAGCACCCAGACAGAGGAGAGAGGTCCCACAGCAAGGAATAAGGCGTCATATCACCCACCACTGGAGAAGGCCACTTTCAGTTATTTAGGCCCCAGCACCCAGACAGAGGAGAGAGGTCCCACAGCAAGGAATCATGCGTCATATCACCCACCACTGGAGAAGGCCACTTTCAGTTATTTAGACCCCAGCACCCAGACAGAGGAGAGAGGTCCCACAGCAAGGAAAAAGGCTTCATATCACCCAACACTGGAGAAGGCCACTTTCAGTTATTTAGGCCCCAGCACCCAGACAGAGGAGAGAGGTCCCACAGCAAGGAATAAGGCGTCATATCACCCACCACTGGAGAAGGCCACTTTCAGTTATTTAGGCTCCAGCACCCAGACAGAGGAGAGAGGTCCACAGCACCGAATCATGCGTCATATCACCCACCACTGGAGAAGGCCACTTTCAGTTATTTAGACCCCAGCACCCAGACAGAGGAGAGAGGTCCCACAGCAAGGAATAAGGCGTCATATCACCCACCACTGAGAAGGCCACTTTCAGTTATTTAGGCCCCAGCACCCAGACAGAGGAGAGAGGTCCCACAGCAAGGAATCATGCGTCATATCACCCACCACTGGCGAAGGCCACTTTCAGTTATTTAGACCCCAGCACCCAGACAGAGGAGAGAGGTCCCACAGCAAGGAAAAAGGCTTCATATCACGTAACACTGGAGAAGGCCACTTTCAGTTATTTAGGCCCCAGCACCCAGACAGAGGAGAGAGGTCCCACAGCAAGTAATAAGGCGTCATATCACCCACCACTGGAGAAGGCCACTTTCAGTTATTTAGGCCCCAGCACACAGACAGAGGAGAGAGGTCCCACAGCAAGGAATAAGGCGTCATATCACCCACCACTGGAGAAGGCCACTTTCAGTTATTTATGGCCCAGCACCCAGACAGAGGAGAGAGGTTCCACAGCAAGGAATAAGGCGTCATATCACCCACCACTGGAGAAGGCCACTTTAAGTTATTTAGGCCCCAGCACCCAGACAGAGAGAGGTACCACAGCAAGGAATAAGGCGTCATATCACCCACCACTGGAGAAGGCCACTTTCAGTTATTTAGGCCCCAGCACCCAGACAGAGGAGAGAGGTCCACAGCAAGGAATCATGCGTCATATCACCCACCACTGGAGAAGGCCACTTTCAGTTATTTAGCCCCCAGCAGCCAGACAGAGGAGAGAGGTCCCACAGCAAGGAAAAAGGCTTAATATCACCCAACACTGGAGAAGGCCACTTTTAGTTATTTAGGCCCCAGCACCCAGACAGAGGAGAGAGGTCTCACAGCAAGGAATAAGGCGTCATATCACCCACCACTGGAGAAGGCCACTTTCAGTTATTTTGGCCCCAGCACCCAGACAGAGGAGATAGGTCCACAGCAAGGAATCATGCGTCATATCACCCACCACTGGAGAAGGCCACTTTCAGTTATTTAGACCCCAGCACCCAGACAGAGGAGAGAGGTCCCACAGCAAGGAATAAGGCGTCATATCACCCACCACTGGAAAAGGCCACTTTCAGTTATTTAGGCCCCAGCACCCAGACAGAGGAGAGAGGTCCCACAGCAAGGAATCATGCGTCATATCACCCACCACTGGAAAGGCCACTTTCAGTTATTTAGGCCCCAGCACCCAGACAGAGGAGAGAGGTCCCACAGCAAGGAATAAGGCGTCATATCACCCACCACTGGAGAAGGCCACTTTCAGTTATTTAGGCCCCAGCACCCAGACAGAGGAGAGAGTCCACAGCAAGGAATCATGCGTCATATCACCCACCACTGGAGAAGGCCACTTTCAGTTATTTTGACCCCAGCACCCAGACAGAGGGAGAGGTCCCACAGCAAGGAATAAGGCGTCATATCACCCACCACTGGAGAAGGCCACTTTCAGTTATTTAGGCCCCAGCACCCAGACAGAGGAGAGAGGTCCCACAGCAAGGAATCATGCGTCATATCACCCACCACTGGAGAAGGCCACTTTCAGTTATTTGATGATCTGATTCCGGCACACACTTTATGCTTAAAGAATTATAGAATTTAGTTTAGCCACCTTGTTATTAACTGAGTACAAGGATATGCATATGCCATATGCATATCCTTGTACTTCGTTGTACTTAAAGGTGGCTAAAATAAATTCTATAATTCTTTAAACGCAAAAAAAGTGTGTGCCGTGAAATTCCAGATTATTGCATACATTTGGGCTAAGTAGCCTCTTCACGTCTAGCACCACCATAGGACAAGGTCCTTACTTATACGGGTAGTTGTGCCATTCAAAAAATTTTTTTTAACTTTCAGTTATTTAGGCCCCAGCACCCACACAGAGGAGAGAGGTCCCACAGCAAGGAATAAGGCATCATATCACCCACCACTGGAGAAGGTCACTTTCAGTTATTTAGGCCCCAGCACCCAGACAAAGGAGAGTGGTCTCACAGCAGAGAATCATGCGTCATATCACCCACCACTGGAGAATGCCACTTTCAGTTATTTAGGCTCCAGCACCCAGACAGAGGAGAGAGGTCCCACAGCAAGGAATAAGGCGTCATATCACCCACCACTGGAGAAGACCACTTTCAGTTATTTAGACCCCAGCACCCAGACAGAGGAGAGAGGTCCCACAGCAAGGAATAAAGCATCATATCACGCAGCACTGGAGAAAGCCACTTTCAGTTATTTAGGCCCCAGCTCCCAGACAGAGGAGGGAGTTCCCACAGCAAGGAATCATGCGTCATATAACCCACCACTGGAGAAGGCCACTTTCAGTTATTTAGGCCCCAGCACCCAGACAGAGGAGAGAGGTCCCACAGCAGAGAATCATGCGTCATATCACCCACCACTGGAGAAGGCCACTTTCAGTTATTTAGGTCCCAGCACCCAGACAGATGAGAGAGGTCCCACAGCAAGGAATCATGCGTCATATCACCCACCACTGGAGAAGGCCACTTTCAATTATTTAGGCCCCAGCACCCAGGTAGAGGAGAGAGGTCGCATGGCAGAGGTTCAGGCTTCATGTCACTCACCATTGTAACAGGCAACTGTCAGTTATTTAGGCCCCGGCGCCCAGATTGAGAAGAGGTTCATTTAACTTTGGGTTGCACCGCAAGATCATGGTAAAGTTAAAAAATGAGGATTCAATAAAGAAGTGCCCCGGAGTACAAGAATACATGGTTGAGGGGAGGCAGTTATAAATGTCTATTCTGCACAAGGGAGGGACAGGTCCTGTGGGATCCATGCCTGGTTCATTTTTATGAATGTCAGCTTGTCCACGTTGGCTGTGGACAGGCGGCTGCGTTTGTCAGTAATGACGCCCCTGCCATGCTGAATACACGTTCAGACAAAACGCTGGCCGCCGGGCAGGCCAGCACCTCCAAGGCATAAAATGCTAACTCTGGCCACGTGGACAATTTGGAGACCCAGAAGTTGAGTGGGGCCGAACCATCAGTCAGTACGTGGAGGGGTGTGCAGACGTACTGTTCAACCATGTTAGTGAAATGCTGCCTCCTGCTAATACGTTCCGTATCAGGTGGTGGTGCAGTTAGCTGTGGCGTGGAGACAAAACTTTTCCACATTTCTGCCATGCTAACCTTGCCCTCAGAGGAGCTGGCCGTGACACAGCTGCATTGGCGACCTCTTGCTCCTCCTCTGCCTTCGCCTTGGGCTTCAACCTGTTCCCCTGTGACATTTGGGAATGCTCTCAGGAGCGCATCTGCCAGCATGCGCTTGTACTCGCGCATCTTCCTATCACGCTCCAGTTCAGGAAGTAAGGTGGGCACATTGTCTTTGTACCGGGGATCCAGCAGGGTGGCAACCCAATAGTCCGCACACATTAAAATGTTGGCAACTCTGCTGTCGCTGCGCAGGCACTGCAGCATGTAGTCGCTCATGTGTGCCAGGCTCCCCAGAGGTAAGGACAAGCTGTCCTCTGTGGGAGGCGTATCGTCATCATACTACTCGTATCCCCCAGCCATGCACCAGTGATGGGCCTGAGCTGTGTCGGGTGCCACCTCGCTGTGAACCAGCTTCATCCTCATCCTCCTACACCTCCTCCTCATCCTCCTAGTCCTCCAGTAGTGGGCCCTGGCTGGCCACATTTGTACCTGGCCTCTGCTGTTGCAAAAACTCCCTCTGAGCCACTTCTAACAGACTAGCCTGAAAGTGCTAAAAATGACCCCTCATCCTCCTCCTCCTCCTCTTCCTGGGCCACCTCCTCTTCCATCATCGCCCTAAGCGTTTTCTCAAGGAGACATAGAAGTGGTATTGTAACGCTGATAACGGTGTCATCGCCACTGGCCATGTTGGTGGAGTACTCGAAACAGCGCAACAGGGCACACAGGTCTTGCATGGAGGCCCAATCATTGGTGGTGAAGTGGTGCTGTTCCGCAGTGCGAGTGACACGTGCGTGCTGCAGCTGAAACTCCACTATGGCCTGCTGCTGCTCGCACAGTCTCTCCAGCATGTGCAAGGTGGAGTTCCACCTGGTGGGCACGTCGCATATGAGGCGGTGAGCGGGAAGGCCGAAGTTATGCTGTAGCGCAGACAGGCGAGCAGCGGCAGGATGTGAACGACGGAAGCGCGCACAGACGGCCCGCACTTTATGCAGCAGTAGTAGGAGGAGGAGGCTACAGGAGGCAAATAATTATGCCCTGCGATCCTTGGCGGCGGAAGGACGTGCGCCAAGGAACTCTTCGCCTGAGGCCCAGCCGCCACTACATTTACCCAGTGTGCAGTTAGGGAGATATAGCGTCCCTGGCCGTGCTTACTGGTCCACGTATCTGTGGTTAGGTGGATCTTGCCACAGATGGCGTTGCACAGTGCACACTTGATTTTATCGGATACTTGATTGTGCAGGGAAGGCACGGCTGTCTTGGAGAAGTAGTGGCGGCTGGGAACAACATACTGTGGGACAGCCATGGCCATCAGCTGTTTGAAGCTGTCTGTGTCCACCAGCCTGAATGACATCATTTCAAAGGCCAGTAGTTTAGAAATGCTGGAATTCAGGCCCAGGGCTCGAGGGTGGCTAGGTGGGAATTTATGCTTTCTCTCCGAGGCTTGTGAGATGGAGAGCTGAACGCTGCCGTGTGACATGGTGGAGATGCATGGTGACGCAGGTGGTGATGTCGGTGGCACATCCTCTGTTTGGGGGGCGGCAGGTGCCAACATTCCTCCCGAGGCGGAGGAAGAGGCCAGGGCAGCAGCAGAAGAGGGAGCAGGGGGAGCCTGATTGAGTTACTTGCTTTTAAGGTGTTTACTTCACTGCAGTTCATACTTTGCATGTAGATGCCTGGTCATGCAGGTTGTGCTAAGGTTCAGAACGTTAATGCCTCGCTTCAGGCTCTGACAGCACAGTGTGCAAACCACTCGGGTCTTGTCATCAGCACATTGTTTAAAGAAGTGCCATGCCAGGGAACTTCTTGAAGCTGCCTTTGGGGTGCTCGGTCCCTGGTGGCGGTGACCAGTAGCAGGCAAACTCTCTTGGCGGCGGCTGTTCTGCTTTTGCCCCCTGCTCCCTCTTTTGCTACGCTGTTGGCTCGGTCTCACCACTGCCTCTTCCTCTGAACTATGAAAGTCAGTGGCACGACCTTCATTCCATGTGGGGTCTAGGACCTCATCGTCCACTGCATCGTCTTCCACACAGTCTTCCTCCCTGATCTCCTGTTCGGTCTGCACACTGCAGAATGAAGCAGCAGTTGGCACCTGTGTTTCGTCATCGTCAGAGACGTGCGGACTCCGATGAGGTGGTATTCCCATGTCCTCATCATTAGGAAACATCAGTGGTTGTCCATAAGTGCATTCTATGTCTTCCACCACTGGGGAAGGGCTAGGTGGATTCTCTTGGGAAACCCTGCCAGCAGAGTCTTCAAACAGCATAAGAGACTGCTGCATAACTTGAGGCTCAGACAGTTTCCCTGATATGCATGGGGGTGATGTGACAGACTGATTGGCTCGGTTTTCAAGCGCCACCTGTGCACTTTCTGCTGAAGACTGGGTGGGATATAATGTTGTGAATGTGCTGGATCCACTGTCGGCCACCCAATTGACTAGCGCCTGTACCTGCTCAGGCCTCACCATCCTTAGAACGGCATTGGGCCCCACCAAATATCGCTGTAAATTCTGGCGGTACTGGAACCTGAGTTAGTTGGTTCACTAGGACATGTAGTTGTGGCAGAATGGCCACGTCCTCTCCCAACACCAGAGGGTCCACTAACACCACCACGTCCGCGTCCGGGTCACTTACTAGATGTTTTCCTCATTGTTACAGTTCACCAAGCACCACAATAAGAAAAAAAATATTTTGCCCAATGTATTGATTTCAAATTCAGGCCGTATTACACTAATCCAGCCACAGCAGTAACCACTGATTTAGGGGAATATCAATTGTAGGCCTAGTATTTAGGCCCTGGGTGAAAGGTATCCTTTTATGGACATATATACACTTGGAGATGCACAGTAGCGTGTGAAAAAATATGTAGGATTATGCCTTCAGCAATTGTATTTTAACACTTTGTGTAATATACCCTTTAACAGACAGAAATACAATAGGAGATGCACGGTAGCGTGTGAAGTTATTGAGGATGACCCTCTCAGCACTTGTATATACACCTTGAGTGTAATATACCCTTTTACGGACAGATTAACACTTGGCCTGCAACAGCTGGAACACCAGATTCAGGGTATTGCTATATTGGCAAGTGAATTTCACCCCAGAACAAAATCTACCCTTTGACGGATACTATTAAACTTGGCCAGCCACAGCTGAAACCACTGATTTATGGTAATGCTATTTTGGCAATTGAATTTTATCCCAGAACAAAATATATCCTTTGCCGGACACTATTATACTTTGCCAGCCAATGCTGGGACACCAGATTTACTGTATTTCTATTTTTGCTACTGACTTTCACCCCAGAAAATAATATATCCTTTGACAGACACTAAGGAAACTGTCCAGTCACAGCTGGAACACCAGATTCAGGGTATTGCTATTTTGGCAGTTAAATTTCACCCCAGAACAAAATATATCCTTTGCCGGACACTATTAAACTTAGCCAGCCACAGCTGAAACCAGTGATTTATGGTATTGCTATTTTGGCAATTGAATTTCACCCCAGAAAAAATATATCCTTTGCAGGACACTATGAAACTTGGCCAGACACAGCTGAAACCACTGATTTATGGTATTGCTATTTTGGCAATTGAATTTCACCCCAGAAAAAAATATACCCTGTTACAGACAGATTTAAACTAGGCCTGCAACAGCTGGAACACCAGATTTAGGGTATTGCTATTTTGGCAATTGAATTTTACCCCAGAACAAAATATATCCTTTGCCGGACACTATTAAACTTGGCCAGCCACTGCTGGGACACCAGATTTAGGGTATTGCTATTTTGGCAATTGAATTTCACCCCAGAACAAAATATATCCTTTGACGGACACTATGTAAACTTGGCCAGCCACAGCTGGAACACCAGATTCAGGGTATTGCTATTTTAGCAATTAAATTTCACCCCAGAAAAAAATATACCCTGTTACGGACAGATTTAAACTAGGCCTGCAACAGCTGGAACACCAGATTCAGGGTATTGCTATTTTGGCAATTGAATTTCACCCCAGAACAAAATATATCCTTTGCCGGTCACTATTAAACTTCACCAGCCACAGCTGAAACCACTGATTTATGGTCTTGCTATTTTGGCAATTGAATTTCACCCCAGAACAAAATATATCCTTTGCCGGACACTATTAAACTTCGCCAGCTACAGCTGAAACCACTGATTTAGGGGATTGCTATTTTGGCAATTGAATATCACCACAGAAAATAATCTATCCTTTGCCTGACAGCAGACAGTATTACACTTGGCTAGCCAAAGCTGGAACACCAGATTTAGGGGATTGGTATTTTGGCAATTGAATTTAACCCCTTAATAAAATATAGAAATTGTTATCCTGAGTTTCTAGGGGTGACAATAAGCACAGCCAAGCCCCTGATGTAGGATATAGCAAAAAAAAACACTAGTATTGACGGTGGCAGCTTGTTCTGGTGCACCATAAGTCACAAAATGGCCGCCGATCACCCCAGAAAAAAGTGACAGAAAAACGCTCTGTGCAGCCTAAAAACCAGTGAGCAATTAACTAGCAGAAGTTGAATCATTCACAGCTGTAGATCGATCACTTCATTAGGTGCTTTTGCTGACTTTTCCCTGCCTAAAGAGCAGTGTGACATGCGGCGCCACGTGACTCCAGCTTAAATAGAGGCTGGGTCACATGCTGCACTTGGCCAATCACAGCCATGCCATTAGAAGGCATGGCTGTGATGGCTTCTTAGGGAAAGAAGTAAAACGCTAGTTGATTGGCTGCTGTGCAGCCCTTCAGAAAGCGGGAAGAAATCGCCGAACAACGGACCCGAACCCGAACTATACTCGAACTGTTCGCTCAACACTATACACTGGTATATCAGGTGTCCGGGAAGGTTTTAGACCAGGTCTCAGCTCTCTAGGACTTACGGTTCCTGAGACATTCCCAAAAAATGGCCTGCATTGTAGCCAATACAAGCCAGCCAGTCTTTCACTTAAATCCAAACTGTCATTTACTGCTCCCTGGCAGTTCGTCTCCACACACACAATTTTACTCCAGGTAACCATAACAACCCCGCCATGTTTCTTCTTTGCTCTAGATGACGTTTAAAGGAAATCTGTAACCAGGATAATCGCTATAGAAGTAAAGCCAGGGCCTAATAGCACCTTAGTACCTTATTTCTTGAGGTTTCCATAACAACTTGGCCATTTCTCTTCACTGCTGCAGGTTAGCATTAAAGGGCCAGGTCGCTGTGGATGACACTGTTAAGGGAGCGGAGTGCTATGGAGGTCACAGTTCAGGGGAAAAGTAGGGTGGCCATTCAAGTCACCCTTAAAACCCTGCCCCAGGTCCAGATAAGCCACACCTCTGATTCAGTTAGGCTATGCCCCCTCCCCTCCTGAGGTGGGAGGGACGGTCATTTTCTCCCTGCAGCTCACTTTAAGACAGAACAGTGCTGCTGTCTTAGAGAGAGCTGATTAACCACCTCAGCCCCCCTAGCTTAAACACCCTTAATGACCAGGCCACTTTTTACAATTCTGCACTACACTACTTTCACGGTTTATTTCTCGGTCATGCAACTTACCAGCCAAATGAATTTTACCTGCTTTTCTTCTCACTAATAGAGCTTTCATCTGGTGGTATTTAATTGCTGCTGACATTTTTACTTTTGTTGCTTTTTTTACTTTCTGTTGTAATTTTTTTTTTTTTAAACTACATTTCTATATACATTTTTAGCAAAAATTATTGTTCTACATGTCTTCTTTCTAAAATGGGGTCACTTGTTGGGTATTTATACTGCCCTGGCATTTTAGGGGTCTCTAAAGCGTGAGAAGAAGTCTGGAATCTAAATGCGTAAAAATGCCCTGTGAAATCCTAAAGGTACTCATTGGAATTAGTGCCCCTTTGCGCATCTTGGCTGCAAAAAAGTGTCACTCATGTGGTATCGCCGTACTCAGGAGAAGTAGGGCAATGTATTTTTAGGTGTATTTTTACAGATACCCAAACTGTGTGTGAGAAATATCTCTGTACATGACAACTTTTTAAAAAAATGTATACAAAGTTATCAATTTACAGAGATTTTTCTCTCACCCAGCATGGGTATATGTAAAAATACACCTCAAAACACATTTCCCTACTTCTCCTGAGTACGGCGATACTACATGTGTGACACTTTTTTGCAGTGAAGATGCGCAAAGGAGCCCAAATTCCAATGAGTACCTTTTAGGAGGGCATTTTTACGTATTTTTCTTCTCACGCTTTAAGGCCCCTAAAATGCCAGGGCAGTATAAATACCCCACATGTGACCTCATTTTGGAAAGAAGACACCCAAAGGTATTCCGTGAGTTGCATGGCGATTTCATATAAGATTTTTTTTTTGGCACAAGTTAGCGGAAATTGATTTTTTATTGTTTTTTTCTCACAAAGTCTCCCTTTCCGCTAACTTTTGACAAAAAGTTCAATTTTTCATGGACTCACTATGCCCCTCAGCGAATACCTTGGGGTGTCTTCTTTCCAAAATGGGGTCATTTGTGGGGTGTTTGTACTGTTCTGGTATTTTGGGTGGGGCTAAATTGTGAGCAGCCATGTAAAACCTAAAGGCACTCGTTGGAATTTGGGTCCCTTTGCGCACTCAGGCTGCAAAAAGTGTCACTCATGTGGTATCGCCGTACTCAGGAGAAGTAGGGAATATGTTTTGGGGTGTATTTTTACATATACACATGTTAGGAGAGAAATATCTCTGTAAATTGACAACTTTGTATAAAAACATTTAAAAAGTTGTCGTTTACAGCGATATTTCTCACACAAAGTATGGGTATATATAAAAATACACCCCAAATCTCATTGCCCTAGTTCTCCTGAGTACGGCAATACCACATGTGTGCCACTTTTTTGCAGCCAAGATGCGCAAAGGGGCCCAAATTCCCATGAATATCTTTAGGATTTCACAGGGCATTTTTATGCATTTGGATTCTTATGCTTTAGGACCCCTAAAATGCCAGGGCAGTATAAATACCCGACATGTGACCCAATTTTGGAATGAAGACACCCCAAGGTATTCCGTGAGGGGCATTGCGAGTTCACAGAAAAAAGAAAAATTGGGCAGTTAGCGGAAATTGATATATATATATATATATATATTTTTTACAAAGTCTCATATTCCACTAACTTGTGACAAAAATAAAATTTTACATGAACTCACCATACCCCTCACGGAATACCTTGGGGTGTCTTCTTTCTAAAATGGGGTCACATGTGAGGTGTTTGCACTGCCCTGGCATTTGAGGGTCTCCATAATCATTACACGTATGGCCAGCATTAGGAGTTTCTGCTATTCTCTTTATATTGAGCATACGGGTAATGAGATTTTTTTCCGTTCAGCCTCTGGGCTGAAAAATAAATAAAATGAACGGCACAGATTTTTTCATTCGCATCGATCATCGTGGATGAAAAAATCTCTGCCAAAATCAGTGACTGCGATGCGGTGGGCTGGGCGCTAACTACCTAACAAGTAGCTAACTAACTGGCGGTGATAAGGGACCCTTAGGCCCCATTCACCGTCCGCAATTCTGTTTGCGGAACAGAATTGCGGACCCATTCATTTCTATGGGGACAGACTTTGTCCCGCTCGGATCCGGAATTGCGGATCCGCACTTCCGAGTCTGCACTTCCGTTCTGCAAAAATATAGAACATGTCCTATTCTTGTCCGCAATTGCAGACAAGAAAAGGCATTTTCTATATAGTTCTGGCAATGTGCGGATCTGCAAAATGCGGAAAGCACATTGCCGGTGTCCGTGTTTTGCGGATCCACGGATCCGTGGATCCAAAGATCCGCAAAACACATATGGACGTCTGAATGGAGCCTTACAGGGGTGTGATCAATGACAGGGGGTGATCAGGGAATCTAGATGGGGTGATCAAGGGGTTAACAAGGGGTTAATAAGTGACCCGGGGGGAAGGGGGTAGTGTAGTGTGGTGCTTGGTGCAACTTTAAATAGCTACCTGGTCCTCTGGTGGTCGATCCCAGCAAATGGGACCACCAGAGGACCAGGTAGCAGGTATATCAGACAATGTTAACAAAACAGCGTCTGATATACCTGTTTGATGCTTTTTATTTTACTTTTACAGCTGCCAGCGATTGATCATCGCTGGCAGGCTGCAGTATAACTGCCGAGACGCGCGCGTTCACAGCAAATCTCGCGTCTCACGAGATGACACACGGATGCGTCCAGCCAGAGCAACAGGACCGCCGGCCGGACGCATCCGTGCGTTAGGCGGTCCTGAGGTGGTTAAAAGGCCACGCCCCCTCCCACTAAGCGAACAGGGATTAAAAAAATAAAGTTAAAAATCTACTTTTAGGTCCACTAAGCCACTTCCCAGATATGTTTAGGACACACCCCTCCCCCTCTGCAGCCAAGCCAATGAGTATTGACAAAATGAAGTTAAAAATTAACTTCTGTCAGCTGCAGGGGTGGGAGTGACAGTGACTTTCTCTTTTCAGCTCACACTCAGAGAGGACAGTGCTGCTCTCTTAGATTTAGATGTTCAAAAGGACACGCCCCAATCCAGTTAGGCCACGCCCCCTCCCACTCAGCCAACAGGAATTGAAAAAATAAAGTTAAAAATCAACTACTAGGTACACAGCTCAGCAGACAGGACATGATTAGATACACAGCTCAGCTGACAGTATCACACAGGATAGAATATTAGATATACACTCAGCAGAAAGTATCACACAGGATAGAATATCAGATACACGCACAGCAGACAATATCAAACAGGATAGGATTAGATACACAGTTTAGCAGACAGTATCATAAAACATAAGATTAGATACACAGCTCAGCAGATAGTATCACACAGGCTAGGATTAGATACACAGTTCAGCAGACAGTATCACACAAGATAGGATTAGACACACAGCTCAGCAGACAGTATCACACCGGATAGGATTAGATACACAGCTCAGCAGACAGTATCACACAACATAAGATTAGATACACAGCTCAGCAGATAGTATCACACAGGATAGGATTAGATACACAGCTCAGCAGATAGTATCACACAGGATAGAATATTAAATACACGCTCAGCAGACAGTATCACACAGGATAGGATTAGATACACAGTTCAGCAGACAGTATCATACAATTTAAGATTAGATACACAGCTCAGCAGATAGTATCACACAGGATAGGATTAGATACACAGCTCAGCAGACAGTGGGGCAGGGGGCTGTAGGGTCACTGTTATGGGGGATGCTGTTGATATCTTTTACGACACATGGAAACATGAATTGAAATAGATGAAATATACCGTGCATAGCCGGGTCCTTCTGCTAGTATATGTAGATAAATGAACTTCTTTCTGTCTGTTGTATGTCTGTTCTTTATGCATGGCCAAATGACTGTACCGATCTGAACAAAATTTTTCACATAGGTACATCAGGTGTCTGGGAAGGTTTTCGCAAAGGTCTCAGCTCTCTGGGACGTTCTGTTCTTGAGATATTCCTAACAAAATGCAAATATGGCACCATCACATGACCTATATTAGCCAATTGAAGCTTGCAGGTCCTTCAGTCTTCGCCTCACTGACATACACACAGTTTTACACCAGGTTTACATAACAGCTCAGCCATTTTTTGTCACTTTATAGGTCACTGTTAAGGGGGCGGGGCTCTATGGAGGTTACTGTTAAGGGGAGGGCTGTGGAAGTCACAGTTAAGGTAGTCGGGGGCTGTAGAGGTCACTGTTAAGGGGGCAGAACTCTGTGAAAGTCACTGTTAAGGGGGTAAGGTGCTGTGGAAGTCACAGTTAAAGGGTCATAACTATGTGAAGGCCACAGTTAAAGGGGCAGGTGCTGTGGAGGACACATTTTAAGTGAGCAGGACACTGTGAGGGTCACTGTTAAGGAGGCAGAGAGCTGTGGATGTCCCAGTTAAGGGGAAGAGATGCTGTAGAGGTCACAGTTAAGGTGGTGAGACACTGTGGAAGTTTCAGTTAAAGGGGCAGGGAGCTATGGAGGTCACTGTTAAGGGGCAGGCCTTTGTGGAAGTCACTGTTAAAGTTCTCTCACTTCAGCAAAATGCATTTATCATGTAGACAAAATTAATACAAGGCACTAACTAATGTATTGTACACTCCTTGTTCTCATGGTTACGACCACCCTGTAACCCAGCTACGGTGGTCGTGTTTGCACAGTATAGAAAAAGCACCTGCCTGTCTGGTGGCTGGGACTGCAGGAGTGTGCATAGTCCAGCACCTTTTTCTATATGGTGCACTCAAGACCCCGGATGGATGTCATAGTTAAGTGGGCGGGGCACTGTGGAGGTAACTGTTAAGAGATGGAATACTGTGGAAGTCACTGTTAATAGAGTGAGCCTCTTTGGAGGTCACAGTTAAGGGGTGGGGTGCTGTGGAGCTGTGGAGGTCACTATTAAGCAGGCAGGGTGCTGTGGAGGTCACTGTTAAGGGGGCAGGATGGTGTGGATGTCACTTTTAAGGGGTGGGGCACTATGGATGTCATAGTTGAGGGGTGGGGAGTAGTGTAGCGTACATACAAGTCATCAAAAGTGACAGGCGCCCCCATTTAGACACTACCCCCAGCTGCCAAAACCCCACTCGTCAACACGCCCCTTTCGTCCTCTTGACAGGTCCCCTCCCACCTTCGCCCCCCTCCCAAATCTGAATAATGCATGCCTGGACATGTCTAGACAGCAGTTCACCATACCCCTTAATGTCAGTATACAAATTGAGCACAAACAAAAAAGCTGAGTTTTAAAAAGTTTATTGAGCAGATAAACAACGTACAGGAATATGATGCGATGTTACAACACATAAATAATGAATTTATTAAAATATTATCAATCTGTGGTTTCTTAAAATCATATGGATCTATTTTATTAATTTAATAACAGCTGCTGACGCTTTCTCAGTAATCACGAAACGCATTCTGTCTGCATATGGGAATGAGTGTATGATATGACTACTACATACAGCCTCCCATACAGCGACATTGGGTAAAAATGTGTCTGGGCAGGTCTAAAAGCACATGCGTATGAGTGTATGACACGCCTTTCATACTACGTACAGCCTCCCATACAGCGACATAGGTTAAAGACATGTCTGGGCAAGTCTAAAAAGCAACGCGTACATTATATTATTATGGTAGATACATGCCTGGACTTGTCTAGAGACCACTTTATATTATTATGGTAGATAAATGCCTGGACATGTCTAGAGACCACGTTATATTATTATGGTAGATACATGCCTGGACTTGTCTAGAGACCACGTTATATTATTATGGTAGATGCGTGCTTGGACTGTCTAGAGACCACGTCTTATATTATTATGGTAGATACATGCCTGGACTTGTCTAGAGACCACGTTATATTATTATGGTAGATACATGCCTGGACATGTCTAGAGACCACGTATATTATTATGGTAGATACATGCCTGGACATGTCTAGAGACCACGTTATATTATTATGGTAGATACATGCCTGGACATGTCTAGAGACCACGTTATATTATTATGGTAGTTACATGCCTGGACATGTCTAGAGACCACATTATATTATTATGGTAGATACATGCCTGGACATGTCTAGCCCCTTAAGGACCGGGGGTTTTGGGATTTTTGCGTTTTTGTTTTGCGCTCCCAGCCTTCCAAAAGCCATAACATTTTTATATTTCCGCTCACATAGCCATATGACGGCTTATTTTTTGCGGGACAAGTTGTACTTTTTAACGCTACCATTTATTTTTGCATGTGATGTAGTGGGAAACGGGAAAAAAAGTCCAAATGGGGTGAAATTGCAAAAAAAAAGCAATTTCACCACAGTTTTACGGGTTTTTAAATTACAACGTTCGATTTGCGATAAAACTGACTGGTTAATTTTATTCTTCAGGTCAGTACGAATCCGGCAATACCTAATATGTATAGTTTTTCTTGCGTTTTGATAGTGAAAAAAAAAATTAAAAGTGGGAATTTTTTTATTTTATTTTTTTGTCGCCATGTTTTGACCCCTATAACTTTTTTGTAATTATGCGTATGGAGCAGTGTAGGGGCTCATTTTTTGCGGGGCAATCTGAACTTTTAATTGATACCATTATGGGGTGCGTATGATGTTTTGATCACTTTTTATTCATTTTTTTAGAAATGAAGCGCCCAAAAATGGCGAATTAGCCATTTGGACGCTTTCTTTCCGTTTTTATGTTTACCGTATGGTGAATATTTTTTAATATTATTATAGTATGGGCGTTTTCGCACATTGCGACACCCATTATGTGTAATTTTTTTATTTTTTTATTTATTTTATTTTCATTTTGGGGAAAGGGGGGTGATTTGAATTTTTATATTTTTTTTTATTTAATTTTTATTTTTTAAACTTTTTTTTTTTTTTTACTACTTTCTTATAGTTCCCATAGGGAACTATAAGATGCAATCATCAGATTGTTATTTCATATATTCCAATGCAATAGCATTGGAATATATGAGAAAATCGCATATTTCCTATGGAGCCTATTACAGTCATAGGCTCCATAGGAATACTGTGTAGTACCCTAGGTTTCATTCACAGAAACCTAGGGTACTACATGCATGCCCGGCTCCCTTGTGGCCATCAGGGAGCCGGAGCAAAACCGAAAGTGAAACTTTCGGTTTTGCGCTGATCAGATGCCGTGGTCAGGATTGACCACGGCATCTGAGGGGTTAAATGTCCGCGATCGGCATCGCTGCCGGTCGCGGACATGAGCTGCGGGTGTCAGCTTGATGAATCAAGCTTTTACCCGCAGCTCGGGCGCCCGCTCCGTGCGGGAGCGGGCGCCATCTTTAAAGTGCGGACGAAGGGCGTACATGTACGCCCTTCGTCCTTAAGAGGTTAGAGACCACTTTATATTATTATGGTAGATATATGCCTGGACTTGTCTAGAGACCACGTTATATTATTATGGTAGATGTGTGCTTAGACATGTCTAGAGACCACGTATATTATTATGGTAGATACATGCCTGGACATGTCTAGAGACCACGTTATATTATTATGGTAGATGTGTGCTTAGACATGTCTAGAGACCACGTATATTATTATGGTAGATACATGCCTGGACATGTCTAGAGACCACATTATATTATTATGGTAGATAAATGCCTGGACATGTCTAGAGACCACGTTATATTATTATGGTAGATGCGTGCTTAGACATTTCTAGAGACCACGTTATATTATTATGGTAGATACGTGCTTGGACATGTCTAGAGACAGTCTTATATTATTATGGTAGATGAGTGCCTGGACTTGTCTAGAGACCACGTTATATTATTATGGTAGATACATGCCTGGACTTGTCTAGAGAGTTACAATATACAGTAAAATACATTAATAATATACACAGAATCAGTATTTACAAGCTTAACCAAGAAGATTGTAGCATTGGCGATGTCCTTCTTTTAGGTAACAGACTCCCCTGTCTTATACCCGTAGGTGTGGCGGGTTGGTCAGGAGAGTGCATTTTAGCTAGCGTTGTAAGGTCATTACCAGTGTTTTACTGTTGGAACAATGATTGTCCAACGACGGGGTCCTTCACTGTACTAAGCGTAATATGTCGCTTGTGGCGTGTAGCGTGTAGCGTTGTTTTTGCCAGCGACGCAAACTCTTGATAAAGGCGTAGATTCGTCTTGCGGTCGAGAAGGCGCCGGTGCTGGGATGCTCTTTTTCATCAGTGTGTCCTTGTACGGATGTGTCAACGGGTGACGGTGTGACATCGATTTAGCTTTTCCTGTTATTACACCTGAAAGAGAGTCAGACTTTGTATCATGTATGAATTTAAACAAATGCTGAAACACACTGTAGAGCCAACACCTCGGGAGATAACAATTTACCTATGGGCAGGTTGGTTTCTAAAGGCGGGCGAGGGGTGCAACCGCACGGGGCACGGAATCTCATGCAAGAAGAAGGCAGGGGGCCCAGGTGCTTTTGGCATCGATTAACAGCCGCACACCTGTCGCCCTCTAAAATACACACTGTACTGCCACTACTGCTGAGCTCCGCTATGGCGGATCGGATCCATCACTGAGCTGTAAGGGGCAGGGCCTGGCAGCAGCACGTCACAGGTGACGTCATAGCGCTGCTGCATGCATCCGATCGTTACTTCAAGCGGGAACAGAAGAGCGTGGCAGTTGCCATTTGGTTCTCTGTGTGCGCATCTCCACATCAGATCACCGGTCCGACACCCATCCAGTACAGATCAGGCTCTGAGCTGACTGAGTCCTTCAGCCTCCGGTCCTCCACCAGCAGATTCATTGAGTCAGACTCAGGAGGAGTTAGTCAGGAAGTGGCAGCACTGCACTAGCCCAGGCCCCAGCAGGTTAATATAGGTACAGTCTGAGTTGAATGAGTTTGAGTATATAAGCTAAGTGACCTGGTCCTTAAAGCAGTATTAAGATAAAAATACATAATATGGCAGGCATATACTATGACATACAGCTGCATAGTAACATGTACATATGTATAATTATGCTCAGTCAGTGCTACTGCGGTTGCTGTATATATAATTATTTAATAATTATATATACAGCAATAGCAATAGCACTGACTGAGCATAATTATATATATGTACATACATGTTAATATGCAGCTGTATGTGCCTGTCAAATAATGTATTTTTAAATTAATACTGCTAATGGAAAAACACACCACTAACCTTGGTTAGTTAGAAAATTGAACATGTTCTATTTTTTGTGGTGCAAGAGCATGATGAGAAACCACACAGAAGCACTCCATAGTGCTTCTTTGAGGTTCTGTGCCTCCGTTCTGCACCACATCTTTCATTTGTGATGCGTTGCACAAATGGGTGGGGCTGCAGCATTTTTAACCTGGCCAACAGCAACCATTCATGGCAGAGCAGCTGGCTGCGTAGCCTGCATTACTAACATAGTGAACAATGGCTTAAAAACAAAGCAAAATTGTAGGTTTTTGTTTATTTGCCACCAAAAAAAGGGAACAAAAAGCACTATGTACCCCAAAATTAAAACTACACGGTGTCACTCAAAAATCAAGCCCTCACACAGCTCCGTTCTATTCTACAAAAGTGAGCTAGGTTGCAATACCAGGCAAAGCCCATGGACAAATCTTGACTAAAGCATGTGTTCATTTTAGACAATTTCTGATCATAGTGGAGGCTACTGGACTGTATAGTTCAGCAGTGGGAGAGAGAGTTGGTGGTAGCTGAAACTCAGTCTGTGGGAAGGAAGCATTTACATATCCACGTGTTCTTTCTTGTTCTGTATCAGGAGTGTAAACACAGATCTGCAGCAACCTAAATACGCCAACTGGACGGCACATTCTGAACTACGCCAACTGGACGGCACATTCTGAACTACGCCAACTGGACGGCACATTCTGAACTACGCCAACTGGCCTGCACCATCTGAACTACACCAACTGGACTACAACTGCACAGTAAAAAAATGTCTGTAGAATAAGTTTTGCTCCAGGCACTTTGTAGATAAAGACCAAAATACCTAAAACGGATTAGAACAGGATTAGAAACTCCACCACCCTTACCTATGATGAGATATGGATGTGATTGTAACTCAGTTCCATTCAACAGAACTGAGCTAGGCTGCAATACCAGGCACAGACCATGGGCAGACAAAATCTTTTCTGGAAAGAAGAGTTGGGTGGTAGCTGAAACTCAGTCTATGGGAAGCATTTTTACATGTTGTCTTTTTTCCTTTTTTCACAGGTTCTTTCTTGTTCTGCATCAGAAGTGGAAACACACAGATCTGCAGCAACTTAACTACACCATCTGGCCTGCACCATCTGAACTACACCAACTGAACTACAACTGGGCCGTAAGAATATGATGTGATTGTAACTCAGTCCCATTCAACAGAATTGAACTGGGCTGCAATACCAGGCACAGCCCATGGACAGACAAAATCTTTTCTGGAAAGGAGAGTTGGGTGGTAGCTGAAACTCAGTCTATGGGAAGCATTTTTACATGTTGTCTTTTTTCCTTTTTTCACAGGTTCTTGCTTGTTCTGCATCAGAAGTGGAAACGCACAGATCTGCAGCAACTGAACTACACCATCTGGACAGCACCATCTGAACTACACCAACTGGCCTGCACCATCTGAACTACACCAACTGAACTACAACTGGGCCGTAGGAATATGATGTGATTGTAACTCAGTTCCATTCAACAGAATTGAACGGGGCTGCAATACCAGGCACAGCCCATGGACAGACAAAATCTTTTCTGTGCTGTGTATGCTATGCAACATTGTTTAAGTCAGTGTTATTTGATGTTGGGGGGGGGGGGGGCGCACTTTTTTAATGTTCGCCCTGTTGGTAAAATAACCTAGAAACTGCCCTTCCTATGCCTATGCTGTGTTTCAATACGTTTCTGCTGCAGGAAAAGACATCTAGGCCTTATACCATACAAATTAAACTGCATAGTATCGGGTCACCGGATGTCTCCCAAAATACATTTTTACAAATCTGCTAACTGATTTTGTATACACAAAACACTGAAAACAAATATAAAACAATAGCCGTAAAATGATACATAAAAAATGCATGATAAAAACTACTTACATTTAGGGATGATCCGCCACGAGGGTGTGTGTAAACTTGACAAGTATCTTGTGAGTCTTAAATATACTACTGCTGGTAGATCTGTGCTAATCATAGACTGAGAGAGACGCCACTTATATAACTTGTAACAGGAGACAGCCACTAGGGGTGATAGTGATATATTTTAATCCTAAAGCACCCGTCTCTTTTGGTGTCTTGGAGAGTTTATACAGGTCTGTTAGAAAACACGGTATAAAGAGAGCAACTATAGCCGTGTGGTTAAACAACCAAGATGCGTACACGCTGCATAAACCCGTAAGAATTTTTTTGTGAGAAATAAGGTCATAGTGGCGACCATCGACTTACAATGGCAAAGCAACTTGGTTGATATGTCAAACTGTGCCGAACAAAATGACGGTATAAAATATATTTTAACCGTGATTGACTTATTATCAAAATATGGTGTGTGTTCCCCTGAAAGATAAGACCGGAGCATCTGTAGCGAAAGCCTTTGAATTGATTTTCAAGAATGATCACCGTGTACCTAAAAAACTACAGATGGATCAGGGTCAGGAGTTTATGAACAATGCTATGAAGCGGCTTTGTAAAGAGCGCAATATCCACCATTTCTTTACTACAAACACGGTGAAAGACGCTTTAGTGGAACGCTTTAACAGAATGTTAAAAACAAAAATGTGGAAATTTGTAAATAGGTGCAATACATTTCGATATATAGATGTTCTAAATAATTTTTTATACAGCTATAATCATACATACCACAATATAATCCGGTGCAGACCTATTGACGTGACAAAAACAATTCTTTAAGAATATGGAGGACCATTTATGGCAAATGTATGAGTTTTAGGCCTCTTTCACACGGGCGTCACGTTTGACACTCGGATCAGAGTCGGGTGCGTTGCGGGAAAATGCGCGATTTTTCCACGCGAGTGCAAAGTGCTTTAATGCGTTTTGCATGTGCATGGGAAAAATCAGCATGTTTGGTACCCAGACCCGAACCCGGACTTCATGACTGAAGTCCGGTTTTGGGTTGAGTACTCTGTAGATTTTATTATTTTCCCTTATAATATAGTTATAATGAAAAATAATAGCATTCTCAATACAGAATGCTTAGTAAAATGTGGATGGAGGGGTTAAAAATAAAAAAATGAACTCACCTTATTCACTTGTTTGCGAAGTTGCGATCTCTTCTTCATTCATTAGCTGTCGGCTAAAGGACCTGTGATGACATCACTGAGCTCATCACATGGTACAATCACATGGTCCATCATGTGATTGGACCATGTGATGTGACCTCACCACAGGTCCTTTAGATGGCAGCTAATGCTTGAAGAAGAGAGAAGAGATCGGCAACTATGCGATCAAGTGGATAAGGTGAGTTCATTTTTTTAAATATTTTTAACCCCTCCATCCACATTTTAAGAATGCTATTATTTTCCCTTATAACCATGTTATAAGGGAAAATGATAAAGATCGGGTTCCGTCTCTTAGCAACCTTGTGGGAAAATCGCACTGCATCTGCACTTGCTTGCGGATGCTTGCGATTTTCCCGCAGCCCCATTCACTTCTATGGGGCCTGCGTTGCGTTAAAAACGCACAATATAGAGCATGCTGAGATTTTCACACAACGCAGAAGTGATGCGTGAAAATCACCGCCCATGTGCACAGCCCCATAGAAATGAATGGGTCAGGATTCAGTACGGGTGCAATGTGTTCACATCACGCATTGCACCCGCGCGGAAAACCCGCCCGTGTGAATGGTGCCTGAAAACCAGCGAGACCTACTTTAAAAATTGGAGACCATGTCAGAATTAGTCAGTGTAAAGGGTATGAGCAGTCTTACACGGAGGAAATTTTCATCGTCTCGGTGTTAACACAAGATTTCAAAAATCTATGTATAAACTTGTTGATTTGGGTAATGATCTAATAGAAGGATCATTTTACAAAGAAGAGTTATAGAAAGTCCCGGTGGATGCTGAACGTGTGTACAGAATAGAAAAGATACCGAGAAAAAGATCTGTGAGGGATGAAACACATTTTTTCGTAAAGCGGCGTGGTTACCCAGCAAAATTCAATAGCTGGATCGGTGAAGAGCAACTTACTTCTCTATAAGCCATGGAATCTGTGTCCTTTTATATAATGCTGCCTTGTATCGCATCTTCCAAAATTTAGCCTGAAAATTCAATAGCTGTTTATACAACAAAACTCGCAAAAGCAGTTCATTTGTCAGGCCCATATGATGTCGCTATGACCGAAATCCAGTATCCGTATAGCTGGTATACCGTCGCATCACAAGAAGGTAGCTTCTACTTTAGGAAAAATGGTGTAGCGTTAACTGAATACCGCATCAAATCTGTTTTTTATTCTACCGTAGCGGACATTGTAAAAGCTATTAATGAGGCCCTTGAAAACTTAAAAATTTTGAGCGATCCCTTTAGATTGAAATATGACCCCATAAAAAGGTCTGTTTATACACCCGAATCACAGACACATATGCCTGGTGAAAAGCTTGGGCCTATTTTCGGGCTACGCTGCAATGTTGAAGGCTCTATCGAAAACAATAAGATCGAGAGGAGCGGCATGTATGCAGACATACATTCGGGTTTTTATACGCTATTTGTTTATTCAGACATTGTTCAGAATCCGCTCGTTGGAAATTCGTACACTCAACTTTTAAAAACTGTTGAAATTACCGGTAGAAACAACGAGCTTGTCATCCTAAAGTATATGCGACCCGACTATATCCCGGTATTCAAGCATAATTTCGATACAATTTCAATAGCTATCCTAACGGACCAATCTCAGCCTATTAAATTCAGGTACGGTAAAACAATCATGAGATTACATTTCAGACCATGCAAGGAGGTGACACGCTAAAAACGCTGTCCCAGAGACTGTACGGCGATCCCGGTGTGTATGCCCAGTACTACGTTAATCAGGCAGGTAGAGGGTTAGAGGGTTAGAGAGTTTCCGTGGTGATGAATACATGTACTGATCTGGCCTTGCTTGTTTGTTTAGAGGGCTTTTTAGTAGAGCAGTCCCTCTTTTCAGGAGGGGTATTGAGCTTGTGAAACTGCATGTAAAAACTGCTGACAGAAATATCGCTAAAGACGCCGTCAGGAGTATATCAGCCTCTGTGATGGATAAATTAAACCAGCCCCCAAAAGATCAGAAAGGCTCGGGGCTTGTTTATGTTGTGAAAAAATCACGCCCCAGTTCATCGTTCCCACCCGTGCTCAAGAATAAAACACCGGCACGTAAAAGACGGAGACGTCAGAAAGCTGTTAGAGGATCTGGAGACGACATCTTTTAGTGAAATACCATTGCCTTCATACACAACGGTCCTGTAGAATGTACCAAATCTGAGCTAGATATTTTTGATTTACCCCCGACACAGACAAGTATAGAAAAATCGCTCTTTGTAGAAGTCTAGACTTAGCCGTCTTGGCCGACAATGCCCCATTGGAGTTCTTCATTTCAGGCAGTGGTGAATATTATTACGACCTGAACAACACACTCTTGTATATCAATTGTCGTATTGTGAAGTCAGATAATACCACCATTCCCGTGGATGCCTGTGTTGGTTTGATTAATTACCCAATCGCAGCGCTTTTTTGCCAGATGGACATCACTCGGTGACAGACTTATTTCACGCTCAGATAATTTGTATAGTTACAGAGCGTACATAGAGACTATTTTAACCACTTCAGCCCCCCTAGCTTAAACACCCTTAATGACCAGGCCACTTTTTACAATTCTGCACTACGCTACTTTCACCGTTTATTGCTCCATCATACAACTTACCACCCAAATGAATTTTACCTCCTTTTCTTCTCACTAATAGAGCTTTCATTTGGTGGTATTTCATTGCTGCTGACATTTTTACTTTTTTGCTATTAATCAAAAATTACCAAAATTTTTGCAAAAAATGACATTTTTCACTTTCTGTTGTAATTTTTTTTTTTTTTTTAAACTACATTTCTATATAAAATTTATTGTTCTACATGTCTTTGATAAAAAAAAAAAAATCCTGTAAGTGTATATTTATTGGTTTGGGTAAAAGTTATAGCGTTTACAAACTATGGTGCAAAAAAGTGAATTTCGGCATTTTGAAGCAGCTCTGACTTTCTGAGCACCTGTCATGTTTCTTCAGGTGCTAGAATGCCAGGAAAGTATAAATACCCCCCAAATGACACCATTTTAGAAAGAAGACACCCCAAAGTATTCGCAGAGGGGCATGGTGAGTTCATGTATGATTTCATTTTTTTTCACAAGTTAGCGGAAAATGACACTTTCTGAGGAAAAAAATAAAAATAATAAAGTTTCCATTTCTGCTAACTTCTGGCAAAAAAAAAAAATCTCCCACGGACTCACTATGCCCCTCAGTGAATACCTTGGGGTGTCTACTTTCCGAAATGGGGTCATTTGTGGGGTGTGTTTACTGTTCTGGCATTTTGGGCGGGGCTAAATTGTGAGCAGCCATGTAAAGCTAAAGGTACTCGTTGGAATTTGGGCCCCTTTGTGCACCAGGCTGCAAAAAGTGTCACTCATGTGGTATCGCCGTACTCAGGAGAAGTAGGGCAATGTGTTTTGGGTTGTATTTTTACATATTCCTATGTTTGGTGAGAGAAATATCGCTGTAAATTGACAACTTTGTATAAAAAATTTAAAAAGTTGTCGTTTACAGCGATATTTCTCACACAAAGTATGGGTATATATAAAAATACACCCCAAAACATATTGCCCTACTTCTTCTGAATGCGTCGATACCATGTGTGCCACTTTTGCAGCCAAGATGCAAAGGGACCCTAAAACCAATGAGTACTTTTAGGATTTCACATGGCATTTTCTACGCATTTCAGACTTCTTCTCACGCTTTAGGACCCCTAAGATGCCAGGACAGTATAAATACCCCACTAGTGACACCATTTTGGAAAGAAGACACCCCAAGGTATTCTGTGAGGGTTATGGTGAGTTCATGTAAATTTTATTTTTGTCACAAGTTAGTAAAATATGAGACTTTGTAAAAACAAAAAATATATATCAATTTCCGCTAACTTGTGCCAAAAAAAAATACATTTCTGTGAACTTCCCATGCCCCTCACGGAATATCTTGGGGTGTCTTCTTTCCAAATGGGGTCACATGTGGGGTATTTATACTGCCCTGGCATTTTAGGGGCCCTAAAGCGTGAGAATCCAAAATGCGTAAAAATGCCCTGTGAAATCCTAAAGGTACTCATTGGTTTTAGGGACCCTTTGCGCACCCAGGCTGCAAAAAAGTGTCACTCATGTGGTATCACCGTACTCAGGAGAAGAAGGGCAATGTGTTTTGGGGTGTATTTTTACATATACCCCTGCTGGATGTGAGAAATATCTCTGTAAATGACAACTTTTAAAAAAAATTTATACAAAGTTGTCCAATTTTACAGATATTTCTCTCACCCAACATGGGTATATGTAGAAATACACCTAAACTACTTGACCTACTCTCTGAGTACGACGACTCCATGTGTGCACTTTTGCAGCCAAGATGCAAAGGGGCCTAAAACCAATGAGTACCTTTTAGGAGAGCATTTTTACGCATTTTTCTTCTCACGCTTTAGGGCCCCTAAATTGCCAGGGCAGTATAAATACCCACATGTGACCCCATTTGGAAAGACACTGAGTATTCCGTGAGGGGCATGGCGAGTTCATAGAAGATTGTTTTTGGCACAAGTTAGCGGAAATTGATTTTTATTGTGTTTTCTCATAAAGTCTCCCTTTCTGCTAACTTTTGACAAAAAGTTCAATTCTTCATGGACTCACTATGCCCCTCAGCGCATACATTGGGGTGTCTTCTTTCCAAATGGGGTCATTTGTCAGTGTTTGTACTGTTCTGGCATTTTGGGTGGGGCTAAATTGTGAGCAGCCATGTAGAAGCTAAAAGGTACTCGTTGGAATTTGGGCCCTTTTGCACCCAGGCTGCAAAAAGTGTCACTCATGTGGTATCGCCGTACTCAGAGAAGTAGGGCAATGTGTTTGGGGGTGTATTTTTACATATACTCATAATTTGTGTGAGAAATATCGCTGTAAATTGACAACTTTGTATAAAAAAATTTAAAAAAGTTGTCGTTTACAGCGATATTTCTCACACAAGTATGGTATATAAAAATACACCCAAACAGCAGTGCCCCTACTTCTCCTGATACGTCGATACCACATGTGTGACCACTTGCAGCCAAGATGCAAAGGGCCCTAAAACCAATGAGTACCTTTAGAGATTTCACAGGGCATTTTGCGCATTTGGATTCTCACGGCTTTAGGACCCTAAGATGCCAGGACAGTATAAATACCCCACTTGTGACCTATTTTGGAAAGAAGACACCCCAAGGTATTCCGTGAGGGGTCATGGTGAGTTCACAGAAAAAAAACATTTTGGCACAAGTTAGCGGAAATTGACACTTGGAGGAAAATAAAATAACAAAGTCTCATATTCCACTAACTTGTGGCAAAAAAAAAAATCTCCCACGGACTCACTATGCCCCTCAGTAAATACCTTGGGGTGTCTACTTTCCGAAATGGGGTCATTTGTGGGGTGTGTTTACTGTTCTGGCATTTTGGGCGGGGCTAAATTGTGAGCAGCCATGTAAAAGCTAAAGGTACTCGTTGGAATTTGGGCCCCTTTGCGCACCCAGGCTGCAAAAAAGTGTCACTCATGTGGTATCGCCGTACTCAGGAGAAGTAGGGCAATGTGTTTTGGGTTGTATTTTTACATATTCCCATGTTCGGTGAGAGAAATATCGCTGTAAATTGACAACTTTGTATAAAAAAATTTAAAAAGTTGTCGTTTACAGCGATATTTCTCACACAAAGTACGGGTATATATAAAAATACACCCCAAAACTTATTGCCCTACTTCTTCTGAGTACGAGTGTGCCAATTTTTTGCAGCCAAGATGCGCAAAGGGACCCTAAAACCAATGAGTACTTTTAGGATTTCACATGGCATTTTTACACATTTGGATTCCAGACTTCTTTTCACGCTTTAGGGGCCCCTAAAATGCCAGGACAGTATAAATACCCCACAAGTGACACCATTTTGAAAGAAGACACCCCAAGGTATTCTGTGAGGGTTATGGTGAGTTCATGTAGAATTTAATTTTTTGTCACAAGTTAGTAAAATATTAGACTTTGTAAAAAAAAAAAATATATATATCAATTTCCGCTAACTTGTGCCAAAAAAAAAAAATTTCTGTGAACTTGCCATGCCCCTCACGGAATATCTTGGGGTGTCTTCTTTCCAAAATGGGGTCACATGTGGGGTATTTATACTGCCCTGGCATTTTAGGGGCCCTAAAGCGTGAGAATCCAAAATGCGTAAAAATGCCCTGTGAAATCCTAAAGGTACTCATTGGTTTTAGGGACCCTTTGCGCACCCAGGCTGAAGGGCAATGTTTTTTGGGGTGTATTTTTACATATACCCCTGCTGGATGTGAGAAATATCTCTGTAAATGACAACTTTTAAAAAAAATTTATACAAAGTTGTCAATTTACAGAGATATTTCTCTCACCCAGCATGGGTATATGTAAAAATACACCCCAAAACACATTGCCCTACTTCTCCTGAGTACGGCGATACCACATGTGTGACACTTTTTTGCAGCCAAGATGAGTAAAGGGGCCCTAAAACCAATGAGTACCTTTTAGGAGGGCATTTTTACGCATTTTTCTTCTCACGCTTTAGGGCCCCTAAATTGCCCGGGCAGTATAAATACCCCACATGTGACCCCATTTTGGAAAGAAGACACCCCAAGGTATTCCGTGAGGGGCATGGCGAGTTCATAGAAGATTTTTTTTTTGGCACAAGTTAGCGGAAATAGATTTTTTATTGTTTTTTCTCATAAAGTCTCCCTTTCTGCTAACTTTTGACAAAAAGTTCAATTTTTCATGGACTCACTATGCCCCTCAGCGAATACCTTCGGGTGTCTTCTTTCCAAAATGGGGTCATTTGTCGTGTGTTTGTACTGTTCTGGCATTTTGGGTGGGGCTAAATTGTGAGCAGCCATGTAAAGCTAAAGGTACTCGTTGGAATTTGGGCCCCTTTGCGCACCCAGGCTGCAAAAAAGTGTCACTCATGTGGTATTGCCGTACTCAGGAGAAGTAGGGCAATGTGTTTGGGGGTGTATTTTTACATATACCCATAATTTGTGTGAGAAATATCGCTGTAAATTGACAACTTTGTATAAAAAAATTAAAAAGTTGTCGTTTACAGCGATATTTCTCACACAAAGTATGGGTATATATAAAAATACACCCAAAAACAAATTGCCCTACTTCTCCTGAGTACGTCGATACCACATGTGTGACACTTTTTTGCAGCCAAGATGCGCAAAGGGGCCCTAAAACCAATGAGTACCTTTAGGATTTCACAGGGCATTTTTACGCATTTGGATTCTCACGCTTTAGGACCCCTAAGATGCCAGGACAGTATAAATACCCCACTTGTGACCCTATTTTGGAAAGAAGACACCCCATGGTATTCCGTGAGGGGCATGGTGAGTTCACAGAAAAAAAAACATTTTGGCACAAGTTAGCAGAAATAGATTTTATTTATTTTTTTACAAAGTCTGATATTCCACTAACTTGTGAAAAATTATTTTTTTTTACATGAACTCACCATACCCCTCACGGAATACCTCGGGGTGTCTTCTTTTCAAAATGGGGTCACATGTGGGGTGTTTGTACTGCCCTGGCATTTGAGGGTCTCATCAATCATTACACGTATGGCCAGCATTAGGTGTTTCTGCTATTCTCCTTATATTGAGCATACGGGTAATGAGATTTTTTTTTTTCCGTTCAGCCTCTGGGCTGCAAAAAAGAAAAAAAATGAACTGCACAGATTTTTTCATTCGCATCGATCATCGTGGATGAAAAATCTCTGCCAAAATCAGTGACTGCGATGCGGTGGGCTGGGCGCTAACTACCTAACAAGTAGCTAACTAACTGGCGGTGATAAGGGACCCTTATGCCCCATTCACACGTCCGAAATTCTGTTTGCGGAACGGAATTGCAGACCCATTCATTTCTATGGGGAAAGACTTTGTCCCGCTCGGATCCGGAATTGCGGATCCGCACTTACGGGTCTGCATTTCCGTTCCGCAAAAATATAGAACATGCCCTTTTCTTGTCCGCAATTTTCTATATAGTTCTGGCAATGTGCGGATCTGCAAAATGCGGAAAGCACATTGACGGTGTCCGTGTCTTGCGGATCCGCGGTGCGGATCCGTGGCATGGATCTGTGGATCCGTGGATCCGCAAGACACATATCGACATCTTAATGGAGCCTTACAGGGGGGTGATCAGTGACAGTGGGGTGATCAGGGAGTCTATATGGGGTGATCAGGGGTTAACAAGGGCTTAATAAGTGAGGGTGGGGGGGGGTTAGTGTAGTGTTTGGTGCAACTTTACATAGCTACCTGGTCCTCTGGTGGTCGATCCCAGTAAATGGGACCACCAGAGGACCAGGTAGCAGGTATATCAGACAATGTTAACAAAACAGCGTCTGATATACATGTTTGATCTAATTTATTTTACATTTGCAGCCTGCCAGCGATTGATCATCGCTGGCAGGCTGTAGAATCACTGCAGAGCACGCGCGCGTTCACAGCAAATCTCGCCTCTCGCGAGATGACGCACGCATGCGTCCAGGAGGAACAAACTTGCCGCCGCCTGGACGCATCCGTGCGTTAGGCGGTCGGAAAACGGTTAAATTACAGTCCGCAAGCACTGACGTCGCAGTTTACAGCTGGCCTGTTCTATAAAGATACAGTGGGTCATCCTCATTAGAGATGTCATGAACATAAAATTTTCCGTTCGCGAATGGCGAATGCGAATTTCGGGCAAACAGGGCGAACAGGGCAAACCGCCATAGACTTCAATATATAGGCGAATTTTAAAACCCACAGAGACTCTTTCTGGCCACAATAGTGATGGAAAAGTTGTTTCAAGGGGACTAACACCTGGACTGTGGCATGCCGGAGGGGGATCCATGGCAAAACTCCCATGGAAAATGATGTAGTTGACGCAGAGTGTGGTAAGTTAAATTTGCAATGCGATTAATATAACCTGCATTAATCGCATTGCGAATTCAACTTAGAGCTGGGTTCCTAATGGTTGTATTGCTATAATTTAACGAAGAGTAGTGCCATATTCTATATGCTATAATAGTGCTATATTCTTAATCTTCGTTATATTCTAGCAATACAACCATTAGGAACCCAGCTCTGCAAGTTGAATTCGCAATGCGATTAAATGCAGGTTATATTAATCGCATTGCGATTACAACTTAGATCTGAGTTCCTAATGATTGTATTGCTAGAATTGACGACTATAACGAATATAGCGCTGTATTCTCAATCTTCATTATATTCTTGCAATACAACCATTAAGGGTTAGGGTTACAGCCCGGTCTAGGCCTGTAGAGCTTTTGGGACCCATTTTTGGTGATATATTTAATCAACCGAAACTCATACTGAACGGCCTGGACCTGAACATTAAACTGACCAGAGATAAAGATGCTTTTTGCCTGCTGTTTGCAGATGAGGAACCGTTTAAAGTACAAATCTTACAGGCAGCTCTGTATGTAAAAAGAGTATAGGTATCACCGGCAGTCAGAATAGGCCACAGTCAGGCACTTCTATCTGCTACCGTAAAATACGCCATCGATAGAGCCTATCTAAAGGTGTACAGCATACCGGCTGGTACGAGAATTACGAATCAGGAGAATCTAGTTTCTGGGGCAGCTTCCACAGAAAGCTGCCCCAGAAACCAATGGGTTTTGTTGAAAATGAAGCCTTTAGCAGATCATACAATCGTAATCCGCTATGCTTCCACCACTATAATGTGAATCCGGCATAGCTGTACCTGGACGGCCAACAGATACCCGCAAGACCATTCCGGACGGATTTTGAGACAGACTCGGCAGTCAGGGAGTAAGCGGCGCTTCTCCATGTATCAGGAAAACAAAGAAGTGATAGTGGATTAGACATAGATAGAGATGAATTTATGAACGGATACACATTTTTGCATTTGATTTGTCAACAGATCAAGAACCAGGCGGACATTTTTCACTCATTAAAACTGGGAATCTTAAAGCAGAAGTGTGCTTTGCAGTGCCAACACCTCATACAGTAAATATGATAGTTTACTCTATAAATACAAATATAGTGGAAATTAATAATAGAAGGGAGATCGTGTGCGATTGCAAGTTTGAGATAGGAATAATCTACAACTTACGCGATCCTGGCTAAATCTGATCCGTATATGACCTGCCTATTCGCAGGGATATTTCCGAGCGATTTTCTTCCGGACGAGCCTATACTACAGATGCCAGCTGCATACATTGTGAATACAGATGATTCCCGTAAACAGGGCAGTCACTGGGTGTTAATTATACTGTATGATAAGGACGCTATATTCTTTGACTCTTATGGGTTATCACCGACTTTTGAAATGTACCCTCGAACCTTCATTCAATTCATACAAAGGAATTGTGAGAGATATATCTATCAAAATAGCCAATTACAAGACATGAACAGAACTGTTTGTGGGGAATACTGTGTCTTTTTTTTATATCATCTAGTGCGGGGTGCCTATTATAAGAATGTATTTGATTTCTTTAATAATAAATATGACCATAATGATAAATTAGTTGAAGTATTTATAAAAAATAAGTTACCAGGTTTTAAAGTCAATTCTTTCTCAAGGTGTATTTATCACCAAATTTGCGGGGCTCATTGTTAAGACCCTGTTCAGACTTTATTGTACTCTGTATATTAACAGTTTCAATTATTTCCCAACAAAAGTGTGTGTCTCATTGTTGGTGTGGGTTTTGTTGTTTAGATCATAATTCTTTCTCAATGTGTATTTATCACCAAATTTGCGGGGGCTCATGAGATTAAGCCGCTTACCAGAAGCGCTAGGGTTCTCGGGTTCAAAGGGTCATTTTCCCCATTTCTTCAACACCGAGAAAAATCATGTTTTTCTGCTCAATAAACTTTTTAAAACTCTGCGTTTTTGTTTGTGCTCAATTTGAATACTGACATTAAGGCCCCTTTCACACGGGTGAGTTTTCCGCGCGGTGCGATGCGTGAGGTGGACGCATTGCACCCGCACTGAATCCGGACCCATTCATTTCTATTGGGCTGTGCACATGAGCGGTGATTATCATGCATCACTTCTGCGTTGCGGGGAAATCGCAGCATGCTCTATATTGTGCGTTTTTCATGCAACGCAGGCCCCATAGAAGTGAATGGGGCTGCGGGAAAATCGCAAGCATCCGCAAGCAAGTGCGGATGCGTTGCGATTTTCCCGCATGGCTGCTTAGCAACGGGACCCGATCTTTATTATTTTCCCTTATAACATGGTTATAAGGGAAAATAATAGCATTCTTAATAAAGAATGCATAGTAAAAGAGGAGAGGAAGGGTTAAAAATAAAAGTTAACTTACCTTTGCCACTTGATCGCGTAGTTGCGATCTGTCCTCTCTTTCCCAGCATCAGCTAAGAACTAAAGGACCTGTGATGACGTCACATCACATGGTCCAATCACATGGTCCATCTTACCATAGTGATGGACCATGTGATTGGACCATGTGATGTGATATTATTACACATGTAATATTATTATTTCCCCTTATAATTCTCTAGAAGACCCGAGACCGGACTTCAGTGATGAAGTCCGGCTTCGGGTCTGGGTACCAAACATGGCGATTTTTCTCACGCGCGTGCAAAACGCATTACAAACGTTTGCACCCGCGTGGGAAAATTGCGCATATTCCCGCAACGCACCCGCCTCTTATCCGGGCGTCAAACATGACGCCCGTGTGAATGAGGCATAAGGCCTCTTTCACACGAGCGTGTCCGGATTAGGTTCAGGGAAAAACGTGCGATTTTGCTTGCGAGTGCATCAATTTTATATGCGATTGCGTTGCGTTATTGCAATATTCCCTTGCGTGTGACATGCGGATTACTTGCGTTTTTCACGCACGTGAAAAAAAACTGATTTGTCCTCTACATTCAACTTTACTGCCAACATATGTTAAAACCCAAAGCATACATTATATTAGTGGAAAGGTAAATTTGTGGTCGAGATTTGGTTGTGTGGTTGGTAAGTGTTTTGGGTGATAGGTTTTCATTTTATGGGAATAAATTAAATTAAATGATTTGACAAATGTCGAATAATGTTATTCTATTGGTTAATGTAATTTTAATTTAACTAAATTCATATGTATGTGTGTTAATGATTTTTAAATCAGGTGTATATAGTAACGTGTATTTCGGGATCTATAAATGTATCGGAAACGTGTACAATCATTGTGTTCTATCAGTTTGGGCTAAATAAATGTAATTAATTATGTCATGTGTTTAAGAAAGACCGCAAACAAGGAAATAAATGAAAATAAAACTCTGTTTATTTTTGCACAGAGTACTTAAAGAGGACCTTTCACTGGTCCACAGTTTATCAGTTAAAGATATCTACATTGAGAGCGGCACCCAGGGATGTCCCTGCACTTACTTGTATCCCTGGGTGCCGCTCCGTTCGTCCTTGTAGCCCCGGTACCCGGGCTCCTGCTGCTGTAATTTTGCCTGGGGCGGAGCTGGCTGCCTGCCCTGGGCGTCTCCTTCTCCCAGGGCTGGAGCCGCCACAGTCGCGCTCAGCTCATATTCCAGGATATGAGCTGAGCGCTGCGGTTGGCCAGCGCCAGGGGAGAGACAGCAAAGTCGACGTCTCCGCCCCAACACTACAGCGCAGCCCGGTACCGAGAGCTAGACTGAACGGACGGCACCCAGGGATACAAGTAAGTGCAGGGACATCCCTGGGTGCCGCTCTCAATGTAGATATCTTTAACTGATAAACTGTGGACCAGTGAAAGGTCCTCTTTAAGGCAACTTTAAAAGAAAAAAATAGCAAACAAAAAAAAACATCACAAATTAGAAATTAAGATTACGGCTGGGTGAACCTGGCGCAGCCTGAAATTGCGACCCATGGTAGGTGCTTTGGGAAGGAGGGATAGAGTGCTGGGATGTAGCAGCTTGGGTGGCGGAGGGGCCAGGATGGCCATATGTAGGCTCGCCATATGGTTGCCTGTATGGCCTACTTTGTGGCCCATATTGATCCCTACTTGTAGGGTATTGTGGCGCTCCCTGTCAAACGTGGGAAATTGGCTGGGACCCAGACATGTGACCATATGTTCGCCAATTTTCCACGCCAAAAAATAAGTCGGACGGATCCTGAGGAGGAATGGCAGCATCCACAACAATGCCGATAGCTCCCTCAGTTCGCAGCAAAAGGTGTGGTGGCACACTCCTCAAATGATGCGCCAGACTTTTAGCAAAATGGTCCAAATGGTGCTCCTGCATGGGGCGTCTTCTGGGTCTGCTGCTTATGGACAAAGTGTGGGGGGGGGGACCCTGTCCAGAGGTAGCACCATGCGTGGCTGTTGATGTAGATGTCTCCACACTTTCTGCAGGTGGCCCAGATGTAGTGTCCTCCTCACAGGTGCTTGAGTGCTGTGGTGCACACTCATCACCTTCCTCTTCAAGGTTGTCCTCCGTTCTAACAATATAAAAAAATAATTTTAATAATATATGAACACACTGTTGTAATTAAATTAGTCACGATACATCCTTCTACCATCATAAAAATACATGGACCACATAGTACTACAGAAAACAGGACCTGGCACCACTTCAGACATTCCTGTTAAAAATAGCTTCATGCATTCCCCATTTCATAACAATTCTGGAGCATCTATTCTTATTAATATATGTAGTGTCGTCCCTTTATTATTCCTGCTAGAAGTTATAATTGAATTGATATTAGACTTCCATAAAAGGGGACAAAGGGGTACTAATAAGTTGTTCAAACAGGAATGTCAGAAGTGGTGACAGGTCCTGTTTAAATAACCAACATATTACATATGTGGTCATGTAGAAACATAAGATAAATTAGAAGTGGCATATCTGGTCATAGCAAATTATCGCATTACCCTTGGGATGGCTGTTCACCTACTTTGGAATAAAAAAGGAGGATCCGGCTTTGTTGTTATCACCAAATATGACATCTCTAATTTACGCAATGTAAAATACTACATTACCAACATAGTCAACATACAGTGTGTATAGATAAACATGTAATGGTCATTGTTTAATAATAACTTACGGACGCTGATTGATGGTTGGACGCAGGAACATGAGCTGTTCTCGATACATATAGGGCCTTTTTCTGTGAGTGGCCGAACCACTGAGGCTTTGAATTAGCTCCTTCCGGAATTGGTCCCGGCAGCTCCGCCAACGGTTCTTTACTTCATCAACTTTGTAAAAAACATACAACATTTACCAAACAATACAATACTACACGACAGGATATGACATGTGCAATGCTAGGGAGGACAGCGTATGACATGTGCTATGCTAGGGAGGACAGGGTATGACATGCTATGCTAGGGAGGACAGCATACATCACACATGTTTAGATTGGCCACTTACCCAACCTCTGTCGACTTTGGCCTTTACTTTGCTCCCATATTGCGGAAAAGACCTCCTGAGCTACTTGCACCCATGCGGCGTCCCTAATAGAGCGGTCCAGGTACTCCCCCGAACGGTTGTCTCAAATGCAGGGCCTTTCCTGCACGAGGCCAATGAGCCTCTCAACATCCATAGGTTTAGAGCGTTTGGACATGCTTGAAATCATTCCGTGAGGGCAGGAGATTCTCAAAACACAAGTTTCTCACTACACAGCCTGAAGCCAGCCACTGAGAAACTGAACTTCCTGTCTTAAATCCATTCACTGTTGCTTAGATACTTGCGTTTATAACGCAACGCAATGCAGTGCATCCGGATGCACTGCGTTTTTCCCGCAGCCCCATTCATTTCTATAGAACCTGCGTTGCGTGAAAAACGCAGAATAGAAACATAGAAACATAGAATGTGTTGGCAGATAAGAACCATTTGGCCCATCTAGTCTGCCCAATATACTGAATACTATGAATAGCCCCAGGCCCTATCTTATATGAAGGGTGGGCTTATGCCTATCCCATGCATGCTTAAACTCCTTCACTGTATTTGCAGCTACCACTTCTGCAGGAAGGCTATTCCATGCGTCCACTACTCTCTCAGTAAAGTAATTCTTCCTGATATTACTTTTAAACCTTTGCCCCTCTAATTTAAAACTATGTCCTCTTGTAATACTATGCTAATACTATGTGGCTATATATACACACACTCCTACAAAAGCCCCTTCCACAACAACAAATTTAACACCTTAATGGCCCTATGCTCATTAGCAATCAGACAATAGCAACACCAGTCTAACAAATTCCTTACCTGTTCTGAAGCACACCAAAACACAGCTGAAGTTCTGCTACAGTGGAAAGTTCAGCTGAAGTTCTGCTGTTCTGATGCACACCAAAACATAGCTGAAGTTCTGCTACAGTGGAAAGTTCAGCTGAAGTTCTGCTGTTCTGAAGCACACCAATACACAGCTGAAGTTCTGCTACAGTGGAAAGTTCAGCTGAAGTTCTGCTACAGTGGAAAGTTCTAGGTTAGTCTCCTGAATATCTCTAGTGCACTTAGAAATGCTGCACTTTGAGAATGATGCAAGCTGAATCCTGACCCATTCATTTCTATGGGGCTGTGTACATGAGCGTTGTTTTTCACGCATCAGTTCTGCGTTGCGTGAAAATCGCAGCATGTTCTATATTCTGCGTTTTTCACACAGCTCTGGCCCCATAGAAGTGAATGGGGCTGCGTGAAAAACGCATTGCATCCGAAAAACAAGTGCAGGTGCGATGCTATTTCACTGATGTTTGCTAGGAGATGTTGTTTGTAAACCTTCAGTTTTTTATCACGCACGTGAAAAACGCATCAAAACGCATTGCACCCGCGCGGCAAAAACTGAACGCAATCGCAGGCAAAACCAAAGGTCACAGGTGAGGTAGCGGTCACATTTGAGTTAGCGGGCAGCTGTGGCTGTCACAGTTACACAGAGGTCAGTGTTAAGGAGGCAGGATGCTGTTAAGGTCACATATTATATAACCATACATTGTCTTTCCCAGCATCCTTTGCTTAGCCTCTCCTATGATGTCATACAGATGTGACATCATCATAATTGCTTAGAACTTTCTGCTCCGTTTTCTAGTCACTTGTACAGTTGAGGCCTAGGTGGTGAAGCATGAACATGTGGAAGAGGTGTCACAGGACAGGTAATTACTAAAATCTCTTATCTATATCTTGTTTAATTTCTTATTATAACAATTTCTTATGCACTTACGTATATAACAGTGCCATTTCAGAGACATGTAAAGGGCCTCATATGCCTAAATACAAAGTGATCTTGTGTCTCATTACAGCCATTTCAGACCTGAAAAATAAAATGTAGACTCAAACTGCATTATGTCTTCTGTCATACAACCAGAGGCGGGACTGCTGCTGTTACTGCTGTAGTGACTGCTACACATAGGGGCATGAATACTGTGTGGGGGGCATAGGTGGGGCACTATGAGGGCATTCTACTGTGAAGGGGGCAATAAGCGGAAATATCTACTTTTGTAGAGGGCATGATTGCTGTTGGAGGGGGGGGGGCACTAAAGGGGAATTGCTGTGTGCGGGCACAAAGGGCATTTTTTTTTTTATTACATGACTGAATGGGTGTCAGTCTTGACTAGCTGCAGGAGGGTCTGTGTGTAAAATTTTAAATACATTTATATTAGAAAATTTTATGACATCCTATTAGCTAAACATATAAAGGTAATAATTAAAAATGTAATACCTCTTTAAGTGTCCTTCCCAGCATCCTCTGCTCTTCCTCTCCAATGATGTCATACAGATGTGACATTATAATTACTTAGAACTTTCTGCTCCGTTTTCTAGTCACTTGTACAGTTGAGGCCTAAGTGGTGAAGAATGAACATGTGGAAGAGGTGTCACAAAACAGGTAATTACTAAAATCTCTTATCTATATAAAAATGAATGTCAGTTGTCTGTCTGTCCTTTATGCACGGCCAAATGACTGGACTGATCTGCACCAAATTTGGCACATAGGTACATCGGGTGTCCAGAAAGGTTTTAGACAGGGCTCAGCTAACTAGGACGTACCGTTCCTGAGATATTTCAAAAAAATGTATAAGCTAGTAGGAGCTTGCAGCTTCCCTCACATTCAAACTGCCATTCAAACAGTCCCAGTCACTGCATTATGTCTTCTGTCATACAACCAGAGGCAGGACTGCTGTTGTAGCAGTTATAGCGACTGCTACACTTAGAGGGCATGAATACTGTGTGGGGGCATTAAGGGTGAATAACTACTGCGTGCGGGCACAAAGAGGGCATAACCACTGTGTGGGAGTAGTAAGGGCTACCAGCATTTTATTTTCATATCTTTTACATGACTGAGTGGGTGGTTTTATTTGACTATTGCAGTTCAGACATTTGTCCCCAGAGGGAGCACATGCAAACACCTAGCAAGAGATGTGGCAAAGACAAGATGACACAGGAGATGTAAATAAATCCTAATTATTGACCATCATAGGTCTTAGCAGCGGTGTAACGAGCACGGTCTCAGAACGCTGCATCACAAGTGGCCGGTCCAGAATCTTTCAGTCCCCGGCGCTGCCCCACTAGTACTATTCACAAATGAAGCAGGTGGGTGGAGACTAACTAACATCAGTCAGGCTCCGCCTACCCACTTCATTTGTGAACAGTACTAGTAGGGCAACGCTGGGGCCTGATAGATTCTGGACCGACCGCATGTGGTACAGCTGAGATGAGAGCTCTGGTGGGTCCGTCATGAAGTACAGTGACAGTACCAGGCCCCGTTACCTGTGATTGAAAACTGGGGGCAGTGGGGGACATTACTAGGGACAGTGGAAGGACACTACTGGGGGCACTATAGGGATATTACTGTGGACGCTGTAGGTACATTAGTGGGGGAATATTTTTATTACCAGAGATCAGGAATGTAACGATTATGGTCACAGAGGATTTGGGGGCAGATCAAAAGTTTGCCCTGTGGACCATAGAAATCTAGTTACACCACAGGGTCATAGTTCAAGGACAGGAAGTTCTGCAAGATCTTTATATCGCAGATTCTTGCATACAGTAAATTTCAATCAATCCAACATCATAAATGAGGACAGCCTAAACTAAAGTCTCATTATTGTCATGTAAACTTGCTAAGGATGATTAAGTCTATGATGTCATGGGGGTTCACATGCAAAAACAAATGCACACACTGAAGCCTCTTTCATAAAGATTTCTAAGGGTACTTTCCCATTAGCGGCAGGGGAGTCTGTCAGGCTGTTCCGGCGGGTGAGCAGCCTGTCGGATCCGTCCTGCCGCTAGTTTATGTTTGCCCACGGACTGCCGCTCCATCTCCATTGACTATAATTGGGGCGGGGGGCAGAGTTCTGGCGGCAGTGCGGCATCGCACAGCGAGAGGCCGCTGGACTAAAAGTACGACATGCAGTACTTTTAGCTTGGCTGCCTCTCGCCGTGCGCTGCCGTGCTGCTGCTGGACTCCGCCCCTACCCCATTATAGTCAATGGGGATGGAGCGGCAGTCCGGGGGCACACGTGAACTAGCGGCAGGACGGATGCCACAGGGTGTTTACCTGCCGGAACAGCCTGATGGACTCCCCTGCCGCTAGTGTGAAACTAGCCTAATAATTCAGACATTTTCTAAGTAGAAACATGACAAGACCAGAATCAAAACATGAACATATAAGACTATTTTGGGTTTGCTTCTTAGGGTTTCCGAAATATGCATTTTGAGCCTTTCCATTTGTCAATATGGGAATTAATAACGTAATTTGTTAATCCAGAGATCTGTTCAGTTATAAGTGGGAGATAAAGGGGGAATTTTTTCCCACTTTAGTGAAGTGGTCTATACCATCCATGGGTGGCTTGTACTTTCTTTAGTCTGCAGTGATATTTTTACCATGAAATATGTCACAACCTTCTAGAAAATCTTAACAGACCCAACTAAATTAAATGAGGTCCATTAGATTCAGGGCTCATTGAGAGGGCCGTATGAAAGGGTCTGCACCCTTTCCGCAAACGATGCGGATAGCTCACCGTATGCTGTCCACATCCATAGTTTCATCCCGCCCCGCAAAAAAGATAGAGGGTATCTATCCTAGTACCGACCATATGTGGTCTGCAAAATGTGGAACTCACACAGCTGGTATCTGTGTTTTGCGGACAATTTGCGGACTGCAAAACACTACAGCCATCTGAATGAGCCCTTAGACAGCCTGCAAATTGAAAATTATGGACAGGCCCTGCAAATTCGGGAATGTTGGCATCAATGTGACACTGACAGACATGATTCACAACTAATACTGTATTTACAGTATATGTTCTGCTTCTCAGTAAACTAATATTCATCTATTTATTCCTATTAACTCAATGCGCAAGGTGACATGATGGTGTTAGGGTTACATGACTGACGCCATGTTTAGTCCTATTTAGCTCTCCTACATATGCATTACACAGGAATAAAACGGGCCGAATCCATTCTGTGTGCAAAATGTTAAATACATGTATATTAAATTGTATTAATGGCTATTAGCTTAACATATAAAGGTAATAATTAAAAACGGAATACCTCTTTAAGTCGCTGTATAAAAGAAAAATTGTCTTTTGTGGCCAATAGCGATCAATCTCAGAACAGCTTTCATTTCTTATAGTGTTCTTGGAAACGTTATTTATTTTTATGCATTTACTGTATATAGCGCTGACTTACATATTCCACAGTGCTTTACAGATATTAGCATCAAGCTGTCCACAATGGGGCTCACAATCTAAGGTCCCTATCAGTATGTCTTTGGAGTGTGGGAGGAAACCGGAGTACCTGAAGGAAACCCACACAAACACAGGGGAGAACATACAAACTCCATGATGATGGAGTAGGACCCCAGCGCTGCAAGGCATGAGTGCTAACCACTGAGCCACCATACTGTGAGTTGAAAGCCATGATATGAATGATTGCTTCTTGCAAAAAGGCCAATTTTCTTTTAGCCATTTTTGTAAATCTGCCCTGTTATGTCATTGTACAGTGTCCTTCCCAGCATCCTCTGCTCTTCCTCTCCTATGATGTCATACAGATGTGACATTATAATTGCTTAGAACTTTCTGTTCTGTTTTCCAGTCACTTGTACAGTTGAGACCTAGGTGGTGAAGCATGTAAATGTGGAAGAGGTGTCACAGGACAGGTAATTACTAAAATCTCTTATCTATATAAAAATGAATGTCAGTTGTCTGTCTGTTCTTTATGCACGGCCAAACGACTGGACCGATCTGCACCAAATTTGGCACATAGGTACATCGCGTGTCCGGGAAGATTTAAGACTGGGTCTCAGCTCTCTAGCACATACAGTTCCTGAGATACTCCCAAAAAATGTATTACCTAATAGGAGCTTGCAGCTTCACTCCCATTCAAACTGCCATTCACAAAGTCACATAACCCTTATTATCCAGTAGAAACTCGCAGGTCCTGCAGTCTTGACTTACACCAGGTTTCCATAACAACTCAGCCATTTTTTTTACTGTTAGAGGTCTTTGTTAACCCCTTAAGGACCCCCGTCGTACATGTACAGCAGCACGGACCCAGCAGTCACTGACAGCCGGGTCCCTGCTGCATACGCCGGCATCTGTGTAGATAGGTATTAACCCCTTGTATGATGCGTTCAAAGTTGACCATGGCATGAAGAGGGTTTGCAGACGGTACGGGTGCCCTCTGAATCTCCATCGGGTCCCAGCGATGCAGTGGCGGGGACCTGATGGCAGAGAAGGCAAGCCCGAGGCCTTCCATAGGCATCGGGGATTGCCTTCTATGGAAGCCTGTGAGATCCAGCCCTTAGGCTGGGTCTCACAGGCAGGCCATCAGCATACCAGCTGACATGCAATATATTACAATACAGGATGTATTGTAGAGGGGATCAGACTCCAGAAGTCCTAGAGTGGGACAAAAAAAAGTTAAAAATAAGTAAAAAAAAGTGTTTTTCATAATTAAAAAAAATTCAAACAAATTTCCTAAAATAAAAGTGCAACACCAAGCGATCAAAAAGGCGTATGCCCCCTAAAATAGCACCAATCAAACCGTCACCTAATCCCGCAAAAAAAATGAGCCCCTAGATAAAACTATGGCTTTCAGAATATGGAGACACAGAAAAATAATTTTTTTCAAAAATGCTTTATTATGTAAAACTGAAACAAACAACCAAAAAAAGTTGTCATATTTGGTATTGTCACGTCCGTAACAACCTGCTCTTTAAAAATACCACATGATCTAACCCGTCAGATGAACACTGTAAAAAAAAAAAAAAACGTGCCAAAACAGCTATTATTTGCTATCTTACCGCACAAAAAATGTAACATAGAGCAACCAAAAATCATATGTACTCTAAAATAGTACCAACAAAATTGCCACCTTATCCCATAGTTTCCAAAATGGGGTCAATTTTTGGGAGTTTCTACTCTGGGGTGCCTCAGGGTGTCTTCAAATGTGACATGGTAACTTAAAATTATTTCAGTGAAATCTGCCCTCCAAAAACCACATGGTGCTCCGTTCTTTCTGCGCCCTGCCGTGTGCCCGTATGGCAGTTTACAATCACAAATGGGGTGTTTATGTAAACTACAGAATCAGGGTAATAAATATGGAGTTTTGTTTCGCTGTTAACACTTGTTTTGTTAGCAGAAAAAATGGGATTAAAATGGAAAATCTGCTAAAAAAGTTAAATTCTGAAAATTCATCTATATTTTCCTCTAATTCTTGTGGAACACCTAAAGGGTTAAGAAAGTTTTTAAAATCAGTTTTGAATACCTTGAGGGGTGTAGTTCTAAAATGCCATTTATGGGTGGTTTCTATTATGTAAGCCCCACAAAGTGACTTCAGACCTGAACTGGTCCTTAAAAATTGGGTTCTGGAAATTTTCTTCAAAATTTGAAGATTTGCTTCTAAAATTCTAAGCCTTCTAGTGTTCCCCCCCCCCTAAAAAATAAAAAAGAAATTGACATTTACAAAATGATCAAAACATAAATTAGACATGTACGGAATGTAAAGTAATGGCTATTTTAGGAGGTATCACTATCTGTTTTAAAAGCAGTGAAATGTAAATTTTGAAAATTGCAAATTTTTCCAAATTTTTGGTAAATTTGGTATTTTTTTATAAATAAAAATGAAATATTTTGACGCAAATTTACCACTGTATGAAGTACAGTATGTGACGAGAAAACAATGTCAGAATAGCGTGGATAAGTAAAAGCGTTTTAAAGTTATCAGTTATCACCACATAAAGTGACACATGTCAAATTTGCAGAAAATGGCCTGGTCCTTAAGGTGAAAAGTGGCAGGGTCCTGAAGGGGTTAAGGGGACATGGCGCTATGTTTGTCACATTTTAAAGGGCAGGGTGCTGTGGAAGTGGGGGGCACTCTTAAAGGGGAGGGGCCCTGTGCAGGTCAGTGTTAAAGAGGACCTGTCACCTCTCCTGACCTGCCTGATTTAATAGTTTCATGTATTCCCCATGTAATAACAATTCTGGAGCATTTATTCTTATGGCTCTATGTTGTGCCATTCCTTTATTATTTCTACTAGAAGTCATGAATGAATTACTAGCAGTCTGCAGTAAGGGTACAGAGGGGTGATAATCAGTTGGGGGTGTGTCCCTGCACATTCTCACTCTATACAGTCATTGCTTCCATTGTCAGACTGTGCAGGTATCAGGGCTCCAGACTAAAAAAAATAACCAGGAGCCATTGGCTCCTAGCCAAATCAAATTTTTTAGTCGCCAAATTTAAAATGTACATATAATTAAAAAAAGGACTTGGAGGAGAAGATGAGATGCAGGTCCCAGTAATGAGCGAGCTCTACACATACCTCTCATATCCCACATCTACTGGGGGACAAGGTGACTAAAAATGGCGAGTTGCGCGGTTTTGATTTTTTTTCTGTTACGGCGTTTACCGCAGCGTAAATATTTTAATAGTTCACACTTTTTCGGGCGTGGTGATATGTAATTTGTTTATTTTTTTTGTTTGTAAATTTTATATGTAAAATTGGGAAAGGGGGCAATTTAAACTTTTAGTATTTTAGTGAGTTTTTTTTACTTTTTATTTAATAACTATTAGCCTCCTTAGGGGTTACAACCTGGGATCTTTTCATCCCTTGTCCTATTCACCCTAATAGATCTCTATCAGGGTGAACAGGACCTGACACTCGCCTGGCTGCCCTGTGCATAGTGCACACAGCAGCAGGGAGCTGACCATGGCAGCCAGAGACTTCAGGAGCGTCCTGGCTGCCGTGGTAACCAATCAGAGCCCCAGCAGTGTAATCTGCCACTGCCACCAATGGAGGGGACCCTGTGGCCACCATATAACAATGAGGGGGGCTGTGGCCACTGTAGCACCAATGATACTAATACTGGGGAGGGGGCGCACTGCACTACCAATCAATCTAATTAAAGACCTTTCGTGGGTCAAAATAAAATGGACTTAGTATCAGGCTACATAGAGCGGCGCCCAGGGATCTAAGTGCACTTACTAATCTTCCTGGGCGCCGCTCCGCTCTCCGCTGTGGCCCCGGTATATTCAACATTGAGAGCAAGGAGGAGGAGACGCCAGTGTCTCTCCTTCTCCCTGACAGCAGCGCTGTCCAATCAGAGCTCAGAGCCAGGGAGGTGTTTTTTTCTCCCTGGCTCTGATTGGACAGCGCTGCTGTCAGGGAGAAGGAGAGACACTGGCGTCTCCTCCTCCTTGCTCTCAATGTTGAATATACCGGGGGCCACAGCGGGAGAGCGGAGCGGCGCCCAGGAAGATTAGTAAGTGCACTTAGATCCCTGGGCGCCGCTCTATGTAGCCCGATACTTATGTCCTCTTTAACGCTTTAATACAAATGTCGGCAGCGGTTTCACGGACCCGGCCTCAATAACAGGGCATACAATCTGCGGCAATTAACCCCTCAGATGTGCTACATCTGAGGGGTTAATTGCCGCGGATCGCATGACCTGTTACTAGTGAGGCTGGGTCAGTGATATCGCTGCCGACACTTGTATTATAATGTCCATTACATCCATTGGTGGCGCAGCGGCCACAGCTCCTCCTCCCTGCCATCTCCCCATTGGTGGCAGCGGCTGCCGCATCACAGTGGGGTGGGAGGGAGGGACTCCCTCCTTCTCCACTGTGCTAGAAGAGAACAGGAGCGCTGAGAGCGGCCTGTTCCATGTTCTTCAACCGATACTGGGCAGCGCAGCGGTCCAGTCGCAGATGGCGACAAGACTAAAAAGTCTTGTCGCCATCTGCAAATTTTAAGGCGCATTGGCGACCGTTTTGGTCGCCATCTGGAGCCCTGGGTATACAACCCAACTGGTAATACCCCTCTCTACCCTTACTGTGTTGGAAACCCACCAATCAGATACTGATGACCTATCCCTATAAAGATTTGTTATTCAATGACATTTGATAACAGTGCTATGTCAGAGACAATGTGTCCTTGCAGCAAATTCAAACACCAAAGTTCATCTTAAATTTTATAAACTGGAAAATGAAATGTAGGCTCAAAGGCTCTATTCACATCTCTGTTGTATCTTCCATCATACAAGGGATACTGACACTGCATCTGTTGTGGTGTTCTTCCTTTTAACTGCAGCAACAGTTATGTATCCTAAGGGTAAGTCATCGGTAGTAAAAATTTGGGAAACTGCTTTAAGGGTACAGGGTGCTGTGGAGGTCACTGTTAAGGTGGGCGGGGTGCTGTGGAGGTCACTGTTAAGGAAGTGGGGTGCTGTGGATCTCACTAATAAGGGGATGCTGTGGAGGCACATTTAACCTCTTAAGGACATAGGGCGTATGGGTACGCCCTAATGTCCGAGTGCATAAGGACACAGGATGTACCCATACACCCTAAATTAAATCTGCTATAAAAAAAACTAAATAAATCGCAATAGAACATGATAGCTTTGCGATGTATCTGATCCTTTAAAATGCCGGCAAATGTTTTTTTTTTATTTCTGTAACCCCCCCGCGTCGTGCCCTTATTGTGATGGGCGGTGCGGGGAGGGGGGGAGGCTTGCGTGCGGTGCGGCAGGCGGTGCGGGGGGCGGGCGGGCGTCCTGCTTGCCGTGGTAACAGAATTCTGATCAGAATTTGCTAAAGGCAAAGAGTCACTTTTATGGAGTTTGTACTCTAGGGGTGCATCAGGGGGGCTTCAAATGGGACATAGTGTCAAAAAACTAGTCCAGCATGCCTCTTGTCTCTTTACCCTATTCCCTGTCTTCCCCTTCTCTGCTCCTCACATGCTCTCTGTCCCTCTAATTAGATTATTTTCTCTTGCTTACTCTTTTTATCCCTCTCTCCCCAAACACCCTTTCCCTCTCTTGCCCGTTCTTATTCCCTCTCTCCTTCCCTTTAACTTTCTTTCTACACTTCTCCCAATCTCCTATAAATCTCTGTTTTCCAATTTACCCCTTAAGTTTCTTTCCTCCTCCTAGTCTGCCTATCTTTACCTAACTTTCAACCTCTCCCACTCTCTCTTTTTTCTCCTATCCCCATCCTGGATCAATCTCCTCTTCTATCTCTCAATTTCATTCTCTCCTTTTATCCCTCTTACTCTTATCCTATATCTCTCACTTCGCCTCTCTCTCACTCACCCCCTCTCTCTTTATATTTACATTAACTCTGAGATAAGTCAGTAGGCCCCTAGCGTGTGTTAGATATTAGTGTCTATAGCATGTAAAAGGAACATATTATCTTGCCTTTGACTTTTTATAGGTGACTGATGCCCAGTGAGATGATGAATCTGATATATTTCCTGGTCAACTGCAAGAAAAGAATGATAAAAGAGGTAATTAATATTTATATTAATTACTGATAATAATCAGGCTAGACAAGAGTTCTAGTCCTGAAGTATATTAATTATACATGTGGATATACAGTATGTGCATACCATATGTATATAATTTTGGACACATATTATAACACAAACATATCTCAGGTACAGAGATAAAGAAGTTTGTTTTTCTTTACCCTCTGTTTTCTACTATCATGAATGCCCTTATATTTTTGTAAGAAAAAATGTGTTATCTCCCAATGTGTTATCTCCCAATGTTTCCCACATCCTATCCTTTTGTCTTCGTATTTTCCTCTCTAGTCTTTTCTTATTGTCTCGTTCCACTGGTGTTTCTTCCCCGCTCTTCTACTTCCCCTCACTCCTTCACCCATGTATTTTTCTTGTCCCTCTTTCCCCTTCTCTATTTTTTCTCGCCCCCTGCTACTTGCTCCCTTTCCATAATCCCCTTTCTGCCCTTGTCCCTTTCAGATTTACCCTCTCGTTCCCGCTCTCATCCTATCTTTATCCCTTTTTACCGTTTTCATTCTCTCCTTTTAGCCCTCTTTATCTATTCCTATTTCTCCCACTTTGCATCTCTCTCATCCCCTCTCTCTTTATATTTACATTAAGCCTGAGATAAGTCAGTAGGCTCCTAGCGTGTGTTATATATGTATATTAGTGTCTATAGCATGTAAAAGGAACATATTATCATGATTTTTACATTTTTTTTATAGGTGACTGATGCCCCGTGAGATAAATTAATCTGATATTTTTCCTGGTCAACTGCGAGAAAAGAATGATAAGACAGGTAATTAAAATTTATATTAATTACTGATAATAATCAGGTTAGACAAGAGTTCTAGTCCTGAAGTACATTCCTTATACATGTGGACATACAGTATGTGCTTACCATATGTGTATCATTTTGGACACTTCTATTATAACACAAACATATCTCAGCTACAGAGATAAAGAAGTTTGTTTTTCTTTGCCCTCTGTTTTCTACTATCATTAATGCCCTTATATTTTTGTTAGGAAAAATGTGTTATGGTCCTGTTGACCATAAACTTAAGTTATGGCCATTGTTCCCCTTAAAACATTTCAGCCAGTGTGCTGGAAGGGTAGGGCCTGGGTGCTGTTTAACACCACCCTATCCTTTCTACCCCGCTCTACCTCCCCCTTTCTCCCCCTCCTCCTCTTCCTTTTCATCTTCTCTCTCCCTGTCTTTTCTCCCCTTTTTCCACTCTCTAATTCCCCTCATCCTCTCCCACTCTACGCTTTTTTACCATTAATATTCTTTCTCCCCTTTTCTCTTCTCTAAAACTTCTCGTCACTCGCTATCTATTTTTTTCTCTTCTCTAAAACTTCTCGTCCCTCGCTATCTATTTTTCATCACTTTTGGTCTCTTTTCACCTTATGTTCACCCTTACACTCTTTCTCTCTTGTCCTTTTTCTGCCCATTCCCCTGTTTTCTCCCCATCTAGCCCTCTTTTATTCCTCTTTATGCTTTACCTTTCACACTTTACTTCATTGTCCTTCTTTCTTTCTATTACCAACTCTCTCTATCCCCATCTCCCAAAGCTCTCCTTCCCCTCTCTCTTTTCCGCTTCTCTCATTCCCACTTTCACTCCATTTATCTCTGCTCAGTTTATTTTTCTCTCTCACTTTGTGCTATGTTTATCTCTTATTCCCACTTTCGCTCCCATGCCTCCTTTCTCTTTTCCATCTCCTTCCCCATTCTCAGTCTCTTTTTGTCTTTTTTCCTCAACTTCAAACCTATATCTTCCATCCATTTTTTCTTCTACTCTTATTACCCACTCAAATCCCTTCTTCCTTTCGCATTCCTCTCAAATTTCTTCCTCTCTCTTCTGCTTCCACACTGTCCTTGACCTATGTCTTTTTTTTATTCCCATATTTTCCCCTTTCAATTTCTCTCTTGCCCCCTCATACTCCCTCCGTATTTATTATCCCCTTTTTCCCCATCTAACCCTCTTCCATTCCTCTTTATGCTCCACCTTTCACCCTTTATTTCATTTATTTTTTTTCTTTCTATCACCATCTATCTCTAACCCCCATCTCCCAATGTTTCCCCTCCACTCTTCCTTTTACCATTTCTACTTTTCCCTTTCACTCCTTTTTTCTTTATTCTGCCTTTTTTTCTTTCATGCTCTCTGCCATTCTCATCCCTTTTTCCCCTTCTCTGACATGCCTCCTTTCGTTTTTTTCCCTTTTTATTCCCTTTCCCTCTTTATTCCTCAATCTCATTCTTCCTCTATCTCCCACATCCTATCCTTTCGTCTTCGTATTTTCCTCTTTAGCCTTTTCTTCCTTTCTCTTTCCACTGGCGTTTCTTCCCCGCTCTTCTACTTCCCCTCCCTCCTTCACCCATATATTTTTCTTGTCCCTTTTTCCCCTTCTCTATTTTTTCTTGCCACCTGCTACTTGCTCCCTATTCTTAATCCCCTTTTGTCCTTGTCCCTTTCAGATTTACCCTCTCGTTCCCGCTCTCATCCTATCTTTATCCATTACTTTTTCTCCCCATCCAACCATTTATTTATGCCCCTTCACTTTCTCATTTTATATATCTCTTCTTTAGTCTCTCTGATGTCATGTATCTCACACTCTCCCTAGCTTTCCCCCACTTTTCCACTTCACTCATGGTCCCTTTCTTCCCATTAATCCCTGCTGTTCTTGTGTTTTTTCACCCTCTCTTACATTCTTGTCCTCTCTTGCCCCTCTCTCACATGCCCCTTGTCTTTTACCTTACTTTTTCTATATTATTTTCACCCTCTCCCCAGTTTCAATTGTTTGCCCTTTCTTCACTTTCACTTACCTTATCTTTATTCTTTACTATTATCCTCTCCTTACCCTGCTTCATACCCTTATACTCTCCCCAGTTTTCACTTACTCTTCACCTTCTCTCACATCCCCTGACTTCCCTTGAATTCCTGCTGTGCTCGAGTTTTATCACCCTCTTTTACATTCTTGTCCTCTTTTGCCTCTCTCTCTCTCTCTCTCGCATGCCCATTGTCTCTTTACCCTATTTCCCCTTTTTCTGTATTTCTATCACCCTCTCCCCATTTTTTATTGTTTCCCCTCTCTTCACTTTCACCTACCCTATCTTTTTTACCATTATCTTCTCCTTCCCCTTCTCCACCCCTAAGATTCTTCCCAGGTTTCCCTCACTCTTCTTCTTCTCTCACGTTTCCTTTCTTCCCTTTACTCCATTCTGTGCTCCTGTTTACTCACCCTCTTCTTCCCTTTCTCCACCTCTAATATGCTCCTTGCCCCTCTTACTCTAATTTTCTCTTGCCTGCTCTTTTTTACCCCTCTCTCACTTAAACCCCTTTCTCTCTCTTGACCATTCATTTTTAAGATTTTCCCCACTCTCCTTCCCTATCCCTGTCTTTCTACACCTCTCCCTGTATCCTATCAATCTCTGTTTTTCTGATTACCCCTTAAGTTTCTGTCCTCTTCCTAATCTGCCTAACTGTACCTCACTTTCAACCTCTCCTACTCTCTTTTTCTCCTATCCCCCTCTTGGACCGATCTCCTCTTCTCGTCTCTCTCATTTTCATTCTCTCCTTTTAGCCCTCTTGATCTATTCCTATTTCTCCCACTTTGCATCTCTCTCATCCCCTCTCTCTTTATATTTACATTAAGCCTGAGATAAGTCAGTAGGCTCCTAGCGTGTGTTATATATGTATATTAGTGTCTATAGCATGTAAAAGGAACATATTATCATGATTTTGACTTTTTTTTATAGGTGACTGATGCCCCGTGAGATGAAGGAATCTGATATTTTTCCTGGTCAACTGCGAGAAAAGAATGATAAGACAGGTAATTAATATTTATATTAATTACTGATAATAATCAGGTTAGACAAGAGTTCTAGTCCTGAAGTACATTCCTTATACATGTGGATATACAGTATGTGCTTACCATATGTGTATCATTTTGGACACTTCTATTATAACACAAACATATCTCAGGTACAGAGATAAAGAAGTTTGTTTTTCTTTACCCTCTGTTTTCTACTATCATTAATGCTCTTATATTTTTGTTAGGAAAAATGTGTTATGGTCAAATGACCATAAACTTACGTTATGGCCATTATTCCCCTTAAAACATTTCAGCCAGTGTGCTGGAAGTGTAGGGCCTGGGTGTCGTTTAACACCACCCTATCCTTTCTACCCCGCTCTACCTCACCCTTTCTCCCCCTCCTCCTCTTCCTTTTCATCTTCTCTCTCCCTGTCTTTTCTCCCCTTTTCCACTCTCTAATTCCCCTCATCCTCTCCCATTCTACGCTTTTTTCCCAATAATATTCTCTCTCCCCTTTTATCTTCTCTAAAACTTATTATTTTTCTTCACTTTTGGTCTGTTTTCACCTTATGTTCACCCTTACATTCTTTCTCTCTTGTCCTTTTTCTGCCCATTCCCCTTTTTTCTCCCCATCTAGCCCTCTGTTTTTCCTCTTTATGCTTTATCTTTCACCCTTTATTTCATTGCCCTTCCTTCTTTCTATCACCAACTCTCTCTATCCCCATCTCCCAAAGCTCTCCTTCCCCTCTCTCTTTTACCGCTTCTCTCATTCCCACTTTCACTCCTTTTATCTCTTCTCTGTTTTTCTTTCTTCCCTTTACTACCTGCTGTGCTCGAATTTTCTTACCCTCTCTTACATTCATGTCCTCTCTCACCCTTCTCTGTCTCCCATGCCTCTTGTCTCTTTACCCTACTTCCCCTTTTTCTATATTTCTCTCACTCTCTCTCCATGCTCTATTGTTTACTCTTTCCTTACTTTCACCTACCCTATCTTGTTTTACCATTTTCCTCTCCTTCACGTTTTCCACCCTCACTCTCTTCCCAGTTTTCCATCACTTTTTACCCTGCTATGCTCGTGTATTGTTACCCTCTCTTACATTCTAGTCCTCTCTCACCCATCTTTGTCTCGCCTGTCCCTTGTCCCTTTACCCTACTTCCTGTATACTATCTTTCTCTTACCCTATTCCCATTTTCTATTATTTCCCCTTTTCTCACTTTCACCTACCCCATCTTTTTTTTACCATTATCCTCTCCTTCCCTGTCTCCCCCCCTCATACTCTTCCCAGTTTTCCCTCATTCTTTACCTTCTCTAATGTTCCCTTTCTTCCCTAAACTCCCTGTCGTGCTTGTGTTTTCTTACCCTCTCTTAGATTTTTGTCCTTTCTTTCCTCTCACTGTCTCCGATGTCCCTTGCGTCTCTATCCTACTTCCCCTTTTCTATATTTCTCTTCAACTCTCCCCATTTTCTATTGTTTTCCCTTTTCTCACTTTCACCTACCCCATCTTTTTTTTACCATTATCCTCTCCTTCCCTGTCTCCCCCCTCATAATTTTCCCAGTTTTCCCTCATTCTTTACCTTCTCTAATGTTTCCTTTCTTCCCTAAACTCCCTGCTTTGCTCGTGTTGTCTTACCCTCTCTTACATTTTTGTTCAATCTTTCCTCTCTCTATGTCAAATGTTCCTTGTCCCTTTACCCTACTTCCCCTCATTCTATATTTCTCTCACCCTCTCCCCATTTTCTATTGTTTCTCCTTTCCTTAATTTCAACTACCCTATCCTTTTTTTTCCCATTATCCTCTCTTTCCTAACATTTCACCTTCTCTCATTTCCTCTTTCTTCCCTTTACTCCCTGCTTTGCTCATGTTTTCTTACCGTCTCTTACATTCTTTTCCTCTCTTGCCCCTCTCTGTCTACTCAATCTATCTCCTACTTTGCATCTCTCTCACGCCTTCTCTCTTTATATTTACATTAAGTCTGAGATAAGTCAGTAGGCTCCTAGCGTGTGTTATATATGTATATTAGTGTCTATAGCATGTAAAGGAACATATTATCATGCCCTTGACTTTTTATAGGTGACTGATGCCCCGTGAGATGAAGGAATCTGATATTTTTCCTGGTCAACTGCGAGAAAAGAATGATAAGATAGGTAATTAATATTTATATTAATTACTGATAATAATCAGGTTAGACAAGAGTTCTAGTCCTGAAGTACATTCCTTATACATGTGGATATATAGTATGTGCTTACCATATGTGTATCATTTTGGACACCTCGATTATAACACAAACATATCTCAGGTACAGAGATAAAGAAGTTTGTTTTTCTTTACCCTCTGTTTTCTACTATCATTAATGCCCTTATATTTTTGTTAGGAAAAATGTGTTATGGTCCTGTTGACCATAAACTTAAGTTATGGCCATTGTTCCCCTTAAAACATTTCAGCCAGTGTGCTGGAAGGGTAGGGCCTGGGTGCTGTTTAACACCACCCTATCCTTTCTACCCCGCTCTACCTCACCCTTTCTATCCCTCCTCCTCTTCCTTTTCATCTTCTCTCTCCCTGTCTTTTCTCCCCTTTTTCCACTCTCTAATTCCCCTCATCCTCTCCCACTCTACGCTTTTTTCCCAATAATATTCTCTCTCCCCTTTTATCTTCTCTAAAACTTATTGTCCCTCGCTATCTATTTTTCTTCACTTTTGGTCTGTTTTCACCTTATGTTCACCCTTACACTCTTTCTCTCTTTTCCTTTTTTCTGCCCATTCCCCTTTTTTCTCACTATCTAGCCCTCTTTTATTCCTCTTTATGCTTTATCTTTCACCCTTTATTTCATTGCCCTTCCTTCTTTCTATCACCAACTCTCTCTAGCCCCATCTCCCAAAGCTCTCCTTCCCCTCTCTCTTTTCCGCTTCTCTCATTCCCACTTTCACTCCTTTTATCTCTTCTCTGTTTTTCCTTCTTCCCTTTACTACCTGCTGTGCTCGTATTTTCTTACCCTCTCTTACATTCTTGTCCTCTCTCACCCTTCTCTGTCTCCCATGCCTCTTGTCTCTTTACCCTACTTCCCCTTTTTCTATATTTCTCTCACTCTCTTTCCATGCTCTATTGTTTACTCTTTCCTTACTTTCACCTACCCTATCTTGTTTTTACCATTTTCCTCTCCTTCACGTTTTCCACCCCTCACTCTCTTCCCAGTTTTCCATCACTTTTTACCCTACTATGCTCGTGTATTGTTACCCTCTCTTACATTTTAGTCCTCTCTCACCCCTCTTTGTATCGCCTGTCCCTTGTCCCTTTACCCTACTTCCTGTATACTATCTTTCTCTTACCCTATTCCCATTTTCTATTATTTCCCCCTTTCTCACTTTCACCTACCCCATCTTTTTTTTTACCATTATCCTCTCCTTCCCTGTCTCCCCCCCTCATACTCTTCCCAGTTTTCCCTCATTCTTTACCTTCTCTAATGTTCCCTTTCTTCCCTAAACTCCCTGTCGTGCTTGTGTTTTCTTACCCTCTCTTAGATTTTTGTCCTTTCTTGCCTCTCACTGTCTCCGATGTCCCTCTCCTCTCTATCCTACTTCCCCTTTTCTATATTTATCTTCAACTCTCCCCATTTTCTATTGTTTTTCTCACTTTCACCTACCCCATCTTTTGTTTTCCATTATCCTCTCCTTCCCTGTCTCCCCCCTCATAGTTTTCCCAGTTTGCCCTCATTCTTTACCTTCTCTAATGTTTCCTTTCTTCCCTAAACTCCCTGCTTTGCTCGTGTTGTCTTACCCTCTCTTACATTTTTGTTCAATCTTTCCTCTCTCTATGTCAAATGTTCCTTGTCTCTTTACCCTACTTCCCCTTATTCTATATTTCTCTCACGCTCTCCCCATTTTCTATTGTTTCTTCTTTCCTTAATTTCAACTACCCTATCCTTTTTTCTTTTTCCATTATCCTCTCTTTCCCTAACATTTCACCTTCTCTCATTTCCTCTTTCTTCCCTTTACTCCCTGCTTTGCTCATGTTTTCTTACCGTCTCTTACATTCTTTTCCTCTCTTGCCCCTCTCTGTCTCGCAATCTATCTCCTACTTTGCATCTCTCTCACGCCTTCTCTCTTTATATTTACATTAAGTCTGAGTTAAGTTGGTAGGCCCCTAGCGTGTGTTATATATATTAGTGTCTATAGCATGGAAAAGGAACATATTATCATGCCCTTGACTTTTTATAGGTGACTGATGCCCCGTGAGATGAAGAAATCTGATATTTTTCCTGGTCAACTGCGAGAAAAGAATGATAAGATAGGTAATTAATATTTATATTAATTACTGATAATAATCAGGCTAGACAAGAGTTCTAGTACTGAAGTATATTCCTTATACATGTAGATATACAGTATGTACTTACCATGTGTATATCATTTTGGACAATTCTATTATAACACAAACATATCTTAGGTACATATTCTCCTCCTCCTTCTCTTCCCTTTCAGCTTCTCTCTCCCTCTCTATTCTCCCTTTTTCCACCTTCTAATCCCCCTCCTCCTCTCCCACTCTATGCTTTTTTCCCATTGATATTCTCTCTCCCCTTTTCTCTTCTCTAACACTTCTTGTCCCTCTCTATCTAAAGAATTTTTCACTTTCTGTCTCTTTTCACCTTATGTATACCCTCACACTCTATCTTTCTTTCTTGGCCTTTCTCTACCCATTCCTCCCTTTTTCTCCCCATCTAGCCCTCTTTCATTCATCTTTATGCTCTACCTTTCACCCTTTATTTCATTGTCCTTCCTTCTTTCTATCACCATCTCTCTCTATCCCTATCTCCCAAGCTCTCCTTCCCTCTCTCTTTTCTGCTTCTCTCATTCCCACTTTCACTCCTTTTATCTCTTCTCTGTTTTTCTTTCTTCCCTTTACTACCTGCTGTGCTCGTATTTTCTTACCCTCTCTTACATTCTTGTCCTCTCTCACCCCTCTCTGTCTCCCATGCCTCTTGTCTCTGTACCCTACTTCCCCTTTTTCTATATTTCTCTCACTCTCTTTCCATGCTCTATTGTTTACTCTTTCCTTACTTTCACCTACCCTATCTTGTTTTTACCATTTTCCTCTCCTTCACGTTTTCCACCCCTCACTCTCTTCCCAGTTTTCCATCACTTTTTACCCTACTATGCTCGTGTATTGTTACCCTCTCTTACATTCTAGTCCTCTCTCACCCCTCTTTGTCTCGCCTGTCCCTTGTCCCTTTACCCTACTTCCTGTATACTATCTTTCTCTTACCCTCTTCCCATTTTCTATTATTTCCCCCTTTTTTCACTTTCACCTACCCCATCTTTTTTTTTACCATTATCCTCTCCTTCCCTGTCTCCCCCCCTCATACTCTTCCCAGTTTTCCCTCATTCTTTACCTTCTCTAATGTTCCCTTTCTTCCCTAAACTCCCTGTCGTGCTTGTGTTTTCTTACCCTCTCTTAGATTTTTGTCCTTTCTTGCCTCTCACTGTCTCCGATGTCCCTTGCCTCTCTATCCTACTTCCCCTTTTCTATATTTCTCTTCAACTCTCCCCATTTTCTATTGTTTTCTCACTTTCACCTACCCCATCTTTTTTTTACCTTTATCCTCTCCTTTCCTGTCTCCCCCCTCAAAATTTTCCCAGTTTTCCCTCATTCTTTACCTTCTCTAATGTTTCCTTTCTTCCCTAAACTCCCTGCTTTGCTCGTGTTGTCTTACCCTCTCTTACATTTTTGTTCAATCTTTCCTCTCTCTATGTCAAATGTTCCTTGTCTCTTTACCCTACTTCCCCTCATTCTATATTTCTCTCACCCTCTCCCCATTTTCTATTGTTTCTCCTTTCCTTAATTTCAACTACCCTATCCTTTTTTCTTTTTCCATTATCCTCTCTTTCCCTAACATTTCACCTTCTCTCATTTCCTCTTTCTTCCCTTTACTCCCTGCTTTGCTCATGTTTTCTTACCGTCTCTTACATTCTTTTCCTCTCTTGCCCCTCTCTGTCTCGCAATCTATCTACTACTTTGCATCTCTCTCACGCCTTCTCTCTTTATATTTACATTAAGTCTGAGTTAAGTCGGTAGGCCCCTAGCGTGTGTTATATACTGTATATTAGTGTCTATAGCATGGAAAGGAACATATTATCATGCCCTTGACTTTTTATAGGTGACTGATGCCCAGTGAGATGATGGAATCTGATATTTTTCCAGGTCAACTGTGAGAAAAGAATGATAAGACAGGTAATTAATATTTATATTAATTACTGATATTAATCAGGCTAGACAAGAGTTCTAGTCCTGAAGTGTATTCTTTATACATGTAGATATACAGTATGTACTTACCATGTGTATATCATTTTGGACAATTCTATTATAACACAAACATATCTTAGGTACATATTCATCTCCTCCTTCTCTTCCCTTTCAGCTTCTCTCTCCCTCTCTATTCTCCCTTTTTCCACCTTCTAATCCCCTCCTCCTCTCCCACTCTATGCTTTTTCCCATTGATATTCTCTCTCCCCTTTTCTCTTCTCTAAGACTTCTTGTCCCTCTCTATCTAAAAATTTTTCACTTTCTGTCTCTTTTCACCTTATGTATACCCTCACACTCTATCTTTCTTTCTTGGCCTTTCTCTACCCATTCCTCCTTTTTTTCCCCATCTAGCCCTCTTTCATTCATCTTTATGCTCTACCTTTACCCTTTATTTCATTGTCCTTCCTTCTTTCTATCACCATCTCTTTTTATCCCTATCTCCCAAAGCTCTCCCTCCCCTCTCTCTTTTCTGCTTCTCTCATTCCCACTTTCACTCCTTTTATCTTTTCTCTGTTTTTCTTTCTTCCCTTTACTACCTGCTGTGCTCGTATTTTCTTACCCTCTCTTACATTCTTGTCCTCTCTCACCCTTCTCTGTCTCCCATGCCTCTTGTCTCTTTACCCTACTTCCCCTTTTTCTATATTTCTCTCACTCTCTCTCCATGCTCTATTGTTTACTCTTTCCTTACTTTCACCTACCCTATCTTGTTTTTACCATTTTCCTCTCCTTCACGTTTTCCACCCCTCACTCTCTTCCCAGTTTTCCATCACTTTTACCCTGCTATGTCATGTATTGTTACCCTCTCTTACATTCTAGTCCTCTCTCACCCATCTTTGTCTCGCCTGTCCCTTGTCCCTTTACCCTACTTCCTGTATACTATCTTTCTCTTACCCTATTCCCATTTTCTATTATTTCCCCTTTTCTCACTTTCACCTACCCCATCTTTTTTTTACCATTATCCTCTCCTTCCCTGTCTCCCCCCCTCATACTCTTCCCAGTTTTCCCTCATTCTTTACCTTCTCTAATGTTCCCTTTCTTCCCTAACTGTTTCTTCCCTAAAATGTACCCTTTTGAATCCAGAGGGAAAAAAAACAGGCTGGTGTATTTGAGTTTCATTTACAGCATACTTATATAAGTAGATATATATATAACGCGAGGTTGGTCGCGACGCGTGGTTGATTAAGTGTGTGGTTGTGTAAGTGTGACTTAAGATTAAGTGACTTCAGATTCAGGGACTTTAGTGGGGGACTGAAATTCCCCAGTTCTTGTAACTATATTGTATTTTTTTGTTTGTTTTTGTGGTGTAATCCCCATTAGTATGTCTTGCACAATTGACAATGCCGTCCAGTGCACATCTTGCATGATGTATGCAGTCCTGGAACAGCCGTTTGAGGGTGCATATCTTTGTTCAAAATGTGAGCAAATTACCCGTTTGGAATCGCACATCGAGTCTCTAAGCGGGCATATTGCAACACTGAGAGCCACTGACAATTTGCAAAAGAGTTTGCTGCTCACCGAGCAAGCAGTCTTTAGGGTAGATGTGGGGAGGGTGTTAGCGAGGAGAGTGAGGTAGCTAGCTGGGTTACAGTAAGAAGCGGGGTAGAGGGAAGAGTGCCAGGGAGGCTAGCCCTGATCTGACACACCCCAACAAGTTTGCACGTTTGGCAGATGAGGGGATGGCAGCTCAGGGACAGCACCGCTGCAGCCAGACACTTCCTCTGCCAGTCAGGGAATGTCAGCTCCAGTAAGCAGGGGACCAGGAGAGCAGGGCAGGCCAGACAGGTGCTGGTAGTGGGAGACTCAATTATTAGGGGAACAGATAGGGCGATCTGTCACAAAGATCGTGATCGCCGAACAGTGTGCTGTCTTCCTGGCGCTAGAGTTCGACACATCGCGGATCGGGTTGACAGATTACTGGGAGGGGCTGGAGAAGATCCAGCGGTCATGGTCCATATCGGAACCAATGACAAAGTTAGAGGAAGGTGGAGCGTCCTTAAGAATGATTTCAGGGATTTAGGTCAAAAGCTTAGGGCAAGGACCTCAAAGGTAGTATTTTCCGAAATACTGCCTGTACCACGGGCCACACAAGAGAGGCAGCGGGAGATTAGAGAGGTTAACAAGTGGCTCAAAAACTGGTGTAGGAAGCAGGGTTTTGGGTTCATGGAGAACTGGGCCGACTTTGCTATCGGCTACAGGCTCTATCGTAGGGACGGGCTGCACCTCAATGGGAAGGGGCAGCCGTGTTGAGGAGAAAGATGGCTAGAAGGTTGGAGGAGTGTTTAAACTAGGGACTGGGGGAGAGAAATTACATTATAGGAGGGAAGATAGTGCAGATAGAGACCGGGGGCAAGGTAGTGGGACTGGGGAGAAATGGAAGGAGGGACTAGAAAAGTTCAGAAGGAAAGGTGTAGGGCAAAAACATGCATAAACCTCTCAAATGTATGTATACTAATGCCAGAAGCCTGACTAATAAAACTGGGAACTGGAATTAGTGATGTGTGAGGAGGATTATGACGTAGTGGGAATAACTGAGACATGGCTGGATGATAGCTATGACTGGGCAGTTAATGTACAAGGTTACAATCTGTTCAGAAAGGATCGTCAAAACCGGAGAGGGGAGGGGTCTGCCTTTACATAAAGTCCTCTCTAAAGCCCACACTCCGGGAAGACATCTGTGAGGGACACGAAAATGTGGAGTCATTGTGGGTGGAGATAAATGGAGCCAAAAACAATAATAAATTACTAATAGGAGTTTACTATAAACCACCTAATATACCAGAGTCCATAGAAAATCTATTACTAAACGAGATAAACAAGGCGGCAAACCATAATCAGGTGGTTATTATGGGGGACTTCAACTACCCAGATATAGACTGGGAAACTGAAACCTGTACATCCCATAAAGGAAACAGGTTCTTGGCAATAGCCAAAGACAATTACCTTTCCCAAATGGTTCAGGACCCAACTAGAGGGACGGCCATACTGGACTTAGTATTAACCAATAGACCTGATAGAACAACAGACGTGCAGGTCGGGGACACCTGGGAAATAGTGACCATAAAGTAATAACCTTCCAATTATCCTTCAAGCGAGAGTTTCTACAGGGAGGAACAAGAATACCGGACTTCAAAAAAGCAAAATTTAGCCAACTAAGGAGGCCATAGGCCCAATTAACTGGGACATAGTCCTCAAAAATAAAAATACAACCACAAAATGGGAGATTTTTAAAAGCATTGTAACATCAAATTGTGATCGATGCATACCTTATAGAAATAAAAGGCTAAGAAATAAGAAGAAACCAATGTGGATAAATAGAACCGTAAAAAAAGCAATAAATGACAAAAAGAAAGCATATAAATCACTAAAACAGGAGGGAGCCAGGAAGCACTGATAAACTATAAGGAAAAAAATAGAATATGTAAAAAACTAATAAAAACTGCCAAACTAGAGACCGAGAGATTAATTGCCAAAGAGAGCAAAACTAACCCTAAAATGTTTTCAATTATATAAATGGTAAAAAATATAAACCTGAAGAGTCGGCCCTCTACATAGCAATGAGGGGAGTTGCAGAAAGCGATGAGGATAAAGCCAAGCTATTAAATATTTTCTTCACCACTGTTTTCACTGAGGAAAATAAACTGTCAGATGAAATGCAAAATGTAAAAGTAAATTCCCCTTTAAAAGTGCCCTGTCTGACCCAGGAAGAAGTACAGCAGCGACTTAAAAAGATTAAAATAGACAAATCGCCAGGACCGGATGGCATACACCCCCGTATCCTAAGGGAATTAAGTGATGTCCTAGCCAGACCCTTATTTTTGATATTCACGGACTCCATACTGACAGGGAATGTTCCACCAGACTGGCGTATAGCAAATGTGGTGCCAATATTCAAAAGGGTCCAAAAACAGAGCCTGGAAATTATAGGCGGTAAGTTTAACATCTGTTGTGGGTAAACTGTTTGAAGGTTTTGTAAGAGATGCTATCTTGGAGTATCTCAATGAAAATAAGCAAATTACACCATATCAGCATGGCTTCATGAGGGATCGGTCATGTCAAACTAATTTAATCAGTTTCTATGAGGAGGTAAGTTCTAGACTTGACAGCGGCGAATCAATGGATGTCGTATATCTGGACTTCTCCAAAGCATTTGACGCTGTACCACATAAAAGGTTAGTATATAAAATGAGAACACTTGGACTAGGAGAAAATATCTGTATGTGGGTAAGTAACTGGCTCAGTAATAGAAAACAGAGGGTGGTTATTAACGGTACACACTCAGATTGGGTCACGGTCACTAGTGGGGTACCTCAGGGTTCAGTATTGGGCCCTATTCTCTTCAATATATTTATTAATGATCTTGTAGAAGGCTTGCACAGTAATATATCAATTTTTGCAGATGACACTAAACTGTGTAAAGTAATTAACACTAAAGAGGACAGTTTTCTGCTACAGAGGGATCTGGATAGATTGGGGGCTTGGGCAGAGAAATGGCAGATGAGGTTTAACACTGACAAATGTAAAGTTATGCACATGGGAAGGAATAATGCAAGTCACCCGTACATACTAAATGGTAAAACACTCAGTAACACTGACATGGAAAAGGATCTAGGAATTTTAATAAATAACAAACTAAGCTGTAAAAACCAGTGTCAGGCAGCTGCTGCTAAGGCCAATAAGATAATGGGTTTGCATCAAAGGGGCATAGATGCCCGTGATGAAAATATAGTCTTACCACTTTATAAATCACTAGTCAGACCACACATGGAGTACTGTGTACAGTTCTGGGCTCCCGTGAACAAGGCAGACATAGCAGAGCTAGAGAGGGTTCAGAGGAGGGCAACTAAAGTAATAACTGGAATGGGGCAACTACAGTACCCGAAAGGGTATCAAAATTAGGGTTATTCACTCTAGAAAAAAGACGACTGAGGGAGATCTAATAACTATGTATAAATATATCAGGGGTCAGTACAAAGATCTCTCCCATCATCTATTTATCCCCAGGACTGTGACTGTGACGAGGGGACATCCTCTGCGTCTGGAGGAAAGAAGGTTTGTACACAAACATAGAAAAGGGTTCTTCACGGTAAGAGCAGTGAGACTATGGAACTCTCTGCCTGAGGAGGTGGTGATGGTGAGTACAATAAAGGAATTTAAGAGGGGCCTGGATGTATTTCTGGAGCGTAATAATATTTCAGGCTATAGCTACTAGAGAGGGGTCGTTGATCCAGGGAGTTATTCTGACTGCCTGATTGGAGTCGGGAAGGAATTTTTTCCCCTTAAGTGGGGAAAATTGGCTCTACCTCACAGGGGTTTTTTGCCTTCCTCTGGATCAACTTGCAGGAAACAGGTCGAACTGGATGGACAAATGTCTTTTTTCGGCCTTATATACTATGTTACTATGTTGCTAACTCCCTGTCGTGCTTGTGTTTTCTTACCCTCTCTTAGATTTTTGTCCTTTCTTTCCTCTCACTGTCTCCGATGTCCCTTGCCTCTCTATCCTACTTCCCCTTTTCTATATTTCTCTTCAACTCTCCCCATTTTCTATTGTTTTCCCTTTTCTCACTTTCACCTACCCCATCTTTTTTTTACCATTATCCTCTCCTTCCCTGTCTCCCCCTCACACTCTCCTTAATTTTCCCTCACTCTTCACCTTCTCTCATGTCTCCTTTCTTCCCTTTACTCCCTGCTTTGCTCGTGTTGTCTTACCCTCTCTTACATTTTTGTTCTCTCTTTCTCTCTCTATGTCGAATGTTCCTTGTCTCTTTACCCTACTTCCCTCATTCTATATTTCTCACCTCTCCCCATTTTCTATTGTTTCTCCTTTCCTTAATTTCAACTATCCTATCCTTTTTTTTCCATTATCCTCTCTTTCCCTCACATTTCACCTTCTCTCATTTCCCTTTCTTCCCTTTACTCCCTGCTTTGCTCATGTTTTTTACCGTCTCTTACATTATTTTCCTCTCTTGCCTCTCTCTGTCTCATAATCTATCTCCTACTTTGCATCTCTCTCACGCTTTCTCTCTTTATATTTACATTAAGTCTGAGATAAGTCAGTAGGCCCTAGCGTGTGTTATATATATTAGTGTCTATAGCATGTAAAGGAACATATTATCATGCCTTTGACTTTTTATAGGTGACTGATGCCCAGTGAGATGATGGAATCTGATATTTTTCCTGGTCAACTGTGAGAAAAGAATGATAAGACAGGTAATTAATATTTATATTAATTACTGATAATAATCAGGCTAGACAAGAGTTCTAGTCCTGAAGTATATTCCTTATACATGTGGATATACAGTATGTACTTACCATGTGTATATCATTTTGGACACTTCTATTATAACACAAACATATCTTAGGTACATATTCTCCTCCTCCTTCTCTTCCCTTTTAGCTTCTCTCTCCCTCTCTATTCTCCCTTTTTCCACCTTCTAATCCCCCTCATCCTCTCCCACTCTATGCTTTTTTCCTAATAAAACTCTATCTCCCCGTTTTCTCTTCTCTAAGACTTCTTGTCCCTCTCTATCTAAAGAATTGTTTACTTTCTGTCTCTTTTCACCTTATGTACACCCTCACATTCTTTCTTTCTTGGCCTTTCTCTACCCATTCCTCTCTTTTTCTCCCCATCTAGCCCTCTTTCATTCATCTTTGTGCTCTACCTTTCACCCTTTATTTCATTGTCCTTCCTTCTTTCTATCACCATCTCTTTTATCCCTATCTCCCAAAGCTCTCCCTCCTCTCTCTTTTCCGCTTCTCTCATTCCCACTTTCACTCCTTTTATCTCTTCTCTGTTTTTCTTTCTTCCCTTTACTACCTGCTGTGCTCGTATTTTCTTACCCTCTCTTACATTCTTGTCCTCTCTCACCCCTCTCTGTCTCCCTTGCCCCTTGTCTCTTTACCCTACGTCCCCTTTTTCTATATTTCTCTCACTCTCTCTCCATGCTCTATTGTTTCCCCTTTCCTTACTTTCACCTACCCTATCTATTTTTTTTTACCAATATCCTCTCCTTCTCCTTTTCCACCCCTCACACTCTTCCCAGTTTTCCCTTAACCTTTACCTTCTCTAATGGTCCTTTTCTCCCCTTTACTCCCTGCTGTGCTTGTGTTTTCTTACCTTCTCTTACAGTCTTGTCCTCTCTCACCCCTCTTTGTTTCGCAAGTCCCTTGTCTCTTTACCCTACTTCCCCTTTTTCTATATTTCTCTCACTCTCTCCCCATTTTCTATTGTTTCCCCTCTCCTTACTTTCACCTACCCTATCTTGTTTTTACCATTTTCCTCTCCTTCCTGTTTTTCACCCCTCACACTCTTCCCAGTTTTCCCTTACTCTTTACCTTCTCTAATGGTCCTTTTCTCCCCTTTACTCCCTGCTATGCTCGTGTATTGTTACCCTCTCATTCATTCTAGTCCTCTCTCACCCCTGTTTGTCTCGCATGTCCCTTGACCCTTTACCCTACTTCCTGTATACTATCTTTCTCTCACCCTCTTCCCATTTTCTATTATTTCCCCATTCTTTACCTCCTCTAATGTTCCCTTTCTTCCCTAATCTCCCTGCTGTGCTTGTGTTTTCTTACCCTCTCTTACATTTTTGTCCTTTCTTGCCTCTCTCTGTCTCCCATGTCCCTTGCCTCTCAATCCTACTTCCTTTTCTCATATTTCTCTTCCAGCTCTCCCCATTTTCTGTTGTTTTCCTTTTCACACTTTCACCTACCCCATCTTTTTACATTGTCCTCTCATTCCTGTCTCCTTCTACTTTTCCCAATTTCCTGATTCTTTACCTCCTCTCTAATGTTCCTTTCTTCCCTAAACTCTCTGATTTACATTTACCATTCTCTACTGTTCCTTTTGTTCCGCTTTCTTTGTGCCTATGTCTTCCCTCTTGCTGCGTTTTTTATTCTTATTTTGTCCTTTCTTGCCTCTCTCTGTCTCCCATGTCCCTTGCCTCTCAATCCTACTTCCCCTTTTCTATATTTCTCTTCAACTCTCCCCATTTTCTATTGTTTTCCCTTTTCACACTTTCACCTACCCCATCTTTTTTTACATTATCCTCTCCTTCCCTGTCTCCCCCTTCCTACTTTTCCCAATTTCACCTCATTCTTTACCTCCTCTAATGTTCCCTTTCTTCCCTAAACTCTCTGCTGTTTTTGTGTTTTCTTACCCTCTCTTACATTTTTTTCCTTTTTTTTGACTCTCTCTGTCTCCCATGTCCCTTGCCTCTCTATCCTACTTCCCCTTTTCTATATTTCTCTTCAACTCTCCCCATTTTCTATTGTTTTCCCTTTTCTCACTTTCACCTACCCCATCTTTTTTTTTACTATTATCTTCTCCTTCCATGTCTCCCCCCCCCTCATACTCTTCCCTGTTTTCCCTCATTCATTACCTTCTCTAATGTTCCCCTTCTTTCCTAAACTCCATGTTGTGCTTGTGTTTTCTTACTCTCTCTTACATTTTTGTCCTTTCTTGCCCCTCTCTGTCTCCCATTTCCCTTGCCTCTCTATCCTACTTCCCCTTTTCTATATTTCTCTTCAACTCTCCCCATTTTCTATTGTTTTCCCTTTTCTCACTTTCACCTACCCCATCTTTTTTACCATTATTCTCTCCTTTTCCGTCTCCCCCCCCTCATACTCTTCCCAGTTTCCCCTCATTCTTTACCTCCTCTAATGTTCCCTTTCTTCCCAAATCTCCCTACTGTCCTTTTTTTTTTTACCCTCTCTTACATTTTTGTCCTTTCTTGACTCTCTCTGTCTCCCATGTCTCTTTCCTCTCTATCCTACTTCCCCTTTTCTATATTTCTCTTCAATTCTACCCATTTTCTATTGTTTTCCCTTTTCTCACTTTCACCTACCCCATCTTTTTATTACCATTATCCTCTCCTTCCCCGTCTCCCCCCCTCACACTCTCCTCAATTTTCCCTCACTCTTCACCTTCTCTCACGTCCCCTTTCTTCCCTTTACTCCCTGCTTTGCTCGTGTTGTCTTTCTCTCTCTAACATTTTTGTTCTCTCTTTCCTCTATGTCGAATGTTCCTTGTCTCTTTACCCTACTTCCCCTCATTCTATATTTCTCTTACCCTCTCCCAATTTTCTATTGTTTCTCCTTTCCTTAATTTCAATTACCCTATCCTTTTTTTTTTCCATTATCCTCTCTTTTCCTCACATTTCACCTTCTCTCATTTCCCCTTTCTTCCCTTTACTCCCTGCTTTGCTCATGTTTTTTTACCGTCTCTTACATTATTTTCCTCTCTTGCCCCTCTCTGTCTCGCAATCTATCTCCTACTTTGCATCTCTCTCACGCTTTCTCTCTTTATATTTACATTAAGTCAGAGATAAGTCATTAGGCCCCTAGCGTGTGTTATATATATTAGTGTCTATAGCATGTAAAAGGAACATATTATCATGCCTTTGACTTTTTATAGGTGACTGATGCCCGGTGAGATGATGGAATCTGATATTTTTCCTGGTCAACTGTGAGAAAAGAATGATAAGACAGGTAATTAATATTTATATTAATTACTGATAATAATCAGGCTAGACAAGAGTTCTAATCCTGAAGTATATTCCTTATACTTGTGGATATACAGTATGTACTTACCATGTGTATATCATTTTGGACACTTCTATTATAACACAAACATATCTTAGGTACATATTCTCCTCCTCCTTCTCTTCCTTTTAGCTTCTCTCTCCCTCTCTATTCTCCCTTTTTCCACCTTCTAATCCCCCTCATCCTCTCCACTCTATGTTTTTTTCCTATTAAAACTCTATCTCCCCTTTTTCTCTTCTCTAAGACTTCTTGTCCCTGTCTATCTAAAGAATTGTTCACTTTCTGTCTCTTTTCACCTTATGTACATTCTCACATTCTTTCTTTCTTGGCCTTTCTCTACCCATTCCTCTCTTTCTCTTCCCATCTAGCCCTCTTTCATCCATCTTTATGCTCTACCTTTCACCCTTTATTTCATTGTCCTTCCTTCTTTCTATCACCATCTCTTTTTATTCCTATCTCCCAAAGCTCTCCCTCCCCTCTCTCTTTTCCGCTTCTCTCATTCCCACTTTCACTACTTTTATCTCTTCTCTGTTTTTCTTTCTTCCCTTTACTACCTGCTGTGCTCGTATTTTCTTACCCTCTCTTACATTCTTGTCCTCTCTCACCCCTGTTTATCTCGCATGTCCATTTACCCTACTTCCTGTATACTGTCTTTCTCTCATCCTCTTCCCATTTTCTATTATTTCCCCTTTTCTCACTTTCACCTACCCCATCTTTTTTTTACCATTATCCTCTCCGTCCTTGTCTCCCCCACCCCCCCCCCCTCATACTCTTCCCAGTTTTCCCTTATTCTTTACCTTCTCTAATGTTCCCTTTCTTCCCTAAACTCCCTGCTGTGCTTTTGTTTTCTTACCCTCTCTAAGATTTTTGTCCTTTCTTGCCTCTCACTGTCTCCCATGTCCCTTGCCTCTCTATCCTACTCCACCTTTCCTATATTTCGCTTCAACTCTCCCCACTTTCTATTGTTTTCCTTTTCTTACTTTCACCTACCCCATCTTTTTTTTACCATTATCCTCTCCTTCCCTGTCTCCCCCCCTCATACTCTTCCCTGTTCTCCCTTATTCTTTACCTTCTCTAATGTTCCCCTTCTTCCCTAAACTCCCTGTTGTGCTTGTGTTTTCTTACTCTCTTTTACATTCTTGTCCTCTCTCATCCCTCTCTGTATCCCATGCCCCTTGTCTCTTTACCCTACTTCCTGTTTTCTAAATTTCTCTCACCCTCTCCCCATTTTCTATTGTTTCCCTTTATCTCACTTTCACCTTCCCCATCTTTTTTAACATTATCCTCTCCTTCCCCGTCTCCACCCCTCATACTCTTCCCAGTTTTCCCTCATTCTTTACCTCCTCTAATTTTCCCTTTCTTCCCTAAACTCCCTGCTGTGCTTGTGTTTTCTTACCCTCTCTTACATTGTTGTCCTTTCTTGCCTCTCTCTGTCTCCCATGTCCCTTGCCTCTCTATCCTACTTCCCCTTTTCTATATTTCTCTTCAACTCTACCCATTTTCTATTGTTTTCGATTTTCTCACTTTCACCTACCCCATCTTTTTTACCATTATCCTCTCCTTCCCCATCTCCTCCCCTCATACTCTTCCCAGTTTTCCCACATTCTTTACCTTCTCTAATCTTCCCTTTCTTCCTTAAACTCCCTGCTGTGCTTGTGTTTTCTTACCCTCTCTTACATTTTTGTCCTTTCTTACCTCTCTCTGTCTCCCATGTCCATTGCCTCTCTATCCTACTTCCCCTTTTCTATATTTCTCTTCAACTCTCCCCATTTTCTATTGTTTTCCCTTTTCTCACTTTGACCTACCCCATCTTTTTACCATTATCCTCTCCTTCCCTGTCTCCCCCCCTCATACTCTTCTCTGTTTTCCCTCATTCTTTACCTTCTCTAATGTTCCCCTTCTTCCCTAAACTCCCTGTTGTGCTTGTGTTTTCTTACTCTCTTTTACATTCTTGTCCTCTCTCATCCCTCTCTGTCTCACATGCCCCTTGTCTCTTTCCCCTTCTTCCTGTTTTCTAAATTTCTCTCACCCTCTCCCCATTTTCTATTGTTTCCCTTTATCTCACTTTCACCTACCCCATCTTTTTTACCATTATCCTCTCCTTCCCCGTCTCCACCCCTCATACTCTTCCCAGTTTTCCCTCATTCTTTACTTTCTCTAATCTTCCCTTTCTTCCCTAAACTCCCTGCTGTGCTTGTGTTTTCTTACCCTCTCTTACATGTTTGTCCTTTCTTTCCTCTCTCTGTCTCCCATGTTCCTTGCCTCTCTATCCGACTTCCTCTTTTCTATATTTCTCTTCAACTCTCCCCATTTTCTATTGTTTTCCCTTTTCTCACTTTCACCTACCCCATCTTTTTTTACCATTATCCTCTCCTTCCATGTCTCCCCACCCCCCCTCATACTCTTCCCTGTCGTCCCTCATTCTTTACCTTCTCTAATGTCCCCTTCTTACCTAAACTCCCTGTTGTGCTTGTGTTTTCTTACTCTCTTTTACATTCTAGTCCACTCTCATCCCTCTCTGTCTCACATGCCCCTTGTCTCTTTACCCTACTTCCTGTTTTCTAAATTTCTCTCACCCTCTCCCCATTTTCTATTGTTTCCCTTTTTCTCACTTTCACCTACCCCATCTTTTTTACCATTATCCCCTCCTTCCCCGTCTCCACCCCTCATACTCTTCCCTGTTGTCCCTCATTCTTTACCTTCTCTAATCTTCCCTTTCTTCCCTAAACTCCCTGCTGTGCTTGTGTTTTCTTACCCTCTCTTACATCTTTGTCCTTTCTTGCCTCTCTCTGTCTCCCATGTCCCTTGCCTCTCTATCCGACTTCCCCTTTTCTATATTTCTCTTCAAATCTCCCCATTTTCTATTGTTTTCCCTTCTCTCACTTTCACCTACCCCATCTTTTTTTTACCATTATCCACTCCTTCCATGTCTCCCCCCCTCATACTCTTCCCTGTTGTCCCTCATTCTTTACCTTCTCTAATGTTCCCCTTCTTCCCTAAACTCCCTGTTGTGCTTGTGTTTTCTTACTCTCTTTTACATTCTTGTCCTCTCTCATCCCTCTCTGTCTCACATGCCCCTTGTCTCTTTACCCTACTTCCTGTTTTCTAAATTTCTCTCACCCTCTCCCCATTTTCTATTGTTTCCCTTTATCTCACTTTCACCTACCACATCTTTTTTACCATTATCTTCTCCTTCCCTGTCTCCACCCCTCATACTCTTCCCAGTTTTCCCTCATTCTTTACCTTCTCTAATCTTCCCTTACTTCCCTAAACTCCCTGCTATGCTTGTGTTTTCTTACCCTCTCTTACATTTTCGTCCTTTCTTGCCTCTCTCTGTCTCCCATGTCCCTTGCCTCTCTATCCTACTTCCCCTTTTCTATATTTCTCTTTAACTCTCCGCATTTTCTATTGTTTTCCCTTTTCTCACTTTCACCTACCCCATCTTTTTTACCATTATTATCTCCATTTCCGTCTACCCCCCTCATACTCTTCCCAGTTTCCCCTCATTCTTTACCTCCTCTAATGTTCCCTTTCTTCCCTAATCTCCCTGCTGTGCTTGTGTTTTTTTTACCCTCTCTTACATTTTTGTCCTTTCTTGCCTCTCTCTGTCTCCCATGTCCCTTGCCTCTCTATCCTACTTCCCCTTTTCTATATTTCTCTTCAACTCTACCCATTTTCTATTGTTTTCCCTTTTCTCACTTTCACCTACCCCATCTTTTTTTTTACCATTATCCTCTCCTTCCCCGTCTCCCCCCCTCACACTCTCCTCAATTTTCCCTCACTCTTCACCTTCTCTCACGTCTCCTTTCTTCCCTTTATTCCCTGCTTTGCTCGAGTTGTCTAACCCTCTCTTACATTTTTGTTCTCGCTTTCCTTTCTCTGTGTCGAATGTTCCTTGTATCTTTACCCTACTTCCCCTCATTCTATATTTCTCTCACCCTCTCCCCATTTTCTATTGTTTCTCCTTTCCTTAATTTCAAATACCCTATCCTTTTTTTTTTTTCCATTATCCTCTCTTTCCCTCACATTTCACCTTCTCTCATTTCCCCTTTCTTCCCTTTACTCCCTGCTTTGCTCATGTTTTTTTACCATCTCTTACATTATTTTCTTCTCTTGCCCCTCTCTGTCTCGCAATCTATCTCCTACTTTGCATCTCTCTCACGCTTTCTCTCTTTATATTTACATTAAGTCTGAGATAAGTCAGTAGGCCCCTAGCGTGTGTTATATATATTAGTGTCTATAGCATGTAAAAGGAACATATTAGCATGCCTTTAACTTTTTATAGGTGACTGATGCCCAGTGAGATGATGGAATCTGATAATTTTTCCTGGTCAACTGTGAGAAAAGAATGATAAGACAGGTAATTAATATTTATATTAATTACTGATAATAATCAGGCTAGACAAGAGTTCTAGTCCTGAAGTATATTCCTTATACATGTGGACATACAGTATGTACTTACCATGTGTATATCATTTTGGACACTTCTATTATAACACAAACATATCTTAGGTACATATTCTCCTCCTCCTGCTCTTCCCTTTTAGCTTTTCTCTCACTCTCTATTCTCCCTTTTTCCACCTTCTAATCACCCTCATCCTCTCCCACTCTATGCTTTTTTCCTATTAATATTCTCTCTCCCCCTTTTCTCTTCTCTAAGACTTCTTGTCCCTCTCTATCTAAAGAATTTTTCACTTTCTGTCTCTTTTCACCTTATGTACACCCTCACATTCTTTCTTTCTTGGCCTTTCTCTACCCATTCATCTCTTTTTCTCACCATCTAGCCGTCTTTCATTCATCTTTATGCTCTACCTTTCACCCTTTATTTCATTGTCCTTCCTTCTTTCTATCACTATCTCTTTTTATCCCTATCTCCCAAAGCTCCCCCTCCCCGCTCTCTTTTCCGCTTCTCTCATTCCCACTTTCACTCCTTTTATCTCTTCTCTGTTTTTCTTTCTTCCCTTTACTACCTGCTGTGCTCGTATTTTCTTACCCTCTCTTACATTCTTGACCTCTCTCAACCCTGTTTGTCTCGCATGTCCATTTACCCTACTTCCTGTATACTATCTTTCTCTCATCCTCTTCCTATTTTCTATTATTTCCCCTTTTCTCACTTTCACCTACCCCATCTTTTTTTTTCCATTATCCTCTCCGTCCCTGTCTCCCCCCCCTCATACTCTTCCCAGTTTTCCCTCATTATTTACCGTCTCTAATGTTCCCTTTCTACCCTAAACTCCCTGCTGTGCTTGTGTTTTCTTACCCTCTCTAAGATTTTTGTCATTTCTTGCCTCTAACTGTCTCCCATGTCCCTTGCCTCTCTATCCTACTCCACCTTTCCTATATTTCGCTTCAACTCTCCCCACTTTCTATTGTTTTCCCTTTTCTTACTTTCACCTACCCCATCTTTTTTTTTACCATTATCCTCTCCTTCCCTGTCTCCCCCCCTCATACTCTTCCCTGTTTTCCTTATTCTTTACCTTCTCTAATGTTCAACTTCTTCCCTAAACTCCCTGTTGTGCTTGTGTTTTCTTACTCTCTTTTACATTCTTGTCCTCTCTCATCCCTCTCTGTCTCCCATGCCCCTTGTCTCTTTACCCTACTTCCTGTTTTCTAAATTTCTCTCACCCTCTCCCCATTTTCTATTGTTTCCCTTTATCTCACTTTTACCTTCCCCATCTTTTTTACCATTATCCTCTCCTTCCCCGTCTCCACCCCTCATACTCTTCCCAGTTTTCCCTCATTCTTTACCTCCTCTAATGTTCCCTTTCTTCCCTAAACTCCCTGCTGTGCTTGTGTTTTCTTACCCTCTCTTACATTGCTGTCCTTTCTTGCCTCTCTCTGTCTCCCATGTCCCTTGCCTCTCTATCCTACTTCCCCTTTTCTATATTTCTCTTCAACTCTACCCATTTTCTATTGTTTTCGATTTTCTCACTTTCAACTACCCCATCTTTTTTACCATTATCCTCTCCTTCCCCATCTCCTCCCCTCATACTCTTCCCAGTTTTCCCACATTCTTTACCTTCTCTAATCTTCCCTTTCTTCCTTAAACTCCCTGCTGTGCTTGTGTTTTCTTACACTCTCTTACATTTTTGTCCTTTCTTACCACTCACTGTCTCCCATGTCCCTTGCCTCTCTATCCTACTTCCCCTTTTCTATATTTCTCTTCAACTCTCCCCATTTTCTATTGTTTTCCCTTTTCTCACTTTCACCTACCCCATCTTTTTTTACCATTATCCTCTCCTTCCCCGTCTCCCCGCCTCACACTCTCCTTAATTTTCCCTCACTATTCACCTTCTCTCACGTCCCCTTTCTTCCCTTTACTCCCTGCTTTGCTCATCTTGTCTTACCCTCTCTTACATTTTTGTTCTCTCTATCCTCTCTCTATGTCGAATTTTCCTTGTCTCTTTACCCTACTTCCCCTCATTCTATATTTCTCTCACCCTCTCCCCATTTTCTACTGTTTCTCCTTTCCTTAATATCAACTAACCTATCCTTTATTTTTTTCCATTATCCTCTCTTTCCCTCACATTTCACCTTCTCTCATTTCCCCTTTCTTCCCTTTACTCCCTGCTTTGCTCATGTTTTTTTACTGTTTCTTATATTCTTTTCCTCTCTTGCCCCTCTCTGTCTCGCAATCTATCTCCTCCTTTGCATCTCTCTCACGCCTTCTCTCTTTATATTTACATTAAGTCTGAGTCAGTAGGCCCCTAGTGTGTGTTATATATATATTAGTGTCTATAGCATGTAAAAGGAACATATTATCATGCCTTTGACTTTTTATAGGTGACTGATGCCCAGTGTGATGATGGAATCTGATATTTTTCCTGGTCAACTGTGAGAAAAGAATGATAAGACAGGTAATTAATATTTATATTAATTACTGATAATAATCAGGCTAGACAAGAGTTCTAGTCCTGAAGTATATTCCTTATACATGTGGATATACAGTATGTACTTACCATGTGTATATCATTTTGGACACTTCTATTATAACATAAACATATCTTAGGTACATATTCTCCTTCTCCTTCTCATCCCTATCAGCTTCTCTCTCCCTCTCTTTTCTCCCTTTTTCCACCTTCTAATCCCCTCATCCTCTCCCACTCTATGCTTTTTTCCCATTAATATTCTATCTCCCCTTTTTCTCTTCTCTAACACTTCGTGTCCCTCTCTATCTAAAGAATTTTTCACTTTCTATCTCTTTTCACCTTATGTATACCCTCACACTCTTTCTTTCTTGGCCTTTCTCTACCCATTCCTCTCTTTTTCTACCCATCTAGCCCTCTTTCATTCATCTTTATGCTCTACCTTTAACCCTTTATTTCATTGTCATTCCTTCTTTCTATCACCATCTTTTTTTATCCCTATCTCCCAAAGCTCTCCCTCCCCCCTTTTTTCCGCTTCTCTCATTCCCACTTTCACTCCTTTTATCTCTTCTCTGTTTTTCTTTCTTCCCTTTACTACCTGCTGTGCTCGTATTTTCTTACCCTCTCTTTCATTCTTGTCCTCTCTCACCCCTCTCTGTCTCCCATGCCCCATGTCTCTTTACCCTACTTCACCTCTTTCTATATTTCTCTCACTCTCTCTCCATGCTCTATTGTTTCTTCTTTCCTTACTTTCACCTACCCTATTATTTTTTTTTTTACCAATATCCTCTCCTTCTCCTTTTCCACCCCTCGAACTCTTCCCAGTTTTCCCTCAATCTTTACCTTCTCTAATGTTCCTTTTCTCCCCTTTACTTCCTGCTGTGCTTGTGTTTTCTTACCGTCTCTTACAGTCTTGTCCTCTCTCACCCCTCTTTGCCTCGCAAGTCCCTTGTCTCTTTACCCTACTTCCTGTATACTATCTTTCTCTCACCCTCTTCCCATTTTCTATTATTTCCCCTTTTCTCACTTTCACCTCCCCCATTTTTTTTTACCATTATATTCTCCTTTCCCGTCTTTTTGCTTGTATTTACTTACTCTCTTTTACATTCTTGTCCTCTTTGATCCCGCTCTGTCTCACATGCCCCTTGTCTCTTTACCCTACTTCCCTTTTTCTAAATTTCTCTCACCCTCTCCCTATTTTCTATTGTTTCCCTTTATCTCACTTTCACCTACCCCATCTTTTTTACCATTATCCTCTATTTCCCCGTCTAAACCCCTCATACTCTTCCCAGTTTTCCTTAATTCTTTACCTTCTCTAATGTTCCCTTTCTTCCCTAAACTCCCTGCTGTGCTTGTGTTTTCTTACCCTCTCTTACATTTTTTTCCTTTTTTTTGACTCTCTCTGTCTCCCATGTCCCTTGCCTCTCTATCCTACTTCCCCTTTTCTATATTTCTCTTCAACTCTCCCCATTTTCTATTGTTTTCCCTTTTCTCACTTTCACCTACCCCATCTTTTTTTACCATTATCCTCTCCTTCCCCGTCTCCCCCCCTCATACTCTTCCCTGTTTTCCCTCATTCTTTACTCGCTCTAATGTTCCCCTTCTTCCCTAAACTCACTGTTGTGCTTGTGTTTTCTTACTCTCTTTTACATTCTTGTCCTCTTTGATCCCGCTCTGTCTCACATGCCCCTTGTCTCTTTACCCTACTTCCCTTTTTCTAAATTTCTCTCACCCTTTCCCCATTTTCTATTGTTTCCCTTTATCTCACTTTCACCTACTCCATCTTTTTTACCATTATCCTCTCCTTCCCCGTCTCCACCCCTCATACTCTTCCCATCTTTTTTTACCATTATCCTCTCCTTCCCCGTCTCCCCCATCATACTCTTCGCAGTTTCCCCTCATTATTTACCTCCTCTAATGTTCCCGATCTTCCCTAAACTCCCTGCTGTGCTTGTGTTTTCTTACTCTCTCTTACATATTTGTCCTTTCTTGCCTCTCTCTGTCTCCCATGTCCCTTGCCTCTCTATCCTACTTCCCCTTTTCTATATTTCTCTTCAACTCTCCCCATTTTCTATTGTTTTCCCTTTTCTCACTTTCACCTACCCCATCTTTTTTACCATTATCCTCTCCTTCCCTGTCTCCCCCCCCTCATACTCTTCCCTGTTTTCCCTCATTCTTTACTCGCTCTAATGTTCCCCTTCTTCCCTAAACTCACTGTTGTGCTTGTGTTTTCTTACTCTCTTTTACATTCTTGTCCTCTTTGATCCCGCTCTGTCTCACATGCCCCATGTCTCTCACCCTCTCCCCATTTTCTATTGTTTCCCTTTATCTCACTTTCACCTACTCCATCTTTTTTACCATTATCCTCTCCTTCCCCGTCTCCACCCCTCATACTCTTCCCAGTTTTCCCTCATTCTTTACCTTCTCTAATGTTCCCTTTCTTCCCTAAACTCACTGCTGTGCTTGTGTTTTCTTACCCTCTCTTACATTGTTGTCCTTTCTTGCCTCTCTGTCTCCCATATCCCTTGCCTCTCTATCCTACTTCCCCTTTTCTATATTTCTCTTCAACTCTCCCCATTTTCTATTGTTTTCCCTTTTCTCACTTTCACCTACCCCATCTATTTTTACCATTATCCTCTCCTTCCCTGTCTCCCCCCCCTCATACTCTTCCCTGTTTTCCCTCATTCTTTACTCGCTCTAATGTTCCCCTTCTTCCCTAAACTAACTGTTGTGCTTGTGTTTTCTTACTCTCTTTTACATTCTTGTCCTCTCTCATCCCTCTCTGTCTCACATGCCCCTTGTCTCTTTACACTATTTTCTTTTTTCTAAATTTCTCTCACCCTCTCCCCATTTTCTATTGTTTCCCTTTATCTCACTTTCACCTACTCCATCTTCTTTACCATTATCCTCTCCTTCCCCGTCTCCACCCCTCATACTCTTCCCAGTTTTCCCTCATTCTTTACCTTCTCTAATGTTCCCTTTTTTCCCTAAACTCCCTGTTGTGCTTGTGTTTTCTTACTCTCTTTTACATTCTTGTCCTATCTCATCCCTCTCTGTCTCACATGCCCCTTGTCTCTTTACCCTACTTCCTTTTTTCTAAATTTCTCTCACCCTTTCCCCATTTTCTATTGTTTCCCTTTATATCACTTTTACCTACCCCATCTTTTTTACCATTATCCTCTCCTTCCCCGTCTCCACCCCTCATACTCTTCCCAGTTTTCCTTCATTCTTTACATTCTCTAATGTTCCCTTTCTTCCCTAAACTCCCTGCTGTGCTTGTGTTTTCTTACTCTCTCTTACATTTTTGTCCTTTCTTGCCTCTCTCTGTCTCCCATATCCCTTGCCTCTCTATCCAAATTCCCCTTTTCTATATTTCTCTTCAACTCTCCCCATTTTCTATTGTTTTCCCTTTTCTCACATTCACCTACCCCATCTTTTTTTACCATTATCCTCTCCTTCCCCGTCTCCCCCATCATACTCTTCGCAGTTTCTCCTCATTATTTACCTCCTCTAATGTTTCCTTTCTTCCCTAAACTCCCTGCTGTGCTTGTGTTTTCTTACTCTCTCTTACATTTTTGTCCTTTCTTGCCTCTCTCTGTCTCCCATGTCCCTTGCCTCTCTATCCTACTTCCCCTTTTCTATATTTCTCTTCAACTCTCCCCATTTTCTATTGTTTTCCCTTTTCTCACTTTCACCTACCCCATCTTTTTTTTACCATTATTCTCTCCTTCCCTGTTTCCCCCCCTCATACTCTTCCCTGTTTTCCCTCATTCTTTACCTTCTCTAATGTTCCCCTTCTTCTCTAAACTCCCTGTTGTGCTTGTGTTTTCATACTCTCTTTTACATTATTGTCCTCTCTCATCCCTGTCTGTCTCACATGCCCCTTGTCTCTTTACCCTACTTCCCTTTTTCTAAATTTCTCTCACCCTCTCCCCATTTTCTTTTGTTTCCCTTTATCTCACTTTCACCTACCCCATCTTTTTTACCATTATCCTCTCCTTCCCCGTCTAAACCCCTCATACTCTTCCCAGTTTTCCCTAATTCTTTACCATCTCTAATGTTCCCTTTCTTCCCTAAACTCCCTTCTGTGCTTGTGTTTTCTTACCCTCTCTTACATTTTTGTCCTTTCTTGCCTCTCTCTGTCTCCCATGTCCCTTGCCTCTCTATCCTACTTCCCCTTTTCTATGTTTCTCTTCAACTCTCCCCATTTTCTATTGTTTATCCTTTTCTCACTTTCACCTACCCCATCTTTTTTTACCATTATCCTCTCCTTCCCCGTCTCCCACCTCATACTCTTGCCAGTTTCCCCTCATTCTTTACCTCCTCTAATGTTCCCTGTCTTCCCTAAACTCCCTGCTGTGCTTGTGTTTTCTTACACTCTCTTACATTTTTGTCCTTTCTTGCCTCTCTCTGTCTCCCATGTCCCTTGCCTCTCTATCCTACTTCCCCTTTTCTATATTTCTCTTCAACTCTCCCCATTTTCTATTGTTTTCCCTTTTCTCACTTTCACCTACCCCATCTTTTTTTACCATTATCCTCTCCTTCCCTGTCTCCCCCCTCATACTCTTCCCTGTTTTCCCTCATTCTTTACCTTCTCTAATCTTCCCTTCTTCCCTAAACTCACTGTTGTGCTTGTGTTTAATTTCTCTCTTTTACATTCTTGTCCTCTCTCATCCCTCTCTGTCACACATGTCCCTTGTCTCTTTACACTACTTCCTTTTTTCTAAATTTCTCTCACCCTCTACCCATTTTCTATTGTTTCCCTTTATCTCACTTTCACCTACCCCATCTTTTTTTACCATTATCCTCTCCTTCCGCGTCTCCACCCCTCATACTCTTCCCAGTTTTCCCTCATTCTTTACCTTCTCTAATCTTCCCTTTCTTCCCTAAACTCCCTGCTGTGCTTGTGTTTTCTTACCCTCTCTTACATTTTGTCCTCTCTTGCCTCTCTCTGTCTCCCATGTCCCTTGCCTCTCTATCCTACTTCCCCTTTTCTATATTTCTCTTCAACTCTCCCCATTTTCTATTGTTTTCCCTTTTCTCACTTTCACCTACCCCATCTTTTTTTACCATTATCCTCTCCTTCCCCGTCTCCACCCCTCATACTCTTCCCAGTTTTCCCTCATTCTTTGCCTTCTCTAATGTTCCTTTCTTCCCTAAACTCCTGCTGTGCTTGTTTTCTTACCGTCTCTTACATTTTTGTCCTTTCTTGCCTCTCACTGTCTCCCATGTCCTTGCCTCTCTATCCTACTTCCCTTGTTCTATATTTCTCTTCAACTCTCCCCATTTTCTATTGTTTCCCTTTTCTCACTTTCACCTACCCCATCTTTTTACCATTATCCTCTCCTTCCCTGTCTCCCCCTCATACTCTTCCCTGTTTTCCATCATTCTTTACCTTCTCTAATGTTCCCTCTTCTTCCTAAACTCCCTGTTGTGCTTGTGTTTTCTTACTCTCTTTACATTCTTGTCCTCTCTCATCCTCTCTCTGTCTCACATGCCCCTTGTCTCTTTACCCTACTTCCTGTTTTCTAAATTTCTCTCACCTCTCCCCATTTTCTATTGTTTCCCTTTATCTCACTTTCACCTACCCCATCTTTTTTTACCATTATCCTCTCCTTCCCGTCTCCACCCTCATACTCTTCCCAGTTTCCCCTCATTCTTTACCTCCTCTAATGTTCCCTTTCTTCCCTAAACTCCCTGCTGTGCTTGTGTTTTCTTACCCTCTCTTACATTTTTGTCCTTTCTTGCCTCTCTCTGTCTCCCATGTCCCTTGCCTCTCTATCCTACTTCCCCTTTTCTATATTTCTCTTCAACTCTACCCATTTTCTATTGTTTATCCTTTTCTCACTTTCACCTACCCCATCTTTTTTTACCATTATCCTCTCCTTCCCCGTCTTCCCCCCTCACACTCTCCTAAATTTTCCTTCACTCTTCACCTTCTCTCATGTCCTCTTTCTTCCCTTTACTCCCTGCTTTGCTCGATTTGTCTTATCCTCTCTTACATTTTGTTCTCTCTTTCCTCTATCTATGTCAAATGTTCCTTGTCTCTTTACCCTACTTCCCCTCATTCTATATTTCTCTCACCCTCTCCCCATTTTCTATTGTTTCTCCTTTCCTTAATTTCAACTACCTTTTCCTTTTTTTTTTTACATTATCCTCTCTTTCTCTCACATTTCACCTTCTCTCATTTCCCCTTTCTTCCCTTTACTCCCTGCTTTGCTCATGTTTTCTTACCGTCTCTTACATTATTTTCCTCTCTTGCCCCTCTCTGTCTCGCCATCTATCTCCTACTTAGCATCTCTCTCACGCCTTCTGTCTTTATATTTACATTAAGTCTGAGATAAGTCAGTTGGCCCCAAGCGTGTGTTATATATATTAGTGTCTATAACATGTAAAAGGAACATATTATCATGACTTTGACTTTTTATAGGGGACTGATGCCCAGTGAGATGATGGAATCTGATATTTTTCCTGGTCAACTGTGATAAAAGAATGATAAGACAGGTAATTAGTATTTATATTAATTACTGATAATAATCAGGCTAGACAAGAGTTCTAGTCCTGAAGTATATTCCTTATACATGTGGATATACAGTATGTACTTACCATGTGTATATCATTTTGGACACTTCTATTATAACACAATCATATCTCAGGTACATATTTTCCTCCTCCTTCTCTTCCTTTTCAGCTTCTCTTTCCCTCTCTATTCTCCCTTTTTCCATCTTCTATTTCACCTCATCCTATCCCACTCTACGCTTTTTTCCCATTAATATTCTCTCTGCCCCTTTTCTCTTCTCTAACACTTCTTGTCCCTCTCTATCTACTGAATTTTTCACTTTCTGTCTCTTTTCACTGTATGTACACCCTCACACTCTTTCTTTCTTGGCCTTTCTCTACCCATTCCTCTCTTTTTCTCCCCATCTAGCCCTCTTTCATTCATCTTTATGCTCTACCTTTCACCCTTTATTTCATTGTCCTTCCTTCTTTCTATCACCATCTCTCTTTATCCCTATCTCCCAAAACTCTCCCTCCCCTCTCACTATTCCGCTTCTCTCATTCCCACTTTCAATCCTTTAATCTCTTCTATTTTTTTCTTTCTTCCCTTTACTACCTGCTGTGCTCGTATTTTCTTACCCTCTCTTACATTCTTGTCCTCTCTCACCCCTCTCTGTCTCGCATGCCCCTTGTCTCTTTACCCTACTTCCCCTTTTTCTATATTTCTCTCACTCTCTCCCCATGCTCTATTGTTTCCCCTTTCCTTACTTTCACATTCCCTATGTTTTATTTTTTACCAATATCCTCTCCTTCTCCTTTTCCACCCCTGACTCTCTTCCCAGTTTTTCCTCACGAGTCGACCTTCTCTAATGTTCCTTTACTCCCTGCTGTGCTTGTGTTTTCTTACCCTCTCACTTACATTCTTGTCCTCTCTCACCCCTCTCTGTCTAGCATGCCCCTGGTCTCTTAACCCTACTTCCCATTTTTCTATATTTCTCTCACTCTCTCCCCATTTTCTATTGTTTCCCCTTTTCTTACTTTCCACTACCCTATCTTTTTTTTACCATTTTCCTTCCCTTCCCGTTTTTCACCCCTCACACTCTTCCCAGTTTTCCATCACTTTTTGCCTTCTCTTATGTTCCATTTCTGCCCTTTACTCCCTGCTATGATAGTGTATTGTTACCCTCTCGTACATTCTAGTCCTCTCTCACCCCTCTTTGTCTCGCATGTCCCTTGTCCAGTTACACTACTTCCTGTATACTATCTTTCTCTCACCCTCTTCCCATTTTCTATTATTTCCCCTTTTATCACTTTCACCTACCCCATCTTTTTTTTACCATTATCCGCTCCTTACCCTTCTCCACCCCTCATACTCTTCCCAGTTTTCCCTCACTCTTTACCTTCTCTAATGTTCCCTTTCTTCCCTTAACTCCCTGATTTGCTTGTGTTGTCTTACCCTCTCTTACATTCTTATCCTCTCTCATCCCTCTCTGTCTCACATGCCCCTTGTCTCTTTACCCTACTTCCTTTTTTCAAAATTTCTCTCACCCTCTCCCCATTTTCTATTGTTTCCCTTTAGTTTACTTTCACCTTCCCCATCTTTTTTACAATTATCTTCTCCTTCCCCGTCTCCCCCCCACAATCTCCTTAATTTTCCCTCACTCTTCACCTTCTCTCACGTCCTCTTTCTTCCCTTAACTCCCTGCTGTGCTTGTGTTTTCTTACCCTCTCTTACATTTTTGTCCTTTCTTGCCTCTCTCTGTCTCCCATTTCCCTTGCCTCTCTATCCTACTTCCCCTTTTTTATATTTCTCTTCAACTCTCCCTATTTTCTATTGTTTTCCCTTTTCTCACTTTCACCTACCCCATCTTTTTACCATTATCCTCTCCTCCCCCTTCTCCACCTCTAACACTCTCCCCACTTTTCCCTCAGTCTTTACTTTCTCTAACATTCCATTTCTTCCCTTAACTCCCTGCTGTGCTTGTGTTTTCTTACCCTCTCTTACAATTTTGTCCTTTCTTGCCTCTCTCTGTCTCCCATTTCTCTTGCCTCTCTATCCTACTTCTCCTTTTCTATATTTCTCTTCAACTCACCCCATTTTCTATTATTTCCCCATTTCTCACTTTCACTACCCCATCTTTTTATTACCATTATCCTCTCCTTCCCCGTCTCCACCCCTCATACTCTTCCCAGTTTTCCCTCATTCTTTACCTTCTCTAATGTTCCCTTTCTTCCCTAAACTCCCTGCTGTGCTTGTTTTTTCTTACCCTCTCTTACATTTTTGTCCTTTCTTGCCTCTCTCTGTCTCCCATGTCCCTTGCCTCTCTATCCTACTTCCCCTTTTCTATATTTCTCTTCAACTCTCCCCATTTTCTATTGTTTTCCCTTTTCTCACTTTCACCTACCCCATCTTTTTTTACCATTATACTCTCCTTCCCCATCTCCCCCCCTCATACTCTTCCCAGTTTTCCCTCATTCTTTACCTTCTCTAATATTTTCTTTCTTCCCTAAACTCCCTGTTGTGCTTGTGTTTTTTTACCGTCTCTTATATTCTTTTACTCTCTTTCCCCTCTCTGTCTCGCAATCTATCTCCTACTTTGCCTCTCTCTAACGCCTTCTCTCTTTATATTTACATTAAGCCTGAGATAAGTCAGTTGGCCCCCGTGATTGTGGTTTATATATTAGTGTCCATAGCATGTAAAAGGAACATATTATCATGCCTTTGACTTTTTATAGGTGACTGATGCCAAGTGAGATGATGGAATCTGATATTTTTCCTGGTCAACTGTGAGAAAAGAATGATAAGGCAGGTAATTAATATGTATATTAATTACTGATAATAATCAGGCTAGACAAGAGTTCTAGTCCTGAAGTATATAACTTATACATGTGGATATACAGTATGTACTTACCATGTGTATATAATTTTGGACACTTCTATTATAACACAAACATATCTCAGGTACAGAGATGAAGAATTTTGTTTTTTTTTACCCTCTGTTTTTTACTATCAGGAATGCGCCTATAAGTTTGTTAGGAAAAATGTGTTATGGTCCTTTTGACCATAAAATTAAGTTATGGCCATTGTTTCCCTTAAAGAATTTCAGCCAGTGTGCTGGAAGGTTAGGGCCAGTGTGCTGTTCAGCACCACCCTATCCTCTTTATCCAGCTCTACCCCACCCTTTCTCCTCCTCCTTCTCTCACCCTCTCTCTTCTCCCTTTTTCCACCTTCTAATCCCCTTCATCCTCTCCCACTCTATGCTTTTTTCCCATTAATATTCTCTCTCTCCCTTTTCTCTTCTCTAACACTTCTTGTCCCTCTCTATCTACTGAATTTTTCACTTTTCTGTCATAACAACTCAGCCATTATTTTCACTGTTATCGTTCACTGTTATCGTTCACTGTTAAGAGGGCGTTGTGCTTTGGAGGTCACTTTTAAGGGGCAAGGTGCTATGGATATCACATTTTAAGGGGGCAGGCTGCTGTGGAGGTCTTTACTTAAGGGGACAGGGTGCTGTGGAAGTCTTATATTAAGGGTACAGGGTGCTGTTAAGGTCACTGTTAAGTGGATGGGCTCTTGTGGAGGTCAATGTTAAGGGAGCGAGGTCCTGTGGAGGTCACTGTTAAGGGGTAGATCACTGTGGACGGTCACTGTAAAAAGTGCGGGCCACTGTGGAGGTCAGTGTTAAGGGGACAGGGTATGGTGAAGGTCAATGTTAAGTGGTGGGGTGCTGTATAAGTCACTTTTAAGGGGATGGGCACTATGGAGGTCACAGTTAAGGTGGTGGGATACTGTGAAGGTCAATGTTATGGGGTTGAGATGTTGAAGAGGTCACTGTTAAGGGGCGGGTTCTGTGAAGATCACTGTTAAAGGGGATGGACGCTGTAGAGGTTACTTTTAAGGGAGTGGGGTATTTTGGGGGGTCTGTTAAGGGTGTGGGCCACTGTGGAGGTCAGTGTAAAGTGGGAAGGTCACTGTGATGGTCACAGCTAAGCGGGCAGGGTTCTGTTGAGGTAACTGTTAAGGGAGACGGGCCATGGAGGAGGTCACTGTTAAGGGGCGGTGCTGTGGATGTCATTGTTAAAGGTTCAGGCCTCTGTGGTGGTCACTTTTAAAGGGATGGACTGCTGTAGAGGTCAATGTTAAGGGGCAGAGTGCTGTGGAGGGTAAGTGTTAAGGGGACAGGCTGCTGTGGAGAACACTGTTATGCAGTGCAGGGGGCTGTGAAGGTCAAACTTAACAGTGTGGGCACTGCGGATGTCACTGTTAAAGGGGTGGGCTGCAGTGAATATCAAAGTTAAGGGGGAGGGGTACTGTAGAGGTCACTGTTATGGGAAACACTGTTGATATTTTTTAACCTCACACAAAATTATTAAATGAAATAGTGGAAATATACCAGTGCAAAGCCTCGTCACCCTGCCAGTCTCTTAAATATATATATATATTTGGGCACTAAAAAGGCTGTAAAATAGTCCAGGTAAGGGCTAGAGGGCTGCAAAAGGCAGCAAAATGTAGGTAAATGCCCTGCAAACAAATGTGGATAGGGAAATGAATTTAAATAAAATAAGATAAATAAAAATTAAATATCAATTGGAGAGAGGTCCCATTGCAGAGAATCATGCGTCATATCACCCACCACTGGAGAAGACCACTTTCAGTTATTTAAACCCCAGCACCCAGACAGAGGAGAGAGGTCCCACAGCAAGGAATAAAGCGTCATATCACCCAGCACTGGAGAAAGCCACTTTCAGTTATTTAGGCCCCAGCACCCAGACAGAGGAGAGTGGTCCCACAGCAGAGAATCATGCGTCATATCACCCACCACTGGAGAAGGCCACTTTCAGTTATTTAGGCCCCAGCACCCAGACAGAGGAGAGAGGTCCCACAGCAAGGAATAAGGCGTCATATCACCCACCACTGGAGAAGACCACTTTCAGTTATTTAGACCCCACCACCCAGACAGAGGAGAGAGGTCCCACAGCAAGGAATAAAGCGTCATATCACGCAGCACTGGAGAAAGCCACTTTCAGTCATTTAGGCCCCAGCACCCAGACAGAGGAGGGAGGTCCCACAGCAAGGAATCATGCGTCATATAACCCACCACTGGAGAAGGCCACTTTCAATTATTTTGGCCCCAGCACCTAGACAGAGGAGAGAGGTCCCACAGCAAGGAATCATGCATCATATCACCCACCACTGGAAAGGGCCACTTTCAGTTATTTAGGCCCCAGCACCCACACAGAGTAGAGAGGTCCCAGAGCAAGGAATCATGCGTGATATCACCCACCACTGGAGAAGTCCATTTTCATTTATTTAGGCCCCAGCACCCAGACAGAGGAGAGAGGTCCCACAGCAGAGAATCATGCGTTATATCACCCACCACTGGAGAAGGCCACTTTCAATTATTTAGGCCCCAGCACCCAGACAGATGAGAGAGGTCCCACAGCAAGGAATCATGCGTCATATCACCCACCACTGGAGATGGCCACTTTCAATTATTTAGGCCCCAGCACCCAGGTAGAGGAGAGAGGTCGCATGGCAGAGGTTCAGGCTTCATGTCACTCACCATTGTAACAGGCAACTGTCAGTTATTTAGGCCCCAGCGCCCAGACTGAGAAGAGGTTCATTCAACTTTGGGTAGCACCGCAAGATCATGGTAAAGTTAAAAAAAATGAGGATTCAATAAAGAAGTGCCCCGGAGTACAAGAATACATGGTTGAGGGGGAGGCAGTTATAAATGTCTATTCTGCACATGGGAGGGACAGGTCCTGTGGGATCCATGCCTAGTTCATTTTTATGAATGTCAGCTTGTCCATGTTGGCTGTGGACAGACGGCTGCGTTTGTCAGTAATGACGCCCCCTGCCATGCTGAATACACGTTCAGACAAAACGCTGGCCGCCGGGCAGGCCAGCACCTCCAAGGCATAAAATGCTAACTCTGGCCACGTGGACAATTTGGAGACCCAGAAGTTGAGTGGGGCTGAACCATCAGTCAGTACGTGGAGGGGTGTGCAGACGTACTGTTCAACCATGTTAGTGAAATGCTGCCTCCTGCTAATACGTTCCGTATCAGGTGGTGGTGCAGTTAGATGTGGCGTGGAGACAAAACTTTTCCACATTTCTGCCATGCTAACCCTGCCCTCAGAGGATCTGGCTGTGACACAGCTGCATTGGCGACCTCTTGCTCCTCCTCTGCCTTCGCCTTGGGCTTCAACCTCTTCCCCTGTGACATTTGGGAATGCTCTCAGGAGCGCGTCTGCCAGCATGCGCTTGTACTCGCGCATCTTCCTATCACGCTCCAGTTCAGGAAGTAAGGTGGGCACATTGTCTTTGTACCGGGGATCCAGCAGGGTGGCAACCCAATAGTCCGCACACATTAAAATGATGGCAACTCTGCTGTCGTTGCGCAGGCACTGCAGCATGTAGTCGCTCATGTGTGCCAGGCTCCCCAGAGGTAAGAACAAGCTGTCCTCTGTGGGAGGCGTATCGTCATCATTCTCTGTATCCCCGCAGCCACGCACCAGTGATGGGCCTGAGCTGTGTCGGGTGCCACCCCGCTGTGAACCAGCTTCATCCTCATCCTCCTACACCTCCTCCTCATCCTCCTAGTCCTCCAGTAGTGGGCCCTGGCTGGCCACATTTGTACCTGGCCTCTGCTGTTGCAAAAAACTCCCTCTGAGCCACTTCTAACAGACTAGCCTGAAAGTGCTAAAAATGACCCCTCTTCCTCCTCCTCCTCTTCCTGGGCCACCTCCTCTTCCATCATCGCCCTAAGCGTTTTCTCAAGGAGACATAGAAGTGGTATTGTAGCGCTTATAACGGTGTCATCGCCATTGGCCATGTTGGGTGAGTACTCGAAACAGCGCAACACAGGTCTCGCATGGAGGCCCAATCATTGGTGGTGAAGTGGTGCTGTTCCGCAGTGCGAGTGACACATGCGTGCTGCAGCTGAAACTCCACTATGGCCTGCTGCTGCTCGCACAGTCTCTCCAGCATGTGCAAGGTGGAGTTCCACCTGGTGGGCATGTCGCATATGAGGCGGTGAGCGGGAAGGCCGAAGTTATGCTGTAGCGCAGACAGGCGAGCAGCGGCAGGATGTGAACGCCGGAAGCGCGCAGTAGTAGGAGGAGGAGGCTACAGGAGGCAAAGAATTATGCCCTTTGATCCTTGGCGGCGGAAGGACGTGCACCAAGGAACTCTTCGCCTGGGGCCCAGCCGCCACTACATTTACCCAATGTGCAGTTAGGGAGATATAGCGTCCCTGGCCGTGCTTACTGGTCCACGTATCTGTGGTTAGGTGGATCTTGCCACATATGGCGCTGCACAGTGCACACTTGATTTTATCGGATACTTGGTTGTGCAGGGAAGGCACGGCTGTCTTGGAGAAGTAGTGGCGGCTGGGAACAACATACTGTGGGACAGCCATGGCCATCAGCTGTTTGAAGCTGTCTGTGTCCACCAGCCTGAATGACATCATTTCAAAGGCCAGTAGTTTAGAAATGCTGGCATTCAGGCCCAGGGCTCGAGGGTGGCTAGGTGGGAATTTATGCTTTCTCTCCAAGGTTTGTGAGATGGAGAGCTGAATGCTGCTGTGTGACATGGTGAAGATGCTTGGTGACGCAGGTGGTGATGTCGGTGGCACATCCTCTGTTTGGGGGGCGGCAGGTGCCAACATTCCTCCCGAGGCAGAGGAAGAGGCCAGGGCAGCAGCAGAAGAGGGAGCAGGGGGAGCCTGATTGAGTTCCTTGCTTTTAAGGTGTTTACTCCACTGCAGTTCATGCTTTGCATGTACTGTAGATGCCTGGTCATGCAGGTTGTGCTAAGGTTCAGAACGTTAATGCCTCGCTTCAGGCTTTGATGGCACAGTGTGCAAACCACTCGGGTCTTGTCATCAGCACATTGTTTAAAGAAGTGCCATGCCAGGGAACTCCTTGAAGCTACCTTTGGGGTGCTCGGTCCCTGGTGGCGGTGACCAGTAGCAGGCAAACTCTCTTGGCGGCGGCTGTTCTGCTTTTGCCCCCTGCTCCCTCTTTTGCTACGCTGTTGGCTCGGTCTCACCACTGCCTCTTCCTCTGAACTATGAAAGTCAGTGGCACGATCTTCATTCCATGTGGAGTCTAGGACCTCATCATCCACTGCATCGTCTTCCACACAGTCTTCCTCCCTGATCTCCTGTTCGGTCTGCACACTGCAGAAAGAAAGAAAGAAAGAAGCAGCAGTTGGCACCTGTATTTCGTCATCGTCAGAGAGACGTGCGGACTCCGATGAGGTGGTATTCCCATGTCCTCATCATTAGGAAACATCAGTGGTTGTCCATAAGTGCATTCTATGTCTTCCACCACTGGGGAAGGGCTAGGTGGATTCTCTTGGGAAAGCAGAGTCTTCAAACAGCATAAGAGACTGCTGCATAACTTGAGGCTCAGACAGTTTCCCTGATATGCATGGGGGTGATGTGACAGACTGATTGGCTCGGTTTTCAGGCGCTACCTGTGCACTTTCTGCTGAAGACTGGGTGGGAGATAATGTTGTGAACGTGCTGGATCCACTGTCAGCCACCCAATTGACTAGCGCCTGTACCTGCTCAGGCCTCACCATCCTTAGAACGGCATTGGGCCCCACCAAATATCGCTGTAAATTCTGGCGGTACTGGAACCTGAGGTAGTTGGTTTACTAGGATGTGTGGCTGTGGCAGAATGGCCACGTCCTCTCCCAGCGCCAGAGGGTCCACTAACACCACCACGACCGCGTCCGGGTCCCTTACTAGATGTTTTCCTCATTGTTACCGTTCACCAAGCACCACAATAAGAAGAAAAATATTTTGCCCAATGTATTGATTTCAAATTCAGGCCATTTTTTACAGGCACCTAACACTATCTGCCTATTTATTTATGTACCGTATTACACTAATCCAGGCACAGCAGTAACCACTGATTTAGGGGAATATCAATTGTAGGCTTAGTATTTAGGCCCTGGATGAAAGGTATCCTTTTATGGACAGATTTACACTTGGAGATGCACAGTAGCGTGTGAAAAAATATGTAGGATTATGCCTTCAGCAATTGTATTTTAACACTTTGTGTAATATACCCTTTAACAGACAGAAATACAATAGGAGATGCACGGTAGCGTGTGAAGTTATTGAGGATGACCCTCTCAGCACTTGTATATACACCTTGAGTGTAATATACCCTTTATGGACAGATTAACACTTGGCCTGCAACAGCTGGAACACCAGATTCAGGGTATTGCTATATTGGCAAGTGAATTTCCCCCAGAACAAAATCTACCCTTTGACGGACACTATTATACTTTGCCAGCCACTGCTGGGACACCAGATTTACTGTATTTCTATTTTTGCTACTGACTTTCACCCCAGAAAATAAGATATCCTTTGACAGACACTAAGGAAACTGTCCAGTCACAGCTGGAACACCAGATTCAGGGTATTGCTATTTTGGCAGTTAAATTTCACCCCAGAACAAAATATATCCTTTGCCGGACACTATTAAACTTAGCCAGCCACAGCTGAAAACACTGATTTATGGTATTGCTATTTTGGCAATTGAATTTCACGCCAGAACAAAATATATCCTTTGCAGGACACTATGAAACTTGGCCAGCCACAGCTGAAACCACTGATTTATGGTATTGCTATTTTGGCAATTGAATTTCACCCCAGAAAAAAATATACCCTGTTACGGACAGATTTAAACTAGGTCTGCAACAGCTGGAACACCAGATTCAGGGTATTGCTATTTTGGCAATTGAATTTCACCCCAGAAAAAAATATACCCTGTTACAGACAGATTTAAACTAGGCCTGCAACAGCTGGAACACCAGATTTATGGTATTGCTATTTTGGCAATTGAATTTCACCCCAGAACAAAATATATCCTTTGCAGGACACTATGAAACTTGGCCAGCCACAGCTGAAACCACTGATTTATGGTAATGCTATTTTGGCAATTGAATTTCACCCCAGAACAAAATTCACCCTTTGACGGACACTATTATACTTTGCCAGCCACTGCTGGGACACCAGATTTACTGTATTTCTATTTTTGCTACTGACTTTCACCCCAGAAAATAATATATCCTTTGACAGACACTAAGGAAACTGTCCAGTCACAGCTGGAACACCAGATTCAGGGTATTGCTATTTTGGCAGTTAAATTTCACCCCAGAACAAAATATATCCTTTGCAGGACACTATGAAACTTGGCCAGCCACAGCTGAAACCACTGATTTATGGTATTGCTATTTTGGCAATTGAATTTCACCCCAGAACAAAATATATCCTTTGCAGGACACTATGAAACTTGGCCAGCCACAGCTGAAACCACTGATTTATGGTGTTGCTATTTTGGCAATTGAATTTCACCCCAGAAAAACATATATCCTTTGCAGGACACTATGAAACTTGGCCAGCCACAGCTGAAACCACTGATTTATGGTATTGCTATTTTGGCAATTGAATTTCACCCCAGAAAAAAATATATCCTTTGCAGGACACTATGAAACTTGGCCAGCCACAGCTGAAACCACTGATTTATGGTATTGCTATTTTGGCAATTGAATTTCACCCCAGAAAAAAATATACCCTGTTACGGACAGATTTAAACTAGGTCTGCAACAGCTGGAACACCAGATTCAGGGTATTGCTATTTTGGCAATTGAATTTCACCCCAGAAAAAAATATACCCTGTTACAGACATATTTAAACTAGGCCTGCAACAGCTGGAACACCAGATTTAGGGTATTGCTATTTTGGCAATTGAATTTTACCCCAGAACAAAATATATCCTTTGCCGGACACTATTATACTTTGCCAGCCACTGCTGGGACACCAGATTTAGGGGATTGCTATTTTGGTAATTGAATTTCACCCCAGAACAAAATATATCCTTTGCCGGACACTATTAAACTTGGCCAGCCACTGCTGGGACACCAGATTTACTGTATTTCTATTTTTGCTACAGACTTTTACCCCAGAAAATAATATATCCTTTGACGGACACTAGGGAAATTGTCCAGTCACAGTTGGAACACCAGATTCTGGGTATTGCTATTTTAACAATTAAATTTCATCCCAGAAAAAAATATACCCTGTTATGGACAGATTTAAACTAGGCCTGCAACAGCTGGAACACCAGATTCAGAGTATTGCTATTTTAACAATTAAATTTCACCCCAGAACAAAATATATCCTTTGCCGGTCACTATTAAACTTCACCAGCCACAGCTGAAACCACTGATTTATGGTCTTGCTATTTTGGCAATTGAATTTCACCCCAGAACAAAATATATCCTTTGCCGGACACTATTAAACTTCGCCAGCCACAGCTGAAGCCACTGATTTAGGTGATTGCTATTTTGGCAATTGAATTTGACCACAGAAAATAATCTATCCTTTGCCCGACAGCAGACAGTATTACACTTGGCTAGCCAAAGCTGGAACACCAGATTTAGGGGATTGGTATTTTGGCAATTGAATTTAACCCCTTAATAAAATATAGAAATTACTATCCTGAGTTTCTAGGGGTGACAATAAGCACAGCCAAGCCCCTGATGTAGGATATAGCAAAAAAAAAAAACACTAGTATTGATGGATTGATGGACTTGGTGGCAGCTTGTTCTGGTGCACCATAAGTCACAAAATGGCCGCCGATCACCCCAGAAAAAAGTGACAGAAAAACGCTCTGTGCAGCCTAAAAACCAGTGAGCAATTAACTAGCAGAAGTTGAATCATTTACAGCTGTAGATCGATCACTTCATTAGGTGCTTTTGCTGACTTTTCCCTGCCTAAAGAGCAGTGTGACATGCGGCGCTACGTGACTCCAGCTTTAATAGAGGCTGGGTCACATGCTGCACTTGGCCAATCACAGCCATGCCATTAGAAGGCATGGCTGTGATGGCTTCTTAGGGCAAGAAGTAAAACGCTAGTTGATTGGCTGCTGTGCAGCCCTTCAGAAAGCGGGAAGAAATCGCCGAACAACGGACCCGAACCCGAACTATGCTCGAACTGTTCGCTCAACACTACACACTGGTATATCAGGTGTCCGGGAAGGTTTTAGACCAGGTCTCAGCTCTCTAGGACTTACGGTTCCTGAGACATTCCCAAAAAATGGCCTGCATTGTAGCCAATACAAGCCAGCCAGCCTTTCACTTAAATCCAAACTGTCATTTACTGCTCCCTGGCAGTTCGTCTCCACACACACAATTTTACTCCAGGTAACCAAAACAACCCCGCCATGTTTCTTCTTTACTCTAGATGACGTTTAAAGGAAATCTCCAGGATAATCACCTGGATAATCGCTATAGAAGTAAAGCCAGGGCCTAATAGCACTTAGTACCTTATTTCTTGAGGTTTCCATAACAACTAGGCCATTTCTCTTCACTGCTGCAGGTTAGCGTTAAAGGGCCAGGTCGCTGTGGATGACACTGTTAAGGGAGCGGAGTGCTATGGAGGTCACAGTTCAGGGGAAAAGTAGGGTGGCCATTCAAGTCACCCTTAAAACCCTGCCCCCAGGTCCAGATAAGCCACACCTCTGATTCAGTTAAGCTATGCCCCCTCTCCCCCTGAGGTGGGAGGGACGGTCATTTTCTCCCTGCAGCTCACTTTAAGACAGAACAGTGCTGCTGTCTTAGAGAGTGCTGATTAACCACCTCAGCCCCCCTAGCTTAAACACCCTTAATGACCAGGCCACTTTTTACAATTCTGCACTACACTACTTTCACGGTTTATTTCTCGGTCATGCAACTTACCAGCCAAATGAATTTTACCTGCTTTTCTTCTCACTAATAGAGCTTTCATTTGGTGGTATTTCATTGCTGCTGACATTTTAACTTTTTTTGCTTTTTTCACTTTCTGTTGTAATTTTTTTTTTTAACTACATTTCTATATACATTTTTAGCAAAAATTATTGTTCTACATGTCTTCTTTCTAAAATGGGGTCACTTGTGGGGTATTTATACTGCACTGGCATTTTAGGGGTCTCTAAAGTGTGAGAAGAAGTCTGGAATCTAAATGCGTAAAAATGCCCTGTGAAATCCTAAAGGTACTCATTGGAATTAGGGCCCCTTTGCGCATCTTGGCTGCAAAAAAGTGTCACTCATGTGGTATCGCCGTACTCAGGAGAAGTAGGGCAATGTATTTTTAGGTGTATTTTTACAGATACCCAAACTGTGTGTGAGAAATATCTCTGTAAATGACAACTTTTAAAAAAATGTATACAAAGTTATCAATTTACAGAGATTTTTCTCTCACCCAGCATGGGTATATGTAAAAATACACCTCAAAACACATTTCCCTACTTCTCCTGAGTACGGCGATACTACATGTGTGACACTTTATTGCAGCGAAGATGCGCATAGGAGCCCAAATTCCAATGAGTACCTTTTAGGAGGGCATTTTTACGCATTTTTCTTCTCACGCTTTAAGGCCCCTAAAATGCCAGGGCAGTATAAATACCCCACATGTGACCTCATTTGGAAGAAGACACCCAAGTATTCCGTGAGGGGCATGGCGATTTCATATAAGATTTTTTTTTGGCACAAGTTAGCGGAAATTGATTTTTTATAGTTTTTTCTCACAAAGTCTCCCTTTCCGCTAACTTTTGACAAAAAGTTCAATTTTTCATGGACTCACTATGCCCCTCAGCGAATACCTTATGGTGGTGTCTTCTTTCCAAAATGGGGTCATTTGTGGAGTGTTTGTACTGTTCTGGTATTTTGGGTGGGGCTAAATTGTGAGCAGCCATGTAAAACCTAAAGGCACTCGTTGGAATTTGGGCCCCTTTGCGCACCCAGGCTGCAAAAAAGTGTCACTCATGTGGTATCGCCGTACTCAGGAGAAGTAGGGAAATGTTTTTTGGGGTGTATTTTTACTTATACACATGTTGGGTGAGAGAAATATCTCTGTAAATTGACAACTTTGTATAAAAAAATTTAAAAAGTTGTCGTTTACAGTGATATTTCTCACACAAAGTATGGGTATATATAAAAATACACCCCAAATCTCATTGCCCTACTTCTCCTGAGTACGGCGATACCATGTGTGCCACTTTTGCAGCCAAGATGCAAAGGGCTAAATTCCATGAGTACCTTCAGGATTTCACAGGGCATTTTTATGCATTTGGATTCTTATGCTTTAGGACCCCTAAAATGCCAGGGCAGTATAAATACCCCACATGTGACCCTATTTTGGAAAGAAGACACCCCAAGGTATTCCGTGAGGGGCATGGCGAGTTCACAGAAAAAAAAAAAATTTGGCAGTTAGCGGAAATTGATATATATATATATATATTTTTTTTTTACAAAGTCTTATATTCCTCTAACTTGTGACAAAAAAAATTTTTTTACATGAACTCACCATACCCCTCACGGAATACCTTGGGTGTCTTCTTTCTAAAATGGGGTCACATGTGAGGTGTTTGCACTGCCCTGGCATTTGAGGGTCTCCGCAATCATTACACGTATGGCCAGCATTAGGAGGTTCTGCTATTCTCTTTATATTGAGCATACGGGTAATGAGATTTTTTTTTTTTCCGTTCAGCCTCTGGGCTGAAAAAAAAAAAAAAATGAATGGCACAGATTTTTTCATTCGCATCGATCATCGTGGATGAAAAAATCTCTGCCAAAATCAGTGACTGCGATGCGGTGGGCTGGGCGCTAACTACCTAACAAGTAGCTAACTAACTGGTGGTGATAAGGGACCCTTAGGCCCCATTCACACGTCCGCAATTCTAATTGCGGAATGGAATTGCAGACCCATTCATTTCTATGGGGACAGACTTTGTCCCGCTCGGATCCGGAATTGCGGATCCGCACTTCCGGGTCTGCACTTCCGTTCCGCAAAAATATAGAACATGTCCTATTCTTGTCCGCAATTGCAGACAAGAAAATACATTTTCTATATAGTTCTGGCAATGTGCGGATCTGCAAAATTCGGAAAGCACATTGCCGGTGTCCGTGTTTTGCGGATCCACGGATCCGTGGATCAGATCCGCGGATCCGTGGATCCAAAGATCCGCAAAACACATATGGACGTCTGAATGGAGCCTTACAGTGGTGTATTCAATGACAGGGGGGTGATCAGGGAATCTAGATGGGGTGATCAAGGGGTTAACAAGGGGTTAATAAGGGGGGGTAGTGTAGTGTGGTGCTTGGTGCAACTTTAAATAGCTACCTGGTCCTCTGGTGGTCGATCCCAGCAAATGAGGACCAGGTAGCAGGTATATCAGACAATGTTAACAAAACAGCGTCTGATATACCTGTTTGATGCTTTTTATTTTACTTCTACAGCTGCCAGCGATTGATCAACGCTGGCAGGCTGCAGTATAACTGCCGAGACGCGCGCGTTCACAGTAAATCTCGCGTCTCACGAGATGACGCACGGATGCGTCCAGCCAGAGCAACAGGACCGCCGGCCGGACGCATCCGTGCGTTAGCGGTCCTGAGGTGGTTAAAAGGCCATGCCCCCTCCCAGGGCCGCCATCAGGGGGGTACAGCCCATACCCCAGTAAGGGGCCCTGACCCTGGGGGGGCCCGGCCAGTCCTGAAACTTCTTTTTTTTTTTTTTTTTATTGTGGCAGCTGGCTCTGGGGCCCAGTGCTCCTCCCCCTCTTCCTTCTGCAGCCTGTCCCTTACCTCCCGGGGCCCCGGGCCCCAGCTATCTTGTTCTGAGAACAAGATAGCTGGAGTCTCTGCAGATCCATGGGTAGAATGTAGTTGCTATAAGGAGGTCTGTGACATCACTGGTCACATGCTCCTTCATAGTCACATGGACAAACCCCGACAGCAGCAGCAGCTTGTGGAGGAAGGAGGGGCTGTGTGCCTGCAGGCTTCTCAGTGAGGGAGGATGTTCTGCAGTCCTGGAGTCCACAAAGCTTCATGGAGAGCAGGTGAGGGGCAGCTCATGTATGAGGGGCAGGTGGAGCACTCAGGGGTTCAAGTGGAGTGGAATCTGGTGCAATTAAGGGGGTTTATAGCACAGATCCAGGTGTATTCTGAGGGCCATGGTGTATATGATTCTGTCCCTGCGTGTGTCTCTGTCTGTCTGTCTGTCCCTGCGTGTGTGTCTCTGTCTGTCTGTCCCTGCGTGTGTGTCTCTGTCTGTCTGTCCCTGCGTGTGTGTCTCTGTCTGACGTGCAAACTAGCTTATTTACTCCCCTCACTGGCGCTGACATAATTGAAGAGAAGCGCCGTAATCTTACGCAGACACACTGCGCGAGATTACGTCAGCCGCAAGTGAGGTGAATAAATTAACTAGAAGGGGGCACTGGGCTCCGGAGTGTGGCGCGATTCTGAAGAAAAAAAGGTCTTTGCTTTATTATACCACTATTAATTCTGAGTGTTGGGGTTCACTTATTAAGGATCAGTTTGGATGGCACTTAGGGGGGATCCTATGCTATATATGTGTCATCCACAGATCCCCGCACAACAGTGCCATCCTCAGATCCCCCCCCCCCCAAAACAGTGCCATCCTCAGATCCCCCCCCCCAAAAAAAAACAGTGCCATGCTCAGATCCCCCCCAGAAACAGTGCCATCCTCAGATCCCCCCCCCCAAAAACAGTGCCATCCACGGACCCCCCCCCCCAAAAAAAAAAAAACAGTGCCATCCACAGATCCCCCCCAAAAATAACAGTGCCATCCACAGGCCACCCTTAGTTCAAATCCCACCAAATGCTCCCCTTTGGTTAAAAATAATTTTTTTCTTATTTTTCTCCTCCAAAACCTAGGTGTGTCTTTTTCTATCTTGAAATAAACTAAACCTTTAATGTTATGAAATTTAAATTCACGCCCCATCCATCTACTCTCGGCCCAGCCCCCGGATCCAAAGCCTTTATTTAATTGACCAGTTTTCTGTTGTTCACAAAAAATAAATATTTTCAATATGTTCCTGTTATGGCACTTCTAATATACATTTAAGCTTTTCTATCACGTCGCCCCTCCCCCTCATTACATTCTCAGAAACAAGCAGAGCATGGATGTCAATAAAATTATCCCCCCCCCCCCCCCGGAAAAATTTCTGCGGACGCCCATGCACAGAGACTGGATTTAAGGAAAGGGTACCTCCAGCTGGTGCTGGGAAGCGAGCTGGCCGGAATCAGCGACACAAGTACGGGGGGGGGGGGGGGCAAATTACTTAGTGGGAGGTCAGTGTGGCGGGCAAACTACATGGAGGGCCGTGTGGGGGCAAAATTACTTAGTGTGGACTGTGGGGGCAAATTACATAATGCAGGGCTGTCTGTGGGTAAAATTAACTTGCAGGGAAGTGGCAAATTACTCAGTGGGGGTCAGTGTGGCGGGCAAACTACATAGTGGAGGGACATGTGGGGGCAAATTACTTAGTGGGGGCAACTTGCATAATGCAGGGCTGTCTGGGGCAAAATTCACTTGTGAGGGGGGGAAAATTAGTGAGTGAGGGGTCGGTGTGGCGGGCAAACTACATAATGGAGGAATGGGTGGGGGCAAATTACATAATGCAGGGCTGTCTGGGGGCAAAATTAACTTGGGGGGGCAAATTACTCAGTGAGGGGCAGTGTGGCGGGCGAACTACATAGTGGAGGGCCGTGTGGGAGACGTCCTTGGATGTAAGAGGTATGGGCGCGATATATGGGTGGGAAGTGCCTCTCCAAAGACCAGGCTCTGGATCCGCCACTGGGGCAGTGTCGGGGAGGGGGCCCAGGCCTTGAGCTGTGTAAGGGCCCCAAAATTTCTGATGGCAGCCCTGCCCCCTCCCACTAAGCGAACAGGGATTAAAAAAATAAAGTTAAAAATCTACTTTTAGGTCCACTAAGCCACTTCCCCGATATGTTTAGGACACACCCCTCCCCCTCTGCAGCCAATGAGTATTGACAAAATGAAGTTAAAAATTAACTTCTGTCAGCTGCAGGGGTGGGAGTGACAGTGACTTTCTCTTTTCAGCTCACACTCAGAGAGGACAGTGCTGCTCTCTTAGATTTAGATGCTCAAAAGGACACGCCCCAATCCAGTTAGGCCACGCCCCCTCCCACTCAGCCAACAGGGATTGAAAAAATAAAGTTAAAAATCAACTACTAGATACACAGCTCAGCAGACAGGACATGATTAGATACACAGCTCAGCAGACAGTATCACACAGGATAGAATATTAGATATACACTCAGCAGACAGTATCACACAGGATAGAATATTAGATACACGCACAGCAGACAATATCAAACAGGATAGGATTAGATACACAGTTTAGCAGACAGTATCATAAAACATAAGATTAGATACACAGCTCAGCAGATAGTATCACACAGGCTAGGATTAGATACACAGTTCAGCAGACAGTATCACACAAGATAGGATTAGACACACAGCTCAGCAGACAGTATCACACCGGATAGGATTAGATACACAGCTTAGCAGACAGTATCACACAACATAGGATTAGATACACAGCTCAGCAGATAGTATCACACAGGATAGGATTAGATACACAGCTCAGCAGATAGTATCACACAGGATAGAATATTAAATACACGCTCAGCAGACAGTATCACACCGGATAGGATTAGATACACAGTTCAGCAGACAGTATCATACAACGTAAGATTAGATACACAGCTCAGCAGATAGTATCACACAGGATAGGATTAGATACACAGCTCAGCAGACAGTGGGGCAGGGGGCTGTAGGGTCACTGTTATGGGGGATGCTGTTGATATCTTTTTACGACACATGGAAACATGAATTGAAATAGATGAAATATACCGTGCAAAGCCGGGTCCTTCTGCTAGTATATGTAGATAAATGAACTTCTTTCTGTCTGTTGTCTGTCTGTTCTTTAAGCACGGCCAAATGACTGTACCGATCTGAACCAAATTTTTCACATAGGTACATCGGGTGTCTGGGAAGGTTTTCGTAAAGGTCTCAGCTCTCTGGGACGTTTTGTTCTTGAGATATTCCTAAAAAATGCAAATATGGCACCATCACATGACCTATATTAGCCAATTGAAGCTTGCAGGTCCTTCAGTCTTCGCCTCACTGACATACACACAGTTTTACACCAGGTTTACATAACAGCTCAGCCATTTTTTGTCACTTTATAGGTCACTGTTAAGGGGTTGGGGCACTCTGGCGGTCACTGTTAAGGGGGCGGGGCTCTATGGAGGTTACTGTTAAGGGGAGGGCTGTGGAAGTCACAGTTAGTTAAGGTAGTCGGGGGCTGTAGAGGTCACTGTTAAGGGGCAGAACTCTGTGAAAGTCACTGTTAAGGGGGTAAGGTGCTGTGGAAGTCACAGTTAAAGGGTCATAACTATGTGAAGGCCACAGTTAAAGGGGCAGGTGCTGTGGAGGACACATTTTAAGTGAGCAGGACACTGTGAGGGTCACTGTTAAGGAAGCTGAGAGCTGTGGATGTCCCAGTTAAGGGGAAGAGATGCTGTAGAGGTCACAGTTAAGGTGGTAAGACACTGTGGAAGTTTTAGTTAAAGAGGCAGGGAGCTATGGAGGTCACTGTTAAGGGGGCAGGCCTTTGTGGAAGTCACTGTTAACGTTCTCTCACTTCAGCAAAATGCATTTATCATGTAGGCAAAATTAATACAAGGCACTAACTAATGTATTGTACACTCCTTGTTCTCATGGTTACGACCACCCTGTAATCCGTGTTTGCACAGTATAGAAAAAAGCACCTGCCTGTCTGGTGGCTGTGACTGCGGGAGTGTGCATAGTCCAGCACCTTTTTCTATATGGTGCACTCAAGACCCCCGGATGGATGTCATAGTTAAGTGGGCGGGGCACTGTGGAGGTAACTGTTAAGAGATGGAATACTGTGAAAGTCACTGTTAATAGAGTGAGCCTCTTTGGAGGTCACAGTTAAGGGGGTGGGGTGCTGTGGAGGTCACTGTTAAGGAGGTGTGCTGCTGTGGAGGTCACTATTAAGCAGGCAGGGTGCTGTGGAGGTCACTGTTAAGGGGGCAGGATGGTGTGGATGACACTTTTAAGGGGTGGGGCACTATGGATGTCATAGTTGAGTGGGTGGGGAGTAGTGTAGCGTACATACAAGTCATCAAAAGTGACAGGCGCGCCCCCCCCCCCATTTAGACACTACCCCCAGCTGCCAAAACGCCACTCGTCAACACGCCCCTATCGTCCTCCTGACAGGTCCCCTCCCACCTTCGCCCCCCTCCCAAATCTGAATAATGCATGCCTGGACATGTCTAGACAGCAGTTCACCATACCCCTTAATGTCAGTATACAAATTGAGCACAAACAAAAAAGCTGAGTTTTAAAAAGTTTATTGAGCAGATAAACAACGTACAGGAATATGATGCGATGTTACAGCACATAAATAATGAATTTATTAAAATATTATCAATCTGTGGTTTCTTAACCACTTAACCCCCCTAGCTTAAACACCCTTAATGACCAGGTCACTTTTTACAATTCTGCACTACACTGCTTTCACCGTTTATTGCTCCGTCATACAACTTACTACCCAAATGAATTTTACCTCCTTTTCTTCTCACTAATAGAGCTTTCATTTGGTGGTATTTCATTGCTGCTGACATTTTTACTTTTTTCGCTATTAATCAAAAATGACCGAAATTTTTACAAAAAAATGAAATTTTTTACTTTCTGTTGTAAAATTTTTTTAAAAAAAACTACATTTCTATATAAATTTTTCTCTAAATTTATTGTTCTACATGTCTTTGATAAAAAAAAGTCCAATAAGTGTATATTTATTGGTTTGGGTAAAAGTTATAGCGTTTACAAACTATGGTGCAAAAAAGTGAATTTCGGCATTTTGAAGCAGCTCTGACTTTCTGAGCGCCTGTCATGTTTCTTCAGGTGCTAGAATGTCAGGATAGTATAAATACCCCCCAAATCACACCATTTTAGAAAGAAGACACCCCAATGTATTCGCGGAGGGGCATGGTGAGTTCATGTATCATTTCATTTTTTTTCACAAGTTAGCGGAAAATGACACTTTCTGAGAAAAAAAAAAAAAAAAAGTTTCAATTTCTGCAAACTTCTGGCAAAAAAAAAAGAAATCTCAGACGGACTCACTATGCCCCTCAGTGAATACCTCGGGGTGTCTACTTTCCGAAAAGGGTCATTTGTGGGGTGTTTGTACTGTTCTGGCATTTTGGGTGGGGCTAAATTGTGAGCAGCCATATAAAACCTAAAGGTACTCGTTGGAATTTGGGCCCCTTTGCGCACCCAGGCTGCAAAAAAGTGTCACTCATGTGGTATTGCCGTACTCAGGAGAAGTAGGGCAATGTGTTTTGGGGTGTATTTTTACATATACCCATACTTTGTGTGAGAAATATCTCTGTAAATTGGCAACTTTGAATAAAAAAATTTAAAAGGTTGTCGTTTACAGTGATATTTCTCACACACAGTATGGGTATATGTAAACATACACCCCAAAACACATTGCCCTACTTCTCCTGAGTTCGGCGATACCACATGAGTGACACTTTTTTGCAGCCAAGATGCGCAAAGGGGCCCTAAAACCAATGAGTACCTTTAGGATTTCACAGGCCATTTTTACGCATTTGGATTCTCACACTTTAGGACCCCTAAAATGCCAGGATAGTATAAAAACCCCACAAGTGACCCCATTGTGGAAAGAAGACACCCCAAGGTAATCCGTGAGGGGTATGGCGAGTTCACAGAAAAAAAAAAATTTGGCACAAGTTAGCGGAAATTGATTTTTTTTTTTTACAGTCTCATATTCCACTAACTTGTGACAAAAAATAAAATTTTGCATGAACTCGCCATACCCCTCAGCGAATACCTTGGGGTGTCTTCTTTCTAAAATGGGGTCACATGTGAGGTGTTTGTACTGCTCTGGCATTTTAGGGTCTCCGCAATCATTAAACGTATGGCCAGCATTAGGAGTTTCTGCGATTCTCCTTATATTGAGCATACGGGTAATGAGATTTTTTTTCCCGTTCAGCCTCTGGGCTGAAAAGAAAAAAAATGAACGGCACAGATTTCTTCATTCACATCGATTAATGTGGATGAAAAAATCTCTGCCCAAAAATGTGCAAAAAAAAAAAAACGGCACAGATTTCCTCATTCGCATCGATCAATGTGGATGAATAAATCTCTGCCAAAAAATGTGCAAATAAAAAGTAGTAAGGCCCCATTCACACGTCCGCAAAAATGTCCGCATCTATTCCGCAATTCTGCGGAATAGATGCGGACCCATTCAGTGGGTCTGTGTGGTGATTTGGTGCACTTATAAAAGTTTCTTTGGTGGTCCCAAGCAAAAGGGACTACCAAAGGAACGATCAGCACGCATATCAGACGCTGTTAACAAAACAGCGTCTGATATGCCATTTTTTTAACTTCTACAGCCTGCCAGCGCACGATCAGCGCTGGCAGGCTGTAGTTTACCTTGTCCCCGACGTGATCCTGTGAACACGCGCACGCGCGCGTTTACAGGAAATCTTGCCTCTCGCGAGATGACGCGCCCGCGCGTCAAAGAGGAACAAACCGACCGCCCGCAGGACGCAATCCTGCCTGAGGAGGTTGGCAACAGGTTAAAATCATATGAATCTATTTTATTAATTTAATAACAGCTGCTGACACTTTCTCAGTAATCACGAAACGCATTCTGTCTGCATATGGGAATGAGTGTATGATATGACTACTACGTACAGCCTCCCATACAGCGACATAGGTTAAAGACATGTCTGGGCAAGTCTAAAAAGCACCGCGTACGTTATATTATTATGGTAAATACATGCCTGGACTTGTCTAGAGACCACTTTATATTATTATGGTAGATACATGCCTGGACTTGTCTAGAGACCACGTTATATTATTGTGGTAGATACATGCCTGGACATGTCTAGAGACCACTTTATATTATTATGGTAGATACATGCCTGGACATGTCTAGAGACCACGTTATATTATTATGGTAGATAAATGCCTGGACTTGTCTAGAGACAGTCTTATATTATTATGGTAGATGAGTGCCTGGACTTGTCTAGAGACCACGTTATATTATTATGGTAGATACATGCCTGGACATGTCTAGAGACCACGTTATATTATTATGGTAGATGAGTGCCTGGACATGTCTAGAGACCACGTTATATTATTATGGTAGATACATGCCTGGACATGTCTAGAGACCACGTTATATTATTCCGGTAGATACATGCCTGGACTTGTCTAGAGACCACGTTATATTATTATGGTAGATAAATGCCTGGACATGTCTAGAGACCACGTTATATTATTATGGTAGATACATGCCTGGACATGTCTAGAGACAGTCTTATATTATTATGGTAGATGAGTGCCTGGACTTGTCTAGAGACCACGTTATATTATTATGGTAGATAAATGCCTGGACATGTCTAGAGACCACGTTATATTATTATGGTAGATGAGTGCCTGGACATGTCTAGAGACCACTTTATATTATTATGGTAGATACATGCCTGGACATGTCTAGAGACCACTTTATATTATTATGGTAGATACATGCCTGGACTTGTCTAGAGACCACATTATATTATTATGGTAGATACGTGCCTGGACATGTCTAGAGACCACGTTATATTATTATGGTAGATACATGCCTGGACTTGTCTAGAGACCACGTTATATTATTATGGTAGATACATGCCTGGACTTGTCTAGAGACCACGTTATATTATTATGGTAGATACATGCCTGGACTTGTCTAGAGACCACGTTATATTATTATGGTAGATACATGCCTGGACTTGTCTAGAGACCACGTTATATTATTATGGTAGATACATGCCTGGACTTGTCTAGAGAGTTACAATATAAAATACATTAATAATATACACAGAATCAGTATTTACAAGCTTAACCAAGAAGATTGTAGCATTGGCGATGTCCTTCTTTTAGGTAACAGACTCCCCTGTCTTATACCCGTAGGTGTGGCGGGTTGGTCAGGAGAGTGCATTTTAGCTAGCGTTGTAAGGTCATTACCAGTGTTTTACTGTTGGAACAATGATTGTGCAACGACGGGGTCCTTCACTGTACTAAGCGTAATATGTCGCTTGTGGTGTGTAGCTGTACATGTAGCGTTGTTTTTGCCTGCGACGCAAACTCTTGATAAAGGCGTAGATTCGTCTCGCGGTTGAGAAGGCGCCGGTGCTGGGATGCTCTGTTTCATCAGTGTGTCCTTGTACGGATTTGTCAACGGGTGACGGTGTGACATCGATTTAGCTTTTCCTGTTATTACACCTGAAAGAGAGTCAGACTTTGTATCATGTATGAATTTAAACAAATGCTGAAACACACTGTAGAGCCAACATCTCAGGAAATAACAATTTACCTATGGGCAGGGTCGTTTCTAAAGGCGGGCGAGGGGTGCAACCGCACGGGGCACGGAATCTCATGCAAGAAGAAGGGAGGGGGTCCAGGTGCTTTTGGCATCGATTAACAGCCGCACACCTGCCGCCCCCTCTAAAATGCACACTGTACTGCCACTACTGCTGAGCTCCGCTATGGCGGATCGGATCCATCGGAGCTGTAAGGGGCAGGGCCTGGCAGCAGCACGTCACAGGTGACGTCATAGCGCTGCTGCATGCATCCGATCGTTACTTTAAGCGGGAATAGAAGAGAGCGGCAGTTGCCATTTTGTTCTCTGTGTGCGCATCTCCACATCAGATCACCGGTCCGACACCCATCCAGTACAGATCAGGCTCTGAGCTGACTGAGTCCTTCAGCCTCCGGTCCTCCACCAGCAGATTCATTGAGTCAGACTCAGGAGGAGTTAGTCAGGAAGTGGCAGCACTGCACTAGCCCAGGCCCCAGCAGGTTAATATAGGTACAGTCTGAGTTGAATGAGTTTGAGTATATAAGCTAAGTGACCTGGTCCTTAAAGGATAACTGTCACATTTCGACCCTAATTTCAGTTTTCATATATGTAGTTACTAATATGATAATATTCCTGAATCAATAACTATTAGACTTACTTACCCCTTATTTAATAAGATTCAGCCCTTAGCAACCAGTCTGCATAAAACTGCAATTTCACTATTCTGTTTAAATGGCCGCCCTCAGCCCTGAGGCTAATCCATAGGACGCCTGCAGTGAAGTTAGTGAAGACCAGCTCTGTATAGGGGGGTCTTGCAGTGAAGTTCCCAGGTCTGGCTGAAGCCTGTAGTCCTCTTACGAGCTCTCCTCTTATCAGATAAGGCTGTCATTTATACACTGAGCAGCCACATTGTCCTGCACTGCTAAGGGAGTGTCTGCCAAGCACAGGCATGTGGAGAAGTTCACACACACAGCCCAGCACTGTTATCTCCTGTCAGGAAGAACCTGGCTTTTTATACATTCCCTTACAATGTTGACTCACTATCAGTTCCCAGTGCACGCAGCATGCTCCGTCCTCTATATGGTAGACGGAAGGAGCATAGCAACCTGATTTTATCTCAGGTAACAATAGCCAATACTGGGGACTTTTAGGTGGCTTTTAGGCTATTTATTAAATAATCAGAAATTAAAACAGGGCCAAAAAGGTAATATTAATCACCAAAATCCAATAGTAAAAAAAAAAAAAAATTGACAGTTATACTTTAAAGCAGTATTAAGATAAAAATACATAATATGGCAGGCATATACTATGACATACAGCTGCATAGTAACATGTACATATGTATAATTATGCTCAGTCAGTGCTACTGCGGTTGCTGTATATATAATTATTTAATAATTATATATACAGCCAGGGGTGTAACTACCGGGGAAGCAGCTGCTTCGGGGCCCGGGCTTACAGGGGGCCCGGCAAGCACGTGTTGTCCTCACTCCTCTCCTCCCCTGGGTAATCAGCACGTGTCCTCACTCCTCTCCCGATCGCTAATTACACAGTGAATCGCAGTGTCCTCTCGCCCTTGTCTATTTAAAACTTATTTATTCTTTCAGAAAAGCTTGCCCTGGAGATCAAACCTGCGACCATTAGGTTCAAAGGCAAGACACTTAACCACAAGGCTATATCAGCTGCATAGCCAGATAGCTAAAAAAAAAATAAAAAATAAAAATAAAATATGACCTCTAGATGTGGAGAACTTTGATAGTGTATCCATACACATTACAGCTGCACCAGCACATTGTATATGGATGTAGCAGAGCTTTGTGTGTTGGGGCAGCTGTAATGTGTTCTGAAAGACAGGATAAATGAGGCTTGCCTTACATGGAGGTAAGTATATGTGTTGTTGTTTTTTTTTTTGTTTTTGTTTTTTTTAAATACTGGACTTTTACTTTACTGCCACAGGGGAGGAGGGGGCTATTGGCATTATGATATTGGCAAATGGGGGAAGAGATAGGCACTTCATATTGGCACACACATTAGGGGGCAGGGGGAGAGGATGGCACTATGATATTGGGATGAGGGAAGACAGAGGCACTTGATATTGGCACATTATAGGGGGCACTATGGGGAGAGGAGCACTATGGGGGCATCTGGTGCTATATGGCTGGCTACTGGCACATTATAGGGTGGGTTTATATGGCTGACTACTGGCACATTATAGGGGGGGTTATATGGATGACTACTGGCACATTATAGGGGGGTTATATGGCTGGCTACTGGCACATTATAGGGGGGCTGGGGGGGCTATATGGCTGACTACTGGCACATTATAGGGGGGCTATATGGCTGGCACATTATAGAGGGGGAGCGAAACGCGCGGGTAGGGGGGGCCCAATACAAAAATTTGCTGTGGGGCCCAGTCATTTCTAGCTACGCCCCTGCACCTTCCTCTATACTTTTTGGAAGTCTCCCACATGCCTTTTCACCATGTGCATTTTTATTTTTTGCTGAAAGTAATGGCTTTCTTCTGGCCACTCTGCCATAAAGCCAAACTCTATGGAGCGTACGGCTTATTGTCGTCCTATGTACAGACTCTGCTGTGGAACTCTGCAGCGCCTCCAGGGTTACCTTAGCGCTCTGTGCTGCCTCTCTGATTAATGCCCTCCTTGCCCGGTCCGTGAGTTTTGGTGGGTGACCGTCTCCTGGCAGGTTTGCTGTTGTGCAATATTCTTTTCATTTGGTTATGATAGATTTGATGGTGCTGCTGGGGATCATCAAAGATTTGGATATTTTTTTATAACCTAACCCTGACTTGTACTTCTTAACAACATTGTCCCTTACTTGTTTGGAGAGTTCCTTGGTCTTCATGGCGGTATTTGGTTAGTGATGCCTCTTGCTTAGGTGTTGCACCGTCTGGGGCCTTTCAAAAAAGGTGTGTATATGTAATTACAGATCATGGTGACACTTAGATTGCACACAAGTGGACATCATTTCACTAATTATGTGACTTCTGAAGGTAATTGGTTGCAGCAGAGCTTTTTTTGGGCTTCCTAACAAAGGGGGGGAATACATACGCACATGCCAATATTCTGTTTTCTATTTCTAAACGATAGTTTTATTTATATATTTTTCTCATTTCACTTTACCAACTTAGACTATTGTGTTCTGATCCATCACATAAAATTCAGATTAACAAAATATTGAACTTAAGGCTGTAATGTAACAAAACACAAAAAAAGTTAATGGGTGGATACTTTTGCAAGGCACTGTATCTGTCTATATCCATGTCTGTGCCATATGATAAACTGATCTTTGATACATTCAGAAATTCTTTTCTAGAATCAAATACTTGCACCGGTCTCCATGGTAAAGGGTTACTCTTGTGGGTATCAAAGTTCTGGCTTGTCTGCACTAATGTGTTATCCACTTCTTCTCCTACAGCTATTTTCCATGTCTTAATTGTCTACTTCATTATCTCAAAATAGTTTAGAAGTATTGTACTGCCACCAGCACATGTATAACAGAGTGTCGCCAATTATCTTGAAGTGAGGACAAGCCAAGATGTGACAGACATGGAGAGATACTTCACACCTCTGGTATATTTTTTAAAACTGTATAAACCATAGGAACTAATTAGCAATTAAGTGAACTCTTTAGGGTATGTTCCCATGTAGCAGTGGCTGTACATTAATGTTTGAGCAGGTTGTGCACATAAAACTGCTGTTTACCTGCAAAATTGGGTAGACATTAACAATAAATTTGAAAACTTCCTGTTGGTGTGGTTTGCACCTCCTGCTACATGAGGCTGTACCCTTATGTCCAACTACCTTGCTGAAATACTCAGTTGGTAGCACTTGTGCTTTGGGCAGTAGTTCTTTAAAATAACTTACCCTCTGGAATTTCCTGTGTTGAATAAAATGTGGTGTGAGTGTTATCTAATTTACAATTTAGATTTAGACAAATGTTAAACTAATAACACACAAAAAGTTGTACCATTCATGAGCAAAATGCACATTTATCGAGTGAAATGATCTTTAACATAGCAAATGGAATCATCATTTCTGGTCAATAGATTGTGCCCAGAAATAATTAATCTGTGTAAGTAGGTAGTGATAGTGGGTCCAGGCAGTTTTAGGGCTGCACTATCCCTGTTTGTGCGTGACGGTAGTCATTATCCTGACAGCTCTCCACTGAGAACACATGCATACTTAGGTGAGCCAAGCCTACATATGTCTGGGTATGTGTCTAGATAGCGCAGATAGCTCAGCTCATTCTAAATTGTATGGCCAACCTCTGATCTTCTCATAGACATGCCTACTCAGCTCAGGAGAGCAAGGGGATTGGAAACATTTCTTACAGATTTGCTTCCTTTTTAAATTCTTGTATTGAGCAGTTGCTGAGGATTTCTTAGCTGCACTTTCCATGATGTATATCCCCCAATCCACGATACACTAACAATTATGAAAAAAGTATAGTGGTTATAGGGATGTAATGGCAAATATAGCCTCATTGGACGCAAATTTTACAGAGATGTGCCAGCAGAGGTACCCAAACAAGAGTCTGCATAAACCAAAAAAGCCTGCCTAAAGGTGGCTATATCATTCAGCCAACAGCTATTCCTCCCAGCTTCCCACAAATATGCATGGTCGGCTGGTATGACATGGAAACTCTGGTGGCTGCTTACCTCCCTCAAGAACAAAAGGATTGCATGGTAAAATCCAATTTAGCCAATCCTTCCTTCCCCTTGAAATCTGCCATCAAGGGCTCATGCCCATGACCGTTGTTTGCCGGTGCCTGTATTGCGGCTCGCAAACAGCAGAATCGCAATAAATGGGCACTGGCCGTTTGCGAACCGTCTCATGGATATGACAAAAATCACAGAAAAGGATGAAAAACATCCTGCACAATCAGGGCTGGTGCAAGGATTTCTGCCACCCTAGACAAAGCCTTAGTTTGCTGCCCCCGTGGCCCCACCCACAACTCCACCCTTGACTCCACCCCAAATAATACAAAATGTTTATTATTTATTAAATATTAGATTAGAATTGTAAAACTAACTCATATGCAAAACCTAACATAGCAGCATTGCACATGTATAAACTGGCAACAAGAGTCTCCTCTTCCTTCCATTTTAATAGATGTATGCAAAATAAATGTGGAGCCCCAGTTATGGGTCTACAACACAATGAAAACCAGATATCCCTCAAAGGAAGGAAAACCAAGCAAAGGGGTGTCTCCATTACAGAGATCACCAAATCCACCATATTAAGTGGCCCCTATGTCAAGATCCCACTTTTTTACAAGCTTTAAGGATGTGACAGGGAAAACCTAAGCTGAGGGGGCAACACCCCGAAACAGCTGTCTGTGGATGGATACCTAGCTTAGGTTTTCCCTGTCACATCCTTAAAGCTTGTAAAAAAGCGGGATCTTGACATAGGGGCCACTTAATATGGTGGATTTGGTGATCTCTGTAATGGAGACACCCCTTTGCTTGGTTTTCCTTCCTTTGAGGGATATCTGGCTTTCATTGTGTTGTAGACCCATAACTGGGGCTCCACATTTATTTTGCATATTCCTGTTTCCCAGGGAACTTTGCACTTCGGATTGCTGTGTTGAGACTCTTAAGTGAGGCTCCGCGGTGTTTTTTGTAGCTGGTCTCCCTGAGATCAGCTATTGTTGTATTTTAATAGATGGGGAGGAGCAGGGAGCGGAGTCAAGTGAGCATGAGTGTCATGACCCTTCCCCCCCACACACACACACACACAATGCCATAGCCAGCACCTTGCTGGCGAAACTAAATTCCAGCTCCTCCTTGCAAGATGGAGGAGCTTAATGTGACAGACCGTAATACGTAGCGCCCAGTTTGCAAGCTTGCAAACCGGGCGCTGCAATAGCTAATATTATTGGCGGCCACACAGCCGCAAGGCCGTCCCTGCCAAGCTCTCTCTTCGGTGCCGCGTGCGTCCTGGCTCCGACGCGGCGGCACACTTTGAAGCACCACGCGCAGCAGATTGGACTTCACAGGTATGCGACCCCTTCATCTGTGTGCCCTAGGCTAGTGCCTACTTCGCCTATAGGTGGCGCCGGCCCTGTGCACAATGTAATAAATGATTATGCGGATGTGCATCACTACAATTATCATAGAAAAATGACAGAAAATAATGCACTATATATGCAAACATTATATATGGACTAAGCCCTCACTCTGATATGATAAAATATGAGACTCTCAGCCAATATATTTTAATCAATACACATCTGTGCCCGCCTGCCCATGCCAAGGTGGTCTCCGTCAGGCAGGTCCTAATCTAAACCTACCTATACCTATTGGGCATCTACATTCAGAAGAAGAGACCCTGCACATATAGTGTGCTACACCTAATTACCTCTGTATGCATCAAGCAACCAATGAGAGGAGGAGCACGCAGAGCGATATTTACTACCTAATTAAAGTTGGCTGTGGGATAGGCGACCTTGAATGGGTCCGCTATCCAGAAGGTGAGGTACGGAACGGATGCACGGAACCACACAGAACCCCATGGAAGCACTACGGAGTACTCTGCACTGAAAAAAAATAGAACTTGTTTTATTTTTTTGCAGTGCGGATGGTTCATGAACCCATTCAAGTTGAATAGGTCTGCATCCATCTGCACCAGGCACACAGACTGTGCCCGTGCATTGGGGCTGCAATTTTCGATCCCCAATGCACGGAATGGGTGGAACACACATTCACATTAGAACATTCACTAGTCCAGGCGTGAGCTTGGCTCACTTTCACTTAATGAGTATGACCACTTTTAGATGCCATCATATACAGGATATTCAGTCCTAGCTTTGTGCTGGCTGTGTAGATTTTTGAAGGAGAAAGAAAGCTGCAGGCAGATGCTGACATTCTCTAAAGGTTAGTGACTCACATTTGTGTGTAGAAGTGGACACTTCCACTACTGAACCAACTGACCATGGCAACTGAGGGGTTTAAAATCCATTATTGGTGTTATCGTCAATCACAGACTCTGCCTCTGGGTGTCTGCTGTATAAAACAGCAGTCACCTGGCAGCTTTGACACCCCCTTAGATTCTGAATAGGCACCATCTGTAAAGACCCAACTGTTGGGAAGGAGTTAAAGAAAAGCGAGTTATGAAAGTGATGATATGGCCACACAAAAAAAAAAATACTAATCTTATCCATTTGTTCGCATAGAGGTCGCCGTGGCCATCTTGATTGAAGATCTTGCACAAAATATCATCATAATACTATTAATCTCGTCAAAATAAATCACCGTGTGAGATATTTCGCACGGGATCTTATATCAAGATGGCTGCTGCGTCCTCTCTACATGCAAATGGATGAGGTGGGTATTAATCCCTCCCCCCTCCATTTCAGGGAAAATTGATTCATTACCATGAAGCACAAGGAAATTTGAATTTCCCTGAAAATTTAATTTTCCCTGAAATTTGGATCGAAGTCCAATTAGCATACTTTGATTCGCTCAACTGTACTTGACATCATCAAGTCTGTCTGGGATTACATGAAGAGACAGAAGGATTTGAGAAAGCCTACCGCCACAGAAGTGTACCTACAGACAGTGTTGGACTGGGGTGATTAGGGCCCACCAGTAAAATTATTCGAGGGGCTCACCGTACAGCTACATGCAAATACTACTTGCTCACATAGCATCAGGAAGCAATAAGACGATAATAGGGGCCCATGCAGCAACAGCAACTGCAGAAGGCGGGTCTCTGGGGAAAAAGGATGCTGGTTCACCTGCCTTTGTACCTTAAAGTCATCTTAGCCAACTGATGCATCCATAATAATAAATTGGGTAGTCTGCTTAATAATCCACCCCGTTTTTTTACGGATATGGGTTGGTTGAGATGCTGTGCTGGGCGAATGGGGTCCCACCTTTGTCAGGGGCCCACCGGGGGATTCACCTGTGTCTCTGTGGTCCTATCCAAGCCTGCTTAAAAAACTTGATGCTGTTTTAAAGGCAAGGGGTGGTCACACCAAATATTGATTGTTATGCAAGCGGGTGTGGACCCACTGCGCCACTGACTGGCTATACTCTGGAGGGGCGTGACTAAGCAACTACCTGGTCTTCACTAGAGCCTCTGATGGTGAGGATAGGCTTGGGCCATTAGGGTAGTTGCCAGGTGCCACTCCAGAGCAGTCCCCAAGTCACCGGGGCAAGCACCAAGGGGAAGTACGTGGTCAGGAAGACTGAAGTCAGGGCAGGCAGCGATCAAGCAAAGTTCGAAAACAAAGTCCAAGGTCAGAGGTAGGCGGCAAACAAGCAAAATCCATAAATGAAGTCCAAGGTCAGAGGCAGGCAGCAAACAAGGAAAATCCAATAAATCCAAAAGCAGGGTCCAGTACACAAAAAAGCAGAACTCCAAAAAGACCTTAACACTAGGAACTAGACAAGCTAGTGACCATGGGTTGCTCAGGCATCTTCCTGGGGCAGGAAGCTCCTTTAAATACTTCCTGCAATCCAGCCATAGAATTCATGCACACGACCGTTGCTGTTTTGCGGTCCGTTTTTCACGGATCCGTTGTTAAGTATCTGAGGTTTTTTCCCTCTAATTTAAGTCCTCTTCTGTTCCGTTACTGCACAAAACATATCCGTATTGTTTCCGTATTTGATCAGTTTTTTGCGGATCATATACTGAAACAGTAACCTATTAATCACCAAACACATGAGCAATATGTACTGGGCATAGCATTTCTACAGTATGGATCCGCAAAATATGGATGAAATACGGATGACATACGGATGTGTTCCGTGTGCATTCCGTATTTCTTGCAGACCTATTAACTTGAATGGGGCCTCGGACTGTGATTTTCGGACAATAATAGGACATGCACTACTTTTTTGCGGAGCGGCCATACAGACAAACAGAAAAGGAACGCACATGGAGTAAGTTCCGTATATTCTATAGCCCCATTGCAGTGAATGGTTCCGCATACGGTTCGCAAAAAAACGAAAGCGTAAGCGGAAAGAAAATACGGTCGAGTGCATGAGCCCATAGACTAGGGAGATAGAGGGCGTGTATGTGCTGCCTCACAAGGGAGGAGAGACACACCCATGCAAGCCCTAACAACCAATACAGGTGTCCAGCAGGAAGTAAGCTCTGGCATGGAGCACAGATACAACAGTTAAGCTACCTGCTGCCCACGCTTGTCGGCACGGCGCTTGGCAGCAGGAGGGAAAGAGGGAGCCCGACACCCGCAGGTAGGGAGGGCAGCATCGCCAGCACGGACCGCTGGGCTAACATTAATCATTTCTATTTCTCTTTTGTTCATTTACTTTGCATTTTATTCATTGATAAAAATAAACTTTAATACTTCTATTTTTGTAGGCATTCTTAAATTGCAATATTTTTCTCTGACTTTTTGCACAGTACTGTTTACGGTTTTATACCTTACTGGAAGTAGAACAGACTGTGCTCTCCTATACTGTGGGCCATCACAGAAAGCGGACCGCACATGGCCAACACTTTGACAGAAGTGACTATTCTTGTCCGTGATTGCAATGTAGTAGATTGACTAGCAACCAACATTTCTCTTTTCTATTTATTAGAATTGGTTTTGTAATATTGGGTAAACTAACCAGCAATCAATATATAAACAGAAAGCTGAATGTTTTAATAAAAATCTGCAGAATATATTAAAGTTTCTTAAATATTAAGCAATAATGGATGCTAGGCTGCCATAAACATGATGTTATACTGCCACATGGTGGACAAGAATGAAATTATTATTGGATTTGCAGTTTAAAATATTCTAATCCCCAAAAGGTAAATAAAACATAGTAGTAGGTATGCCTAAATATGCTCGGCAAACTGTTAGATAAAATATTACGTTATGCTCATTTTGTACTTTTGTGTTTTTTCTTGGTCATGAAGGAAAAGTCCTGTCTATATGCCCTGTTAGGACATATGGATGTCAGTGGGGGCCTTCTATATCAGCAAGAAGGGAGAGCCTGAATGTTAGTCATGTATACCATGGACAGACATCCGTCAAAATGGCCACCATGTAATACTATATTTCTCATGAAAGGCTTGTGACTTACAAAGGTAAAAAGTAGCTGGCATCTAAGTAAATGGGGTTGTCTGGGATGACAAAAGCCCTAAAAGTGTATTTATGTAAACTTTTATTTTTAATTTTCCATGTCACTATATTTTAAAAAAGAATGACCCCGTGTTAAAAGACTTGGTCTATAACTCAGGATATAAAAGTATATTTGTGTTGGCAGCCAAATGTGCACATATGTTTATACTCCTTAATTCAAAGCTATTGGTCATCACCCAGGTGATTTCCATATCTCATTATACACAGCTGAAGATCCCACGCTTCAACAAGAGGCCTCAGAGTCGGAGGACGGTGAAGGCAGTAATAGCCACTTGAACAGTAAGGCCTAATTCACACGTCCGTAGTGTGTTTTGCGGAAACACGGATCCACAAAACACGGACGGCTGCAATGTGCATTCTGCATTTTGCGGACCGCACATTGCTGGCACTATATAGAGAATGCCTTTTCTTGTCCGCAATTGTGGACAAGAATAGGACATGTTCTATTTTTTTGCAGAAATGCGGATGCGGACATCACATTGTGTGCTGTCCATATCCATTCCTGCCCCTTTGAAATGAATGGGTCTGCAACCCTTCCGCAAAATTGCGGATGGGATGCGGATCCATTTTGCAGACGTGTGAATTAGGCCTAAGGCCTAATTCACATGTCCGTAGTGTGTTTTGCGGAAACACGGATCCGCAAAACACGGAAACACGGATCCGCAAAACTCGGACGGCTGCCATGTGCATTCCGCATTTTGCGGACCGCACATTGCTGGCACTATATAGAGAATGCCTTTTCTTATCCGCAATTGCGGACAAGAATAGGACATGTTCTATTTTTTTGCGGAAACGGAAAAACGGATGCGGAAACACGGATGCGGACATCACATAGTGTGCTGTCCACATCCATTCCTGCCCCTATGAAATGAATGGGTCTGCAACCCTTCCGCAAAATATCTCATTATACACCATAGTAACTTATATACAAACAATGCAGTAATATATCAAAATAAATCTGGTGGACAGATAAGGACAAGCAGAGGGGGATTAAGTGCATCATAGTCCCGGGACTGTTTACCTAACTTAGTCTCCCTTTCTGGATTTTCCCCTGACCATCCAACCTTCCATGTTTCTGCCCCTGGTTACTTTTTTCTGGTAGATGTTAAAGAAATTTTTATTTTTTTTATTTTTTTTGTCAATTTTTATTGAGTTTTTACTAATAAACAATAATGGTTACAAGCCACAGTAGTCAAGTGTGATTTTTATACATAGGCTACAGAAAAGGTGGGCGTAGGTCCACCAGCGCTATTAAGTAATACACAACAGTATAGTATAACAAAACTGATGTATATAACAGGATGAGATATGAGCATGGCAGACATGTGTGAAGCTTACACAATATGTGATGATAACCAAAAAAATAGAACAAAAGCAAGATAAACATGTGAGGTGAGACTGTAGAGAGTGTAATGAGACTGTAAATGGAGACACAAGACACAGAACATCAGGGGGGGGGGGGGTGTTATTTGTCACTAGTCCGTCTAGGCATGGATCCAAGTAGTCGTCCCAAGATTGCCAGATTTTGTTGAACCACTCCATTCGATTGGTAAGGCTAGCGGTCACATATTCCATCTTCCTAACCTCCAGGACATTAGCAATGAGATCCGTCTGGGTAGGAGTGACAGCTCACTTCCAAAAATCTGGCAATCAAGCGCCTGGCTGCGATCAGAATAAGCAAAGATAAGAGCAAAAAGTATTGTTTTAACGGCATAGGTGGTGCGTTCAACAAATAGAAGAAGGGGTTTAATGGGAACCTGATATGGAGGACCTGGTAAAAAATGTCCTGAACCATTTCCCAAAAGTGCTGGATGAAAGGGCAACTCCAAAAAATGTGAATGTGAGATCCCTCTCCAGTGGTACATCGCCAACATCTATCAGAGAGGGAGGGAAATAAACGCTGCAACAATTGTGGGGTATGGTACCAGAACATCAGTACTTTATAATAATTCTCCCTGTGGGAAATGCAAGAGGAAGACTTTGCAGTCTTGTCCCATACCAGTTTCCATTCCGCAGTTGAAATGAATCGATTGAGGATCCTTTCCCATTTAGACATATAGGAATGATTAACAGGGGAGGAAGACAGGAGGAGGTATATTTCTGATATAAGGCCCTTAGTTGAATTAGACAGTTTGCAAAGTTTCTCAAAAGAGGTTGGGGTGGAGACAGTGTTAGACTTAAATATGGAGGTAAGCAGGTGCCTCAGTTGCGTGTATTGGAACATAGCAGAGTCAGGGAGTTGGTGGGAGGATTGTAACCTTTCAAACGGTAATATCTGTAGAGTATTACAATCCACAATATCCGCAAAGTAAAACAGTCTGTTCGGATACCAATTCTTAAGGAAGGAGGACTGCATTCCTGCCGGAAACACAGGGTTAAATAGGAAAGAGGTTATGGAAGACCTGTCAGGAATCAGGGAAAATTGCTGGCCACATTTTCGCCATATTTGACATGTCAAAGACATTGGCCCTAGTAAATCAGGCAGTAAAGCAGTCGGCAGGGGGGACCATATGAGAGAGTTAGGGTGTACAGGAGCTATCCAGTTTCTCCACTTCTGGCCACCTGGAGTAGGCATGTAGACTAGACCACGCCAGTATCCTCCGCAAGTGAGTTGCCCAGTAATATTTAGTGACGTCAGGAGCTGCCAGCCCCCCTAGCTCTTTAGGTACCGTGAGGGTCGCACAAGCAATCCGATGCCGTTTCCCATTCCATATAAGTCGCAGTATACAAGATTGCAAGGTTCGCAACTCCCGATTCGGTATCGGGACCGGCAAAGTCTCAAACAGGTATAGTAGTTTTGGTAGTATGGTCATCTTAACCGTAGCTATACGACCCAACAATGAGATGGGAAGGGGCATCCACTTGGTCATAAGGGTCTTCAGGGTCCGGAACGTATCCGGAAAGTTGTGTGTGTACAAGGAGGAGTAGGTTGGGGTAAGATTTATCCCCAAATAACACAACATGTCGTCCCTCCATCGGAAGCGAAAATTAGTTTTCAAGGCAACCATCCTTTCAGCACTACAGTGGAGAGGAAAAGCCTCTGTTTTAGTAGTCTTCACTTTATAACCAGACAACCTACCGTACACACTCAACAAGTGGAAAAGATTTGGGAGTGTAACATGTAAGTCTGTCAATGTAAGCACTATATTATCCGCGAACAATGATAGCTTGAATTCAACTCTATTGACCACGACCCTGTGTATGTCTGGATGCGCTCGGATGGCCGCCGCCAGGGGCTCAATGCATAAGACAAAAATTAAGGGGGATAACAGGCACCCTTGCCGCGTGCCATTACATATAGGGAAGGCTGAGGAGAGGGCATGGGGCATTTTTACCGCCGCCGTTGGCTGAGAGTAAAGAGCACGTAATGCTGTTAAAATGGGGCCTGTGAAGCCAAAGGTTTGCAAGGTGGAGAACATAAACGACCAGTTCAGACAGTCAAATGCTTTTTCAGCGTCGAGACTAAGTAAGAGAGTTTCCTCATTGCGTCTGTTGACAATCTCTATTAGGTCGATAGTACATCTGGTATTGTCTCCACCCTTCTGATCTGTGACAAACCCTACTTGATCTTTATGTATTAACTGTGGCAGCCATATCGATAAACGGTCAGCTAAAGTTTTTGTAAAAAATTTTAGGTCCGAATTTAAGAGGGCGATAGGCCTATGGTTGGCACAGTCTAGGGGATCTTTTCCTGGTTTAGGGATCAATGTTATGTAGGAATGTGATAGGGAGGTAGGTATCGGGGACCCCTGCAAAAAAGAGTTGTACAGTGACACCATGTGAGGCAACAGAATGTCCCAAAAAGTCTTATAATATATATAAGGCAACCCATTTGGGCCTGGAGACTTCTTATTAGGGAGTTGTTTAAGTACCTCCTGCAACTCTTCCCCTGTAAAGGGGGCGTTCAAAGCCAGCAATGCTTCTTCTGGGTGTTTAGGGAGATTACAATTGGACAAAAAGGTATCAAAAAGACATGAGCGATCTGATTGATCTGGAGGGAGCTGTTGGAGGAGGGAATAGAGGTGCGCATAGAATTCCTGGAAGAGTTTCGAGATCTCCTCTGGTTTATGTAAGAGCGTACCGTCAACCCGTCTCATAACAGTAGGACTACCCATCAAGTTAGCATCACGTAGCTGGTTTGCCAAGAGGGTGCAACTTAGTTTTGAGTATGAGAAACCTCCCTCCCTCATCCTCTGTACAAGAGTCAACCTGAATCGGACAGTGAGCTGAGAGGAGAATGGCCACCCCCGCTGTCTTCCTCCCCAAGGTTGCATAGTATACTCTAGGAAAAGTTTTCTGCGCAAATTTAAAGGAGCCTAGCTGGTCAAAATGAGTCTCCTGAAGGAACACTACATCTGCCTTCTGGGACTTACATTCATTAAGAGCTAACCGCCTTTTGGCATTGGAGTTGAGGCCTTTAACATTTAGGGAAATACAATTGATCATCATGAAACATGAAGAAAAAAATACTTGCTAATTGTGGATCTCTCAAGCCAGCACATAAGGACCACGGAAGAGTTGGGCTATTGTCAAGCCATAATTCAGATGGGACGAAGCCAGATCGCCTAACAAAGAGAGACACAAGAGAAAAACACAGAAGGGAAGAAAGGTGAGACACAAAAGACAGCAACAACCACGTAATTGCAATATCATTGGGTGCACGCACCCAGAAAGGGATCAGTAAAAATCTGGAAGCAAATATTCCAACATAGGCATACCAGCTCTCATTCCAAAAAAAAGAAGGGAAGGAGGGAAGGTATACGTACTCATCCCTAGGGTAGGAGAGTGACTGGACATCCTCAAAAACGGCAGAGAAAGAGGACTCCAGAACAGCAATAAGAGCAACTTTATCAAGAGTAGGGAATGACCCAGGTATTCAACAAAGAAAAAATGGTCCCGGGCTGAAAGAAAAGAAACCAACGCCTCAAAAGCAATAAACTAAAGCGTTTAGGAGACGTTCAATATCAGTTGAAAGGGAACCGCATGCTCATGGGGGAGCAACATTGGATTCCACGTTGCGTTGGTCATCCCGAGGAGGACGTCGTCTCTTCTGTCCAGGTTTAAATATACTTTTTCTGACAATCAGGAAATTAACAAAGGTACTTGTGCTGCTGCAGGCTCCTCTAATGCTGTGGGTCTAGCATCCAAATCAAACGTTCAAAAAATTGGAACCGCGCTGCTTTTAAAATCGCTTCTCAAAATATCCGCACGTTTTGGATCCTTTCCTGGTGTGAGACTTCCAGCGTCCTGGACACCGAGCACAAATCTCCCGTCTCCAGTTAAGCTGAAATGAAGATACACATCGTGCAACACCTTTTTGGTAAAAACACTCAAGTTATTTATTGCACTTACAGGATTTCAGAAGTTAAAAGGCATGTCATCGATTGGGCAATGATTATTTTATAATCGATGACATGCCTTTTAACTTCTGAAATCCTGTAAGTGCAATAAATAACTTTCAGCTTAACTGGAGACGGGAGATTTGTGCTCGGTGTCCAGGACGCTGGAAGTCTCACACCAGGAAAGGATCCAAAACGTGCGGATATTTTGAGAAGCGATTTTAAAAGCAGCGCGATCTTCTGTCCAGGTGTCCGCCACACCGGTTCTGGAGCAGGGCGGGGATCCGGGAGTTCCCAGTCTGCTATAGAGGGTGGGTCCAGATTTAGGGCAGAACAGAAAGGTAGGAGGTCCGAATGTTGGCGGAGGATAGAAGTTTTGCCATCCTTCGTGACCATGAGGGCAAAGGGGAAGCCCCATCTATATGGGATCCGGCACTCCCTCAAAAGAGCCAGTAGCGGTTGCAGCACCCTTTTTTTCTGGAGGGTCCACCAGGAAATATCTTGGTATAATTGAACAGGTGCACCATGGAACTCAATGAACCTACGTATCCTGGCTTTAGACATTATGTTTTCTTTCAATTCAAAATCGTGCACGCAATAGATCACATCGCGAGGTTGAGCAGTAGAGGACTTAGGGCGCAGGACTCTGTGTGCATGGTCCAGCTAAATGGGCTTAGTTAAAGGGGTCCCCAGGATGGAGTTAAAGAGTTCAGTCAAAGTTTCCCTCAGGTCTTCTTCTTTATCTGGCTCAGGGAGGCCGCGAATACGTATATTGTTTCTGTGGCGATTACGATTGTAAGGCTATAATGGATTGTATGTGGGCCACAGTTCTACGGGTGTCATCATGGTCAGTCTCTATGGAATCTACGCGGCCTGCTAACTGCTGAATGTCCTTCCTAAGGGTTGAAATTTCTGATTTACAGGCATTGCGGACCTCAGTAATCAGCAGCTTGAAGTCTTCTTTAGTAGGCAAATGCTGGAGCGTTTGCTGAAGCATAGTGGAGGATTGAATGGAGTGAATGGAACCCTCCTCACCTTCATCCATAGAATCAGATAATTGATCCCAGGAGGCCCCCTCAAGATCTGCAGAGGAGCGATATTAGGCTGGATCCACATTCTCTGGTAGAGATTCGGTCCAGTCTTTGCACTTATGCGCGGAAGCAGCCGACTGTCTGGCCGATTTAGGCACCATTTTAGGCGGCCTGATTAGGCCTCGATCTCGTGGGGGCGGTGATGCCGCCTTTGATATAATTTCCCGATCCCCAGTGGATCCCCTAAACTCTGGGGGACAAATACCTCTGCCGTGGGAGACAGGAGCACGGGCGCCGGGTTCTGGAAGTGCGGCAGTAGCGGTGGCGCAGGAGAGGAGAGAGCGCGAGGTTCCGGCAGGGAGCAGGCACCGGAGGCCACAGTGTGAAGAAGGCCACGTGCGCCGGGCGGCGATGTCTGGCTGATGTCTGGCTCCTGCGAAGGTAACCGTCCAGCGTGTGGCGGGTCCTGGAGGGAGTCTGGCCAGTAACAGTGGGCTTGGGCGCTGCTTTCTTCCCCATGAGCGGGGTTCTAAAGGCTAGTGGGTCTTCTATTTGCAGCTCAGGCGGCGGAGCTCAGCTTTCACGCCGCTTTTCCCTCAGACGGCCAGGCCACGCCCCCCGTTAAAGAAATATTAAAGAAAACTATACCAAACTTTCTTGGCCATGTGATGTCTCGTTTATTTGTCACATGGCCTAGACACAGCTCAGTCCCATTCTAGTGAATGGGACCGAGCTGCAATACCAAGCACAGCCACTATCCAATGGATGACGAGGAGGCCGCAACGCTTACGGGAGCACTGTTTTCATCTCAACAGATGAATGGCAGGGGTGCTAGGAGTGTGATCCCCGCAAATCCATCCTTAGGATTTAAGTCCCTGAGAAAACCCCTTTAACTAATGTAAAAGTAAAGGGAACCGCAACCTACCAACTAGACTCCAATAAGGGACCAGAGAATATAAAAAACAACTGCCTACTGGACTCAGGACTCTGGACTTGGAATCTCAAATGTTGATGAGGATGGGAGTGACTGAGGCTTAGTCAAGTCACTAGTGAGCGAACAACAGGGTCAGGATGTGTTCGCCTGCCACCTGCAATGAAGGACTCTGTGAGCTATACAGACAGTGTACAGTACAGTACTACGTATCTACAAGTCTGTCTGGGAATGGGTGTCTCAAACACTGTGTAAATTAAATGTACTGGTCGGATTTACAGGCAAGCTAGTACACAATAGAACTCACTCTGCGACTGGTGGCCTCTTTGTACCTCCTCTCTGCATACCAGAAGGCGGATCAACGGCTGCCTACCACCCAGACTGGGACATCCCTTGAGGATGTTAGAGAGGGACAGGCAGCTCAAAGAAATGTGGCTACGTGATTGAAGAAGGAAGCCCAAAGTATGGCGTGCAGTTAGGTGGGCCTCGCTATCCTGTCCCTTGCTCCTTCTATTCCCCTGACTCTGTGCTGTTAAGTGTTTGTATCACTGCTGAGACAGACTGTCTGCAACTATGCATTGTGTAATGGGGGCATTTAGGGTGGAGATGGGCCCCACAGAGACATTGGATCTGTTTTGGCCAACCCAAATGCCCTTATTGCGATCTTCCATTGAGGATAGGTACACATACTAGATCCCATTGTAAATTCACGCATACTGTATCAAAGATTTTCCTCTAAACTAAAATAAACTCTAACTGTTTCAGCATATCATCATCAATAGTGGCCTGCAGTTGTGGTCTCTTATGACCCACTCCCAGGTTGCTCTGATGCACATGTGTGCAAAGCATACAGACGGCATATTTGAAGAGGGCATTTCCACATGACACACTTTAAAGGCTTCTTATAAAGGAGCTTTTAATGCGGTATTCAGAGGGATTGTCAAAATCCTCATGGATCCATGCCTCATTTATTAAAAGTGATGTTTTGCACACACATAGAGGAGTATGATGACCTGTTGCACTGAAAACCCTCTCTCAAGATAATGCTGGAGGCTGGACAAGGAACAGCAAACTGGACCTGTTCCGGCCACTGTTCCAATCTACCTGCTCAGAAGTCCGCAATGCTAGTATCTGCTGGAGAAAGGGTATAGTCATTTAGAAAACTATTTTAACAGACAGCAATAAAATTTGGGTAACAGCATGGAACTGCACCACCATTTGGAGAATGATGAGACAAGTTTTACGGATGCCTGAAAAAAATGAGGTTTGTGCAGGATTTGGGTGATTGCAGAATTTGCAGGTCCTACATAAACTTTCAACTTGCCACCAGCAGATGCCCTCAGTATGAAACACACACAGAAATCTGAGTGAACACTTTATGCTTTTCCTGATAAAACCCTCACTTTTTTACCTATTCATTCAATCTACCTAACCAAATATGTTCCTAAATTGTCCTCGCAACACCTAGATTGCTCGCTTGTCTCTGTAATTGCTTACTGCCAGGCACATCCAAGACACATACTCTCAGATCTCAAGCTAAGTTCAGAATGGCATCTCTGGCTTCCAGAGACTGAAGAACCTGACAAAATAATGCCCCCCGATTAGCTCACAGTCTGCTTGTTAGCCCTTTAAGCCAATCACATGATCCTCTATTTTGGCACTGGTGCTGTTTTGCAAAATTCATCTGACATGAACTGTCATCCATAGTGCAACCACATTTATTGTACATTTAGCATTTGCAGTACCAAATCCATCATTGCTATTTTAAAGATAATACAATTGGATTCGTTCATACCTGATGCAGACGGTTGTATTATCAAAATGAATGCGTTTTAGCTGATCCCAGCCGCATCAAGGAAAAACGCAAGTGTTAAAATAGCCTAAGCCAATGGTGCCTGATCTGTTTTTTTTTATGTTACAGGAAAAAAAATGGAACAGGTACCCATTGACTTACAATAATTTTCATGCCTGATCAGGTTTCTTCAGTTTTAATACAACTGCATCCAGCCAAAATGGGGCCATCAGGATGTATTAAATGGAACGTATCCTTTCAGGTTTTGAGATCCTGCCAGGTCTCAAAACCTGAATTAAAAATGCAGATGTAAAAGTAGCCTAACTCATCAGATACTCTACTTTGTATCCATATATATGTCAGTCTTTTGAGAAAGCACAATACCTTTTATGTGAAACTGAAGCAAGTTGACCTCTTGTGTCCCATTAATTACCTCTACCCCTATGGTGAAGCAGATGTCTACAAGATGTCCACACTTTCATTGCACTGGTTTGCTGTTACATCTCAAAGCTCTTTTTACATTTGCAAATTAGGAGAGCATTTACAATGACCAGGCAGCCTTTCAACTCAGTAATATTGTTCTAAAGTTGTCTTTTCAGTTCTGTATTAAAGGCTGTATTGCTCTCACAAAACATGTCTTAATATGCAAAGGCTTTCTGAAATCTCAACCTGTATCATCTATCATATGCAACAATTTTCTTATCATGGTGTATAAACAGGGGCATGTAGCAGATCTGCATTTTTTTACCACAAATTTCAGTGGTTTTTCAATGCGGTAATTGGTCACATGGTCACATTTACTTAATGTAAGTAAGTAATGGAGAAGTAGAAAACAGTAAACAAGAAATGCATGAAAAACATATGTCTATCTAGTTCCACCTACTGTCCTGCAGTGTTGACCTAGGGGTATTGTCCATGGCGCATTTCTTCCCAATTCTTAATAGGTAAACAAAAAAAATCCTTGTGTCTCAAGATGTCTGCTCTACCAATTCTGTAGCCTTAAAGAGGACCTTTCACTGGTCCACAGTTTATTAGGTAAAGCTATGTACATGGAGAGTGGCACCCAGGGATGTCCCTGCACTTACTTGTATCCCTGGGTGCCGCTCCGTTTGTCCTCTGTAGCCCCCGTTACCGGTGCTCCTGCTTCTCCAATTTTGCCTGGGGCGGAGACATCTTCTTCTGCCCTGGGCGTCTCCTTCTCCCAGGGCTGGAGCGCTGGCCAATCGCAGCGCTCAGCTCATATTCAGGATATGAGCTGAGCGCTGCAATTGGCCAGCGCTCCAGCCCTGGGAGAAGGAGACGCCCAGGGCAGAAGAAGATGTCTCCGCCCCAGGCAAAATTCGAGAAGCAGGAGCGCTGGTACCGGGGGCTACAGAGGACGAACGGAGCGGCACTCAGGGTTACAAGTAAGGTGAGCATACATAGTCTAAAGTCAATCAAAACAGAAGATTTCAACCAAAATGATTATTTGTCAGGTGAAACACAACAACTAATAAGAATTAGGAGACTTTATCTTGAAAGAAGTCGGCCGTATTAAAAATATTCATCTGCTAACCTTTAGTCCACAAAAGATCTTTCACTGAAAGAACGTTTCCAGACAGATTATAGTTTTTTTGCTCACAGCCACTGGACATTTATGGCCAGACTGTATGACCGTAACAGGCAATGTGGACTATAATGTATAATGCTAAAAGACCATTTACTATACCACCTATTACTATTCAGTGGTATACCATGGAGGAACATCCCACAAATCCTCTGACTCACAGAGGAGGGGGCCCAGCGCAGAACTTTTGTTCCCGATATAAAACAACAGCTATCTCCCACCTGTGCAAAGAAAATTTTACAGCTTCCGTTAATTTCAATGGCAATTCTATCAATTTCTATGCATGAAGATCCCTTTAGTTTTGGCTACTGAAAAGCAGTTTATTTATGTACTGAAGGAAAGCAGGAGACAGCTGTATAGTGGAGACTTATGAATTTATTAATGCCAGTTGTGTGATGTAAATACATTTAGAAAGTGGTGTTGAGAAAGTGTGCCATATTTATGAAGCGTTTCGTCCAATTTTCCTGGCTTCATTTCTGTATTTTAACCATTCATGCCTTTCCCTTACTCCTCAGACTGACCCAATACTCAGAGCTGCACAGCATCCAACCATCCACTACATGCTGATATTTCCTTTCCCTTACTTAAAGTATTTAAAGATGAGCGAATTTCTTAAAAATTTGATTTGGTCGGTTCGCCGAATTTTCCAAACAGATTTGTTCCGAATTAATTTGTGGCAAATTGCATTGAAAAACAGCTATTTCCTGGCTGAAGAGCTTTTATATTGGTGTAGAACAGTGTGCCTTGCAGTAACACTCATAGGGAGTCTGCTGTGGCAGTGAAACAATACTGTGAGTCAGTATGACATGCAGATCACAGGGTCGCTCTTAGAATCACTGCACACTTCTCTGATTTGGGCAGTTACGGTGCCAAACCTGACCAAATAACTCAAGTATGAACTCAGCCTTACAGGTTGATGTTAGTATATTCACCAATTCACCACACCGGAATTCAAAAATAATCACTTTATTATTACCATGATAAAAAACAATTCATATTAAAATATCATAAAGTCTTGGTCAACATGATTGGTGGTACAGATAACAGTTAGGAAACCTTCACACAAGGGTATATGTGCATAAGTATAACAGTAATGATATCAAGATTAAGGTTGACAACATACGCACATACGTAATTATAAGGCACCCTATGGTATGGGGCCTCAGATGCACTAATAACACAAACAATGGACGCTAGTGTGTACATCCATAGAGAGAAGGTACCAATAAAGTGCTAATAATAGTGCAATTGAAAAATGCATATGTACATGTACCTAAATGCACACTGTGTGTCAACGTCACCCCCGCGTCGGGACGCGCGTTTCGCCTGCTCTGCGAAAGAATAGTTACAGGGAAAAACTGACCAAATAACTCAAGTGTAAACTCAGCCTTACAGGTTGATGTTAGCATCAAAATAAAGAACCGTGCAGAGGCCCAAGAACCTACTATAGCTGGATTATTTTGCCCTTCCTCTGATCTGTCAGAACAATAACCCCCCAAAAAATAGATCCTGTCTGTTGAGCATCCGCCTTAACTCAGTCAGCATTTGATCAGTAATCCATCAGTATTGCTAATGCCCAAAAAAATAAGAGTGGATTCAAAACAGAGATGACACGTGAATGGAATATTTGCATGTCTTCTGTGTTTTGTACCCACTCCTGCTTTTGGCTACCAAATCCTAAGCCAATTCTGATGGAACCATACAGGCCTTACAGCTGCTACACAGGTAGGATCTGTTGTGTGTCTCATTTTTCCTTCCTTCTGACAGATCAGAAGAAGGGTTAAATAAATGAAGATATTAACCAGGCCAGAAAGGCAAAATAGTGGCCCAGTCATGTAGTGGGGAGGGTGGGAACAGCATGAGAAGTCCACAGAGTGGCCCAATGACATAGTGTGGAGGTGGCAGCAGCAGCATGAGGAGGCCACAGAGTGGTAAGGTGACATAGTGTTGAGGTAGCAGAAGCATCAGGAGACCACAGAAAGGCAAGGTGACATAGTATGGAGGTGGCAGCAGCATCAGAAGACCACAGAGTGGCAAGAGGACATAGTGTTGAGGTAGCATCAGCATCAGGAGACCACAGAGTGGCAAGGTGACATAGTGTGGAGGTGGCAGCAACATCAGGAGACCACAGAGTGACCCGGTGACAGAGTGGGGAGGTGGGTGGCACTAACAGTACCCGCTGACGATGGTGGGTGTAAGAAGGAGCACTTGGCATCAGATGTGTGGCATCAGGCGGGTGGCAGCATCAGAATAGAAGCTGAAGCAGGTAGCCAGAAGAAACCGGTCTCTTTTGTCAAGGTTTGGGTGAGGCAGCATGGATGATCTAATCAGGCATTGGTGGGTGGAAATCCTGGCTGATCCATGCCTGATTCATCTTGACAAAGGTCAGTCTCTCCACATTTTGGACAGGCAAGTTTTCTTTTGGGTAACTATGGCCCCCCACCCCACTAAACACCAGCCACACTACTGGCCAGGTAGGATAGCTTTTCCAGGGCAAACTCAGCTAGTTGTGGCCACAAATCCAGTTTGGCTGGCCAGTAGTCCAGTGGATCTTCAATGACGGCTGGCAGGGTGCACATCAGGTATGCCACCAGCTGCTTGTTCAGGTTCTTCTCTATGTCTAGCTGCTGGTGAGTAAGTTCTTCACTATGCGGGTGAAGAAAGCTGCTCCTTAATGCCTCTAGACTCAGGTGGCTGCTGATTGAGCTGGTACTGCTCCTGCCACCCCCCTCCACCAGCAGCCATGGCAGTGGAACGTGAGAGCAGAAAGACCCCATGGTCAGACCTGCGAGAGGATGGACGATGGCACAGATAGGCAGCGGCCAACTGACTACATAGGATGTCTCTATAGTAGTTCAGTTTGTCCTCCCTCTAAGCAGGTGTAAAAAAGGCCCCCATTTTGGACCTGTAGAGAGGGTCTAACATGGTGGAGAGTCAGTAGTCATCATTCTGCTGAATGGTGACAATTCGGCTGTCACTACGCAAGCAAGTGAGCATGCATCGGGCCATTTGCACAAGTGACTCAGAGGGACTCCCTGCCTCCATATACACTGCATACTGCCACGGTGTCTCTGGGTCATCTGCCTCATCTTCCTCATCTCCCTCTTGCCCCTCCGGCTGCTCCTGCTCCTCCTCTCCTGTCACCTGTGTTTAAAAATGACCCATTTGGCTACACATTGCTTGTGCTCCAATGACCTCCTCCTCCAGTTCAGCCCCCACAGGGCTCATGTGGCTGTGAGATGTAGGCGCCAGGTCTCCAGTACCCTGACCAGCCAGATTTACCAGCGTCTTTTCCAGGATATGAATCAGTGGAATGACGTTGTTCATCCCGTGGTCCTGGCGACTGACAAATAAAGTGGCATCCCTAAAGGGCACGAGCAAATGGCAGGTGTCACGCATGAGCTGCCTGTCACGCTTCGGTGTGGGAGGGAAACCGACACTGAGTGTAGGAGGGAAAGGGTCAAGGGGAAAAGGCCTGGAAACTATGAAAAGAAGCAGGTCACCTCCTAGAGAAACCCTAATCTAAAGTCCTGACTGACTGCAAGTATGAACTGACCCCAGAGGAAGGTGAGTTCATACACAGGAACCTAAAGTCCTAACTCACCCTGTAGGACCCTGCTACAAATGTCAGGACAAGAGACAACCTGTTCCTCCAAACGGTAGGACGAACAGTGAATGTGATGTGTGTTGTGATGTGTGAATACCGTGATCAGATGAATCGCCCCTTCCAACCACTCCTCAAAAGCCAACTTAATGGTCAGCAACACTCTGTTACCCACATCGTAATTTCTCTCTGCGGCAGAGAGGTTTTTAGAGAAAAATGCACATGGGCGCTATTTACCAGGTGACCGGCCTTGCGATAAGACTGCTCCTACCCCCCACCTCGGACACGCCAATCTCCACAATGAAAGGCTGTGACACATCCGGCTGCACCAATATAGGGGCAGAAGCGAAACACTCCTTAACCACAGAAAAGGCTCGCAAAGCAAAATCGGACCACACAGACTTCCGTCCCTTTCTTAGTCATGTCAATTAAGGGTACGTTAACACGACGACATTTGTTGCGCGACAATAAGTCGCACTATTGTGGCGCGACAATTTTTATAATGGGAGTCTATAGTGTCGCATTCAAGATGGATTTTTCTGCGACTGTCACGTCGCAGTCGCAGCATGTCGTAATGCGACACCATAGACTCCCATTATAAAAAGTGTCGCGCAACATTGGTGCGACAAAATGTCACGCAACAAATGTTGCAGTGAAGTTGTGCCTTATTTGTCGCGCGACTTAAAGTCGCACGACAAATGTCGTCATGTGAACGTACCCTAAGGGTCTCACCACTGTCGAATAGTTCTTAATAAATTTTCGGTGATAGTTGAGGACCCCAAAAACCGCATGAGCCTTCAGATTTTCGGGTCAATCCCAGTCTAATACAGCACGGACTTTCTCTGGATCCATTCGAAAACCAGAAGATGACAACAAGTAGCCCAAGAACTGCACCACCTGTACAGCAAAAACACACTTCTGTAATTTTGTATACAATTTATTATCTGTTAGGATCTGTAATACCTGTCTAACGTAATCCAGATGAGTCTCCATGTCTAGAGAATAAATTAGTATGTCATCCAAATACAAGACAACAAACCCCACCCGGTGATGAAAAATGTAATTCACAAAATGCTGGAAAACCGCAGGAGCATTGGTCAACCCGAATGGCATGACCATGTTCTCAAAGTAACCCTTACATTCATCAGTCTTCCATTCATCCACTTCCTTGATCCTGACCAGATTATATGTCCCCCTTAAGTAATCTGATTGAGCTCACGGAAATCCAGACAAGGCCTAAGGGTTCGGTCCTTTTTTTTTAACTAAATAAAACACTGCTGCTACAGGAGATTTGGAAGGTCTTATGTGTCTTTTAGCCAAACTCTAGGTAATATACTCTCTCATGGCTGTTCTTTCGGGTCCAGAAAGGTTATACAACCTAGATTTGGGCAATTTAGCTCCGGGAATAAGGCTGATAGGTCAATCTATTATCTATTATGATCTATTATCCCCTTTGCCGAGGTAAATCCACTTTCAGAAAATACATTGAAAAAATCAGATATAAAAGAAGGTAATGTTTTAGTGGTTAAAGCAAAAAAAGACGTATTCAGACAATTATCAATGCAATAATCCCCCCAATCCAGAATCTGTCTAGTTTGCCAATCAATGGTTGGATTATGCTTGCTTAACCACGGTAAACCCAGAACTAAGGGAGCAGGGAGACCTTCCATCACAAAACACGAGATGAACTCCTGATGAAAGTCACCCACTCTTAATTGGATGTCATGCACCGAGACAAACACTTCTGAGTTAGAGGTGCAGAATCAATGGCAAAAACAGAAATGTACTCAGTGACAACCCATGCATACGGACAAACTAACGATCCATCAATCAGATTCACCCCTGCCCCACTGTCAATAAACACCTCAATCCCCACAGTCTTGGACTCTAGCACCACCTAGGCAGTCAGAAGAAATCGGGTACTACCAGTCAAAGACAAATGCATGTTCTCTGACTCCCCTCTTACCCCTCCAAGAGTCAGATGGGAATTAGACGTCCCCTTTTCTTTTTGACGCTGAATACATGGACATACATTGATAAATTGTGACCTTTTGTCCGCAGAAAAAACACACTCCCTTCCTACGACTAATACTCTTGAAAGAAGATCCCAGAGTAGATCCCCCTAATTGGATGGGTTTGTCCCCAGACCAAAACTCAGGAGTATCTTCACCCAAATTGTCAGAGGAAGACGATACGTTATGTGATAGTATGTCCTGAGAGTGGGGGCCCCTAGATCTCTCTCTCAGGTGTCTATCAATGCGTACAGCAAGAGACATAGCGGCTTCCAAAGACTCAGGATTCTCCTGAATGGCCAACACGTCCTTCAGCCTCTCTGATAATCCCTGACAGAACTGACTACGGAGAGCCGGATTGTTCCACTCAGCATGTGTAGCCCACCTACTAAACTCAGAGCAGAACACTCTCCCTGATGAAGGCAACATAACTTGGTCTCGGCCAGGGAGTTCCGGTCCGGGTCATCATAAATGAGACCCAGAGCTTTGAAAAATGAATCCACCGACAGGAGGGACTTCTACCCAGTCGGCAGAGAAAAAGCCCAAGAGCATCCCCTTTAAGCAACAAAATAACCAAACCAACAATCTGACTCTCATCCCCAGATGAGTGTGGACATAGCTTTAAATACAATTTGCACGGGTTTCTGAATATATCAGGGGTCAGTACAGAGATCTCTCCCATCATCTATTTATCCCCAGGACTGTGACTGTGACGAGGGGACATCCTCTGTGTCTGGAGGAAAGAAGGTTTGTACATAAACATAGAAAAGGATTTTTCACGGTAAGAGCAGTGAGACTATGGAACTCTCTGCCTGAGGAGGTGGTGATGGTGAGTACAATAAAGGAATTCAAGAGGGGACTGGATGTATTTCTGGAGTGTAAAGATATTAAAGGTTATAGCTACTAGAGAGGGGTCGTTGATCCAGGGAGTTATTCTGATTGCCTGATTGGAGTCAGTAAGGAATTTTTTCCCCTTAAGTGGGGGTTTTTTGCCTTCCTCTGGATCAACTTGTAGGAAACAGGGTGAACTGGATGGACAAATGTCTTTTTTCGGTCTTATATACTATGTTACTATGTTACTTCCCCCAGAGAATCTGTCCGGGAGGGCCACTTTTGGTTCAGGACAGCCCTGGTAACCACCACTAGGACCAGCAGCCTATAGTCTCTGGATCTGCGAGATGGTCATACGGAGGTCAGCTACCTCCAAAGACAGCCCCTGCAGCTGTTCTGCCAGTTCAGCGATAGGATCCATGGCTGTACTGACACAAGCAAAAAATGACGGTTTGGCAGTTTATAATCCCATGCTTCGGTGTGGGAGGGAAACCCACACCAAAAGTAGGAGGGAAAGAGGGAAAGGCCTGGAAACTAGGGAAAAGATCAGGTCACCTCCTAGAGAAACCATAATTAAAGTCCTGACTGACTGCAATTATGATGAACTGACCCCAGAGGTAAGTGAGTTCATACACAGGAACCTAAAGTCCTAACTCACCCTGTAGGACCCTGGTACAAATGTCAGGACAAGAAACAACCTGTTACTCCAAACAGTAGGACGAACAGGAGTCTACCTCAGGTCTATACAAAAATGACAGGGAAAAGAGCAACACAAGAAAGCCCAAACAATAAACAAAAGGGGAAGAAGACGCTTAACTTCAAATGGCTATGAAAGCACAGGAACTCCACCAAGATCCAAACACCAGCAATCCACAACAAGACTGAAGTAACAAACCGCACAGCATGGTGGGAGAACCGCTGGGTTGCTGGTCAAGACACAACCACTAGCTGGCACTGGGAGCTCAGGCCTCTCAAAATGACTCCTGCTGCCACGCCCCCTTACTCTGCTGTGACCTGTACCTGTGCCAGAAACATTTAGGCCTGTGCCCCTCCCCTGTCTTTTCTCTGTCTGACAAACTGTTAGATCAAATGAGTAAATTGTGAGTAAAGAAATTGATACATGCCAAAAAGGGCTGTAATTTTCTCACTTCACCACACAACAGCTAATAAGCCCATTTTTTTCCTCCCACTAATACACGACAAAAAAAGGCTTTAGAACATATAACTGCGGCCGTAAACAGCAAATATATTTTTCCCCCCTAATACACACCAAAAAAAAGCCTTTAGAACATATAACTGCGGCCGTGAACGGCAAATAAACTTTTTTTTAGGCCACTAATACACGTCAAATAGCTTTAATTTTCTCACTTCACCACATAACAGCTAATAAGCCCATTTTTTCCCACTAATACATGCCAAAAAAAGACCTTAGAACATATAACTGCGGCTGTGAACAGCAAATAAAGTTTTTTTCCCACTAATACACGATAAAAAAAGGCTTTAGAACATATATGTAACTGCACCGCACAAGGGCTAATAAGACCCCAATAACAAGAATGGTTTGCTGGAATTACAGAGCTGTATACTGGCAATATGGATCCCAAGTCAGTGCAGCAAGGTGTCATAGGATTGTTCCTATTACCCAGGCTTTAAACACCCCTATTGGACTCTGTTCTGCTTCAATACTGTGGAATAATTCCTTCCTAACCTTTCCCTACACCTCTAATGATCTTTCCCTGAACTTCTATTGAGCAAAATATAAGTTTTCAAGTCTTTCCCAGCACTGTCCCTAGCGCCTGCTAACATCTCTCACTGCACTAAGTACACTGGAAAATGGCTGAATCTAAGATGAAGAGGATATTTATAGGGCTGTAATATCACAGGGCTGGCTGGCTGCTGATTGGCTGCATGCATGGCATTTTAAGTGATCCCTCGTTCCCAGAGTTCCTTGGGCCATGCCCTAACATGTGCAGCAGCCATTTTTTTTTTAAATGTGATTCATTACCACAAAGCGTGAGGAAATTTGGATTTGGTGCGAATCGAATAATTCCTGAAATTCGGATTGAATTCCACTTTATCAGCTTCGATTTGCTCATCTCTAACAGTAATCCATGGCACCTCATTAGGGAATGAATCCCCCAGAGTTAAAGCCCACATCTTTCTCATGACTGTCAGTACAGGGAGTAGACATACACACTGCACTTCCTATAATCCATCTTGACTGCTGGATACAGATTTTTCCTGTCAATTAGCAGTTGGCAAGATGGCAAGAAGGGAGACACCTAGTGCACCTCTGTATTCTTAAACTTTCATACAAATGAAATCGTGATATATTTTATTAAATGCAACATGTATAAATATTTTTTCCCCTGGAGCATTGCTTCTAAGGCCTCTTTCACACTTGCGTTCTGGCAGATCCGGCAGGCACTTCCATCCCGCCGGATCCATCAGAACGCAAGTCGCCTGAAAGCATTAGAAGACTGATCAGGATCCTGATTAGTCTTCGAAATGCTTTGAGGATACTATGGCAGCCAGGACGCTATTAAAGTCCTGGTTGCCATAGTAGTAGTGGGGAGCGGGGGAGCGGTATACTTACAGTCCGTGCGGCTCCCGGGGCGCTCTAGAATGACGTCAGAGCGCCCCATGCGCATGGATCACGTGATCCATGCGATCACGTGTTCCATGCGTGTGCGGGCGCCCTGACGTCACTTTAGTGTCCTGGCTGCCATGGTAACCAGCATCCTGGCTGCCATGGTAACCAGTCAGAAAAAGCTAAATGTCGGATCCGGCGATGCGCCGAAACAACGTTTAGCTTAAGGCCGGATCCGGATTAATGCCTTTCAATGGGCATTAATTCCGGATCCGGCCTTGCAGCAAGTGTTCAGGATTTTTGGCCGGAGCAAAAAGCGCAGCATGCTGCGGTATTTTCTCCGGCCAAAAAATGTTTCGGTCCTGAACTGAAGACATCCTCATGCATCCTGAACGGATTTCTCTCCATTCAGAATGCATTGGGATAATCCTGATCAGGATTTTTCCGGCATAGAGCCCCGACGACGGATCTCTATGCCGGAAAACAAAAACGCTAGTGTGAAAGAGCCCTAATGGAGAACATCTGTTTACATGGCACCTGACAAAGCCATTTATGTCTAACTTTATGATATTTCTGTATCCAGTAGAACCCGTTCAATAAGTTAAGGAATGTAGTGTATCTCGGATAACACTAGCTGAGCACAGCATCTTGGGAATTAAATGTTCATTTTGCACAGTCCCGTGCTCACTTTTTTCTGGAAAATACCTGCGGTGTCAAAATGCTCACTCTCCCTCTTGATAAATAACTTGAGGGATGTTGTTTCCAAAATGAGGTCACTTATTGGGGGGTTTCACTGTACGGGTACCTCAGGGTCTCTACAAATGTGATGTAGCACCTAAAAACCATTCTGGCAAAATCCACTCTTCAAAAATCAAATGGTGCTCCTTTCCTTCTGAGCCCTACCATGTGCCCATACAAAAGTTTACGTTCATATTTATGGCATTTCCGTACCCAGTATATGAATTCAAGTAGTGTGGTCAAAGTCTCAGATAGCATGAGCTGGGCACAAACAACATAGAGGGCATTGAAATACCATATCTGTTAAAAAATAGCAATTTTCATTTTCCATGGAGCTCTGTGTAAATATTTCAGCAAAATACTGCAGTGTCAAAATGCTCACTCCACTCCTTGATACCTTGTGAGGTGGAGTCTCCAAAATGTGGGCTTCTACAGTTGTTGGCACAAGCAACGTAAATCACATTGTGCCTCAAAATGTGCATGGTGCTCCTATACTCGTTCAGGCAAAGAGAATAGGGCTACATGTGAGGTGTTTTTAAAACCAGGAAGCACAGCTTAATAATAAGCTTAATAATAAGACGGCTTGCTTTTCACACAAGCATATGCTGGACACAAAATTTTGTGCACTGAAATGGCGTGTAAGTGTAAAAACTGCAACTTTTACTTTGTACCATCTGTTGTGCATTAATTTTTGCAAAACACTTATAGAGTCAAAATGCTTGCAGTACCCCGTGTTAAAGTCTGTGAGGGGTGTGGTTTCCAAAATTGGGTCATTTATTGAGGATTTCATTTTTTATTTCACCTCAAAATTTCTGGATTTGTGAGTCAGTGCTGTATAAAACACAGATTAAGGCCTCTTGCACACGGCCGTTGCCCCACCGTGGCGGTATTGCCGTCCGCATACGGCGAGTCCGCAATACACAGGGCAGCGGCCGTGTGCACTCCGCATCACGGATGCGGACTCATTCACTTGATAGGGTCAGCAAATCCGGAGATGCGGTGAGGAACGGAAGCACGGAACGGAACCCCACGGAAGCACTACGGAATACTTCCGCGGGGTTCCGTTCTGTGTTTCTGTTCCGCAAAAAAATAGGACTTGTTCTTTTTATGGAACGGACGGATCGCGGACCCTATTCATGTGAATAGGTCTGCGATCTGCATGCGGCTGCCCTGCGGTTTGTGCCCGTGCACAGGCCCAGCCAGTACACGTTCGTGTGCAAGAGGCCTAAGGTCTCAAATGCACATGGGGCTTTTTCTCTTCTGAACCCTGCATTGTGCCCAAACAGCAGTTTACGACCACATAGGGTATATTGTTGTACTCGAGATAAAATATGTATTTCAACTTGTGGTGCTTTTTCTCCTAATCCACCACCCGTAGGCACGTATATGTGCCAGGATGTAAGGTCACACTCCTAAATGTATTTATAAATCCAATGTTGACCAGGTATTCTAATGCTTTAAACATAACTTTTACTAGATATGCCATAAAATAATTCAAAAAGTAAAAAAACACCACAAATCAGTGAGCAGAAAAGAGGACTGAACCTCTACCGACACATTCCACTTGATCACATGTCATCTAGTGGTAAGAGAAAATATATACGATCCTACCAGTTCCAGACGTGTAAATGGTTGTTCGGTGTATACTGGAACGTTATCCTTCACTGCAGTGGCCGAGGATATTGGGGACGGGTGCTTTGTAACAATCAGGGCCGGGGCAAGGATTTTTGCCAACACAAGCAAAGCTACATTTTGCTGCCCCCCCTCCCCCCCCCCATGATCACATTTTGACCCTCTATTGTGTCACACTTCTCTCCCCCCATGTCACATTTTTCCCCCTCCATGGCACAGACTACAGACATTTGATTTGTCCCCCCTCCCATCATGTCACCCGTGACCCCCGCCCCCCATTAATATTATGTAATAATTATATGCGCTCTGCGCTCATCACCTACCACCTACCCTACGGCAGTCGACAGTCCGTCTGGGCTGGCTGTGTGAGTCACAGTCACCAACAGCTGCTCCAGTCCCTGCTGCTGCCCGCCGCGGAGCCACTCACCAGTCACACACCCCCTGAGTGCCCCCGTGACCATGTTGCTGTGCTGCCGCTCTGTGAGTGAGGACCGGGGCCGCATGCAGGCTAGGGTGGGTGGCCAGGGGCGCTGCGGCGCAACTTCCCGCAAGTGATTTAATTTTTTTTTTTTTAAAGTTCATTTTTCCGCCCCCCATCCCCCCTTTCTCTGCGCCCTAAGGCAGCCGCTTGGTCTGCCTTATTATAGAACCGGCCCTGGTAACAATGGTAATAAGTGGCGTAAGCTGATGACCCTAGTCAATGGTTCCCTTACGCAGTCGGACACAACCAACCTAGGCCCAGTGGCGTACATATAGGGGTCGCAGGGGTCGAACTTGCGACCGGGCCCGGCTCTCCAGGGGGCCCGGCCGCCTGTGGACCCACCCCCCAGGCCGGCAGGCCATCCTAAAGCCTATTAAATACCGCTGTACTCACATGCAATGGAGCACTCTGATGGGGCCCAGCATGAAGTACAGTGGCAATTTCACGCTCCATCAAAGTGCACCATTGCATGTATAATATGGGGGGGGGGGGGGGGGGGAGCGTGCGGCGCGCACTCACTCACACCCGGCTGGTCGGCATTTTGCTTCTATAGTGAAGCAGGGAAACCTCTCTCATCCCTGCTTCACTGATCTTCGCAGCTCAGGAGCTCCCCCTGCTGGCCCCACATCGGGCTGTGGGAGGAGAGCTGAAAACCCGGGAATCTGCCTTCAGCAGAGCCAGCAGCGTGATGTGATGGTGGGAGCCTGTCATCAGGGAAGAAAGTAAGTATGTTTTTTTTTTTCTAAGGCTGCAGACTGGGGGCAAAGGGCAGGAGGGGGGCCATAACTAATTTGAGGGGGCACCTAAGCTGGCATAACTACTGTGAGGGGGCCAGGGGGCACATATGAAGGCATAACTACTGTGAGGGGGTAGGTAATCTGGGCATAACCACTGTGAGGGGCACATATGTGGGCATATCTAATGTGAGGGACACATAATGTGGCATAACTACTGTGAGGGGGCACATATCTGGCATATCTAATGTGAGGGACACATAATGTGGCATAACTACTGTGAGGGGGCACATATCTGGGCATAAGTACTGTGAGGGGGCACATAACTGGGCATAAATATTTTGAAGGGGCACATATCTGGGCATATCTACTTTGAGGGGGCACATAACTGGGCATAAATACTGTGAATGGACACATAATCTGGCATAACTACTGTGAAGGGACACATATCTGGGCATATCACTGCGAGGGGACACATAATCTGGCATAACTACTGTGAGGGGGCACATAATCTGGCATTACTACTTTGAGGGGACACATATTCTGGTCATAACTACTGTGAGGGGGCACATATTTGGCATTACTACTGTGAGGGGGCACATATTCTGGTCATAACTACTGTGAGGGGGCACATATTTGGCATTACTACTGTGAGGGGACAAATATTTGGCATTACTACTGTGAGGGGGCACGTATCTGAGTATAACTACTGTGAGGGGGCACATATCTGAGTATAACTACTGTGAGGCGGCACATATCTGAGTATAACTACTGTGAGGGGGCACATAATCTGTCATTACTACTGTCAGGGGGCACATAACTGGGCATAACTACTGTAAGGGGGCACATATTTGGCATAACTACTGTGAGTGGGGCACATATCTGAGTATACAGGAACAAAGGTGGGCATTAGTACTGTGTGTTAGCACTAGATTACCCTGCTATATATTGGCATGGCTCAGTCTTACAGGCCAGCACAGCTGCTGGTGGTGATTTCACTGGGGCAGTCACCATCCCTTCCTGATGTGATTATTCTTTTTTTCTCACCACAGGGACCTTGTTCTGGATCCAGCGGACATCACGCCAACGCCAGCAACACCCTGGATAAGGTAGGACCAGATTTTATTAGGACGGGGTGAGTGTAGCCATTGGGCTTAGGGCTCTTTAACACGAATGGATCCTGTGTGGGCAATCTGCTGCGTGAAAGAGAGCCAAGCCCCGTTCTGGACAGCAGAGACATGGAGCAGTGACATAATAGATACTGCTCTGTGCCGCTCTGTGACCTTTTTATTACAAAATCACAGTGAGATAAAGTTGCCACCGTGATTTTGTAGTTAAAAGATCACAGTTAATCATGTTACTGCTCCGAGTCTCTGCTGTCCGGAATGGGGCTTGGCACACATTCACACAGCTAGTTAGCCGCACTGAAAGAGCCCTTAGTAGCCCAAAGTGTAACTGCCATATAAAAAAAATGTTTATTTATTTTTTGATAAAGTGTAGGGCAAGTGATAGGTAACATTTTTGTAATATACTTTTTTTTAGCCAAAACGTAGTAGTAAACTGGGGCTGAAATGGCCCTTAGCAGCGCTCTAAGAAATAAAGGGGGGGGGTGGGGAGGGGGCCCCATGAATCAGTTTCGCACCGGGGCCCCATGGATAGTGTGTACGCCACTGCCTAGGCCCCAAGGTAAATGACCCCACTGGTGAATATAAACAGGAATTAAAAGGCATTCTAGATGCAGTCAAAATGAAGAAGCTTAATAATCAGGATGAATATGATTTCCTCTTCCCACAGTACCCCCGTATTGCGACTTTTTACTGCCTTCCAAAGGTACACAAGGGCTATGAACCCTTAAAGGGTCAACCAATCGTCTCAGGAATTGACAGCCTTTGTCAAAACATAGGTACCTATATTGACAGGATTTTGTCCCCTTTTGTACTCGCACTCCCATCACACGTGAAGGACACTGGGGATCTCCTCAAACAAATTGAGGGTATCCAACTTGAGGAGGACTGCATATTGGGGAGTATAGATGTCGAGGCTCTATACTCCTCAATTCCACATGAGTATGGCCTGCAAGCTGTGGCATACTTTCTTTCCTCACGAGGACGACAGTTTGATGCCCACAATGACTTTGTACTTCAACTGCTGGAATTCTTATTGAGAGGGAACTACTTTCTGTTCAATGGCAGAATTTACCACCAGCTCAGAAGCACAGCGATGGGGAGCCCATGCGCCCCATCTTACACTAATGTGTTCCTGGGCTGGTGGGAAAGGATCCTGGTCTTCGGTGATGATACCTCAAACCAGATCCAAATGTGGGCACGTTTCATTGACAATGTATTTGTAATTTGGAGAGGTGAGCCAGGGTCTTTTCAGTCTTGGGCAAATAGCCTAAATAACAATGACATAGGCCTGAGGTTTCCTTCTGAAAGCAGCACCTCACAATATCCACTTCTTGGATATTTGCATTTTTTTAAAATTTGATGGTATGTTGGAAACATCAATTTTTCAAAAATCCACATCAACAAACTCTCTGTTAAGGTGGGAGAGTAGCCATCCCTTCCCACTGCGAAAAAGCATTCCACGTGGACAATATCTTAGAATGTGATGGAACTGCTCCCAACACTCCAATTTTTGGGAAAAATCGGCGGACTTGAGAGCTAGATTCCTGGAACGAGGGTATCCCATTAGTACGTTAAAACCAGCATTTCAAGCGGCCATAACCTGGGATCGCACGTTGCTACTCAATCCCACAATTCCAACGAGATCAGACTCTGTGAAAGAGAAACGTGAGATCCGTCTCATTAGTACCTATGATGAGGCCTCCTCCAGCGTCAGGGAGGTGATTCGTAAGTTTTGGCATGTTCTCAGGATGGACTCAGACATCAGAGAAGTAATTAAGGAATCCCCTATTGTCACTTAAAGAAGAGGTCCAAGTGTAAAAGATCAACTGGTTAAAAGTCATTTCGTGGCAGAGTCCAAGCCAGGTACATGGCTGGACAGAAGGATATGTGGCAATTTCAAATGCTCGGGATGTGTGGCATGTAAATATATGCAACAAGGCAATACATTTGTGAGTAGCAATACGGGGAGGAAATATGAGATCAGAGACTTTATCAATTGTAGATCTAAGGGGGTCATTTACAAAATAACATGTTCATGTGGCAAAGAATATATTGGGAAAACAATAAGAGAGTTCAGACGGAGAATAGGAGAGCACTTGGGTGATATAGCGAACCTAAGGGACACCACAGTGGCACGGCATGTGAACACTGAACATGAGGGCAGGCCTGAGTGTCTATTATTCATGGGTATTGAGCTTATCAAAAAACCAACAAGAGGAGGCAATTGGGATCAGAAGATCTTGCAATGTAAGGCTAAATGGATCTACTATCTTGGGACTGTACAGTCGGGTGGATTGAATGAACAGCAAAATTATAGCTGTTTCATTTAACCCAACGTAAGTCCCTGACCCTCCCAAATAAACTCCTCCTAATTGCTATCTCTCTCCCCTTCTTTTTCTTCACCCCCCCCCCCCCCTATAAACTCTTTCCCAGCGATTTCCCTTATATGATACCCTCCTGATCCTGTGAATCTCAAGTGTCAGGAGGTTAGTAGCAATAGACAAATGCAATTGATGTTTGGTATCCCACTTACATCATATGGATGCCTTATTTGGAATAGGAAGTTCAGAGAATAAATGTATCCCCTGAATATATTTGACCGATAACAGGGTATAAAGGAATTGGTATGTCTGTGTTGGTAAGCTGGTCTTACAAATCTGTGTACGAGTCTGACTTGTGGCTTTAAAGTTAAAATCGCTGTCCATTATCTGCGGCAGCTGGCGGCCATGGTACAGCGATCGTAGGGTTACCTAGCAACTGGAGGTGCTGAATCCATGTGTAGCCATGTGACCCGCGGCTCCAGGAACATGTGATCCTCAACTTCCGGTCTGTGGAGTGCACGCCATGCGACAGGAAGTAGGGGAGGAGCTTGAGAGCGAGGCGCTTTTAAAAAGGAGGAGACAGAGTATAGCGTTCTCCCCACTAGATACACCAACGGTGAGGCAGCTTGATGAAAGGGACACTTCCCTGCATCGAACACAGTGGGACGACTGTCTACCTGTAGATGTTAAACGTCACTTGTAAGTAATAAGTGTGTTTTATGGGCACTTGTAGTTGGTGCGCACTGACTGAACCGTGTTAAGAAGTGCCGGTAGTTATTTTGTTTGTGTGTTTGTCTTTGTATTTTTCAGTTGAACTTCATTATCGATTCCCCTGATGAGTCTTGTGATTGAGACGAAACGTGGCATGTAGGGATTTAGTGAGGGCAAACATAGGGAATAGGCCCCTAACTAGGGACAGGTTCCGTATGGGGTCGCCCTTATCGGGGCAGGGGCTCTGTGTCTTGTAGGCAGTAAATGTACTAGTCCCCTTCAATGATTTCATTTTGAGGGAACCATTGACTAGGGTCATCAGCTTACGCCACTTATTACCATTGTTACAAAGCACCCGTCCCCAATATCCTCGGCCACTGCAGTGAAGGATATCGTTCCAGTAAACAACAATTTACACGTCTGGAAGTGGTAGGATCGTATATATTTTCTCTTACCACTAGATGACATGTGATCAAGGGGAATGTGTCGGTACAGGTCCAGTCCTCTTTTCTGCTTACTGATTTGTGGTGTTTTTTTTTACTTTTTTGAATTATTTTATGGCATATCTAGTAAAAGTTATGTTTAAAGCATTAGAATACCTGGTCAACATTGGATTTATAAATGCTTTTTCTCCTATTAGCACTTGTGAAAATGAAACATCTGAGGCTAAAACTACATATAACTTAAATACAATGTAGCACTCCCGGTTAAGTGAATAGGTAATGGCCAGTTTATGCTTGACAAAGGCCTCATTGTGCTGGGCTAAAACGTTGCCATTTGGGGAATAAATGGGTCCATCACCAGGGGCGTAGCTATAGGGGGTGCAGAGGTAGCAGTCGCTACCGGGCCCAGGAGCCTGAGGGGGCCCAAAAACCCATGCGCCTCATAAGAAGACATTGGTATTAAAGAAAGTGTATGCTGGTCAAGTTACACCACTGGCTGGAGGGAAGGGTTAGGTCAAGAAACTGGCATGAGGGGGGGTTTTCAATGTTTGCCTTTGGCAGCATGAAGGCTATGTGCTTTCCTGCCCCTGGCCAAAAGGTACTGAGGGAAGAGGGGCCCAAGCTGAACTCTTGCATCGGGGCCCATGAGTCTTTAGCTACACCTCTGTCCATCACCCATTCACTTAACCTGGAGTGCTGCCTCATCTTTTGATTTGTGGATCTCATAGGCGATTACTTGCCTGTTGTCTCAGAGGAATTGCACAGACTGAAAAAAAATTAAAAACATATGAAACACTCTTGGAGTGAAACCCATAACTATACCCCTAGGTAAATTCCTTAAAGGGTTTGGTTCCCAAAATTGGGTAGACTTTTTGGGGTCCTATTCAGTACTAGTACCTCAGAGTAAATATGATAGGGCTCCTGAAAACCATTCCAGTGAAATCTGCCCTCCAAAAGCCAAATGGTACTCCTTCCTTTCTGAGCTCTGCGATGTGCCCATACAGCAGTTTACAACCACATATAGGGTGTTTCTGCATTTAAGAGAAAATGGGTAAGAAATTATGGAGTGTTTTTTCTCCTGTTACCGTTTATGAAAATAAAAAAATGTAGGGCTAAAGCAACATTTTTTTTTTTTTATGTAATTTAAAATTTTCACAGCCAAGTGTGCATTATTTAAAACATCAGTGGCATCGAAATACTCACTACTTTCCTCAATATATTCTTTGTTGGGATTAGTTTCCAAAATAGGGTCAGTTTTGGGGGGTTTCCAATGTAGGGCTACCTCAAGATCTCTTCAAATGCAATTACACCCGAAAACCATTAATGCAAAATCTACCGATAAAAAACAAAAATGCGCTCCTTCCCTTGTGAGCTCTGCCAAGTGTCCATGCAGCAGTTTATGACCACATATGGGGTGTTGTATTCAGGTAAAAAATGCTTAAATTGTGGGGTGCTTTGTCATGGGTATCCCTTGTAAAAAATAAAAAAAATCTGGAGCTAAAGCAACATTTTATTGAAAGAAAATACATTTTTCATTTTCACAACCCAGTGTCTCTAAATTGTATGAAACACCTGTTGGTTCAAAGCATTCACTGGACCTCTCAAAAAACTCCTTGAGGGGTGTAGTTTCCAAAATGGGGTCTCTTTTGGGGTATTTCTACTGTAGGTGTCCTCAGGGTCTCTTAAAATACAACATGACACCAAAAAAACATTCCAGCATAATCTGACCTCCAAAAACTATATGGCACTCCTTCTCTTCTGAGTGCTAGGGTGTGTCCATGCAACAGTTTACAACCACATATGGGGTTTTTCTTTAAACTTTAAAATTAGAGTAATAAATATTCGGATTTGTTTTGCTCTTAAACCTTTCTGTGTCACAGAAAAAATGGATTAAAATGTAAAATCTGCACAAAAAAATAACATTTTCACATTTCATCTCCATTTTGCTTCAATTCCTGTGGAACACCTAAAAAGTTAACAACAGTTCTAAAACCAGTAGTGAATAATTTGAGGGATGTAGTTTCTAAAATTGGGGTCATTTATGGCTGGTTGTTTATGTAAGGCCTTCAAAGTCACTTCAAAATTGTCATTTAAAAAAGTTGGTTTTGGAAATTTTCTTGACAATTTGATAAATTGCTCCAAAACTTCTATGCCTTCTAACATCCTAAAACACTAAAATAACATTTGCAAATTGATGCCAACATAAAGTAGACATATGGTGAATGTTAATAACTATATTTTGCTGTATCTCTCTGTGGGGATCATTTATTAAGGTCGTCTGTAAGGGTCCTTTCACACTGGCGTTTTTGTTTTCCGGCATAGAGTTCCGTCCTCGGCGCTCTATGCCGGAAAAATCCTGATCAGGATTATCCCCATGCATTCTGAATGGAGAGAAATCCGTTCAGGATGCATCAGGATGTCTTCAGTTCAGGACAGGAACGTTTTTTGGACACAGCAAATACCGCATTTTTGGACGTCATTCTGGAGCGCCCCGGGAGCCGCACGGACTGTAAGTATACTGCTCCCCCGCTCCCCACTACTACTATGGCAACCAGGACTTTAGCATCCTGGCTGCCATAGTAACCTGAAAGCATTTCGAAGACTGATCAGGATCCTGATCAGTCTTCTAATGCTTCAGGCGACTTGCGTTCTGACGGATCCAGCGGGACGGAAGTGCCTGCCGGATCCTCAGAACGCAAGTGTGAAAGGACCCTTAAAAATAGTCACAAAGGGCATTTTTATGCCAATTACAACAGATGGGCAGGATGGGGGCAGAGCAGGGGTATTTAGTAGCCAAAAATGCAGACTGCTATATATATATGCCTAATTTATAACACCTCCTCATAAATTTGCCGTCTACTACGGCAGCGTAAGAGAGACAACTAATACCATCTTAGTAAATGTCCCTCCCTGTCTTAAAGGGGTTATTTGGAAATTAATATTTATGACCTATCCTCAGGATAGGTCATCAATATCAGATCAGCAGGGGTCGAACACTAGGGACCCCTGCCGATCAGCTGTTTGAAGAGGCCGGGCGCCTCTTCCTAGGCTATGTGACATCACCATATATCAGTCATATGGCCTTGCTGCAGTTCAGCCACATTCAAGTCAATGGGGGTGAGCTGCAATACCAAGCACTGCTGCTATACGATGTAGAGTGCTATGGTTGGTGAGCACGGAGAAGGCCATGGCACTCAACAGAGCTCTGATATTAAATTAACAAAGATTTGTAACATTCTGTTGTCACTTTATCATTATAGGTCTTTGTGTGCAGAATAAAGGTGAAAAACGTGTTTGTTTTCAGCACAAGGCCACAACATGACAAAATGTTTTTTTTTTTTTAAATGATTCAATTTATATATAATTATATACAATTACGGTATATATCACAGTTACCAGACGTACATTATTGCAGGAGATTTGTAATGCTTCTAAAGCCATCCAGCTAAGGCTACATGCACACGGCAGTTGTTTTTTGCTGTCCACAAATCGCGGAGCCGTCCTTCCTTTTTTTTCACACCCACATCCGTTCCGTGTGTCCGCTAATTTTGTAGGTTGCGTTTCCGTGTGTCTTCCATTTTTTTTTGCGGATCCGCAAAAAAAACGGAAGGCTTGAACCAGTTTCTTATTTTTTATAGTTTTTATATATTTTTTTCAGACGTGAAATGCGGACAGCGGACGTGGACAGGCAACGGAAGAGGCATCCGCATTTTGTGTGCATGTTGGCTAATTCAGATATTCAGTTTTAATCTTTTGTGATTTTTTTGTTTCTTAATCATTTAAATACAATGAGTCGCTATAAGCTGCATACCATGACTTTGGTACATATGGTGAATGTGTCTCTTTAATTTAAAGAAAAGTGCTGCAGGCAACTCATGAGATAAGGAAAGACAATATTTGAAGAGCAAGGTATTTCTTAGTCAGCAAATAGAAAGAGAAAAATTCAAAGCAGAAGAACCTCTGCACTGTAAAAAGTTCACATGGCCAGGGATGTCCTACGGGCTCAAGACAAGCTGTACCTATAACTCTTCCTGACACAACAATGTAAGCTGCTTAAAAGACATGTTCTCCTATTGTGTGGAAAGTTTGTGTGGGTGGATAAAAATTTTAAGGCCAATCAATTATGGCTCCTTTTTAACAGATCCTTTGTTCTCCCCAGGCCCTCACAGTAATGAGATCAATATACCTGGCTGGTTGACAATAGCCAAACTCGCATTTTGTAGTGTGACTTAAAGGTTAACTAACCTGTTATACAACTTTAAAAATATTCTAAAAGCCCTAAAAGTCATTTTTTTTGTATTATATTTTATTGGTTTTACTGGAATTATAGGCAACCAAAGTTAGTGCCTATTGTGCTATGGAATCTGTACGTAGCTGACATGTATGCGTTGTACGGGTTCTACTGTACTGCAGGAGGGGCCACAGCAAGCTCAGTAGTGGCAGGAGCACACATCGCTATTCCTGCCTGTGCCCGCTCTGCTAAATCCTGGCATAGGACATTGGTGCAGGTTTTCCTGTAGTGATGTGCTATGAACAGATTTCACTGAGCGGAGCGAGCAGAGGCAGAAGCTCCGTATAACACATTGATGCTTCTACCTTTGCCAGGTCCACTCAGTTAAATCCTGGCATAGCACATTAGCGCAGGGTTTCCAGTACCCATGTGCTATGCAGAGTTCCAGCCTTTGCCCACTCTGCTCAGCTCTGCCTAGCACATGAGTACAGGAAACTCTACACCAATATGCTATGCCAGGATTTATCAGAGTGGAGGGGGCACAGGCAGGAGCTGTGATGTGCTATACAGAGCTCCTGCCTGTGCCCGCTCAGCCAAATCTTTGCATTGTACATTAGTACAGGAAACCCTGCATTAATATGCTATGCCAGGATTTAGCAGAGAGGAGCGGGCACAGGCAGGAAACCCTGCACTAATATGCTATGCCAGGATTTAGCAGAGAGGAACAGGCACAGGCAGGAAACCCTGCACTAATATGCTATGCCAGAATTTATCAGAGAGGAGCGGGCACAGGCAGGAAACCCTGCACTAATATGCCATGCCAGGATTTAGCAGAGAGGAACGGGCACAGGCAAGAAACCCTGCACTAATATGCTATGCCAGGATTTAGCAGAGAGGAGCGGCCACAGGCAGGAGCAGTGATGTGTTAAATAGAGCTCCTGCCTGTGACCGCTCTGCTCAGCTAGGGGTACTTTCACACTAGTGTTTTGGATTCCGTTTGTGAGATCAGAAACCCTGCACTAATATGCTATGCCAGGATTTAGCAGAGCGGAGCGGGCACAGGCAGGAGCAGTGATGTGTTATACCAGGGGTAGGGAACCTCCGGCTTTCCAGCTGTTGTGAAACTAAAACTCCCAGCATGCATACTTACTCTGCTTTTCTCTGAACTCCCATAGAAATGAATGGAGCATGTTGGGAATTGTAGTTTCACAGCAGCTGGAGAGCCAGAGGTTCCCTACCCCTGTGTTATACAGAGCTCCTCCCTATGACCGCTCTGCTCATCTAAAGCTCTGCAATGTACATTAGTACAGGGAACTCTGAACCAATATGCTATGCCAGGATTTAGTGGAGCGGGGCAGGCACAGGCAGGAGCTGTGATGTGTTTTACAGAGCTCCTGCCTGTGCCTGCTCTGCTGATCTAAAGCTCTGGATTATATATTAGTACAGGAAACTGTGCACTAATTTGCTATGCCAGGATTTAGCAGAGAGGAGCGGGCACAGGCAGGAGCAGTGATGTGTTATACAGAGATCCTGCCCGTGCCCGCTTTGCTCAGCTAAAGCTCTGCATTGTACATTAGTACAGGGAACTCTGAACCAATATGCTATGCCAGGATTTAGCAGAGAGGAGCGGGCACAGGCAGGAGCAGTGATGTGTTATACAGAGATCCTGCCTGTGCCTGCTCTGCTAAAGCTCTGCATTGTACATTAGTACAGGGAACTCTGAACCAATATGCTATGCCAGGATTTAGTGGAGAGGGGCAGGCACAGGCAGGAGCAGTGATGTGTTATTCAGAGCTCCTGCCTGTGCCTGCTCTGCTGATCTAAAGCTCTGCATTATATATTAGTACAGAAAACCCTGCACTAATATACTATGCCAGGATTCAGCAGGGCAGAGTGGGCACAGGCAGGAGCAGTGATGTCTGCTCCTGCCAGTACTGAGCTCACTTTTGCACCTGTTCCTGCAGAATTATGTAATCCGTACACCGCTGACATGTATGTCGTACAGATTCTAAAGCACTATAGGCACCTGTCCTTCGGTTGCCTATATTTGCAATAATATAGTAAAATCGATAAATAAAGTATAATACAAAAATGAATCTAAGGGCACTTACAATATTTTAAATTAAGTTGTATAAATACCTACCCTGTAAGTTGCCCATACACATTATAGGAATGTCAGTCAAGCTCGTTGATTTCAGAATGCATGTGTATGAGACGGTCAGGAGGAAAAGTGAGAAAAAATTATTTACATTTACCATTAAAAATAGTAATTACTGAGGACGCTCCAATATATTGTTTGTGTCTTTTCTTTTCCATTTACCAGTTTGCAAAGCCATTGCATTAAAAAAAGAAAAAAAACTTAGCTTTCCTGATATGGCATTTCCCATAGAAATAAATAATGTGGAGCATTTTCTCTACATTGTGTAGTTCCTCCATTACTCCTCCTGTAAATGTATTACTTAACTGAAACTAGATGTCACCATTTTGCCTTATCATAAAGCCGGGAATACACGGCAAATGTAGCTACGACACTCTTCGCATGAATAATTGTGCAGCAGTTGACTCCAGAATCACAAAAAATCCAGTTTAGATTTTATCGTGTATTTTGTGATCATTCCACCTGCTTTACCATACTGAGTGTGAGTATTCACTACGCTGTCGCATTTTATTTATTGGACATTTACTAGGAATGCTGGATCTATAAAGGGCAGGATTTCATTTTCACCCTGATGTGGGGCTCTGATTTTAGCAGGATCTTCTGGTTTATCTAGTTCCGCAATCATTAACCCAGTTACTGATGAGCAAGCCCTGTGCACTCACAAATAACATGGCCACCACCTCCATCCACTGGAAAGCTGTGGTGCTGAATCACCCTATGCTCCCAGTGCATTGAGAGAAGCTCAGCCCTGGTTGTTTGCCATGGGCGGATTTCTAGTCCACCCCCCTCCTCCTAAACCCCCAGTCTGAGAAGCAGAAGCTGAGCTCCAGCAAGTGACAGACACCGCGGCTGAGCCACCAGTTGCTTATCCTTGTGTAGATATGGTAAGGCGATGCTTTAGATTCTATTTGCTTTTATTGCTATTTTGTATTTATTAATATTAGAGGGAAGATTTGGATGTTTGGGCAGTTGTTGCAGACACATGAAGGGAATGGAAGGGACACAAGTCAAAGTGCATTAGTTAATGAACAGCCCAGAGATCACTGCTGCATGATAAGCCTGGGAATATAAACTTTACCTGACTTGTTCTATGGCAGGAAACGTCATTTTACTGTTCTTATAATGTTTCGCCATAGGGAACAGGTGACCATTCTTTTTTCTGTATTACTGGTATTAAATCTAGAAGATGCGCAGATCACGCTTTGTGCCATTGTCTAGTATTAAAATACAATAAACCTAGTTATAAGAGATTGTACGCACAGACATATACTGACGGAGGAATAATACTGATTTCATTATGTAGACCGGTATAAGGTATCACATGTTCTCAACGTGCAATAGCCTAGGGCAGTCAACAAGCCAGTATATAATGGAGGAGACTTCTCAAAACTGCCTTAGGCTACTTTCACACTCGCGTTTTGTGCGGATCCGTCACCGTTCAGATAATACAACCATCTGCATCCGTTCAGAACGGATTCATTTGTATTATCTTTAACATAGCCAAGACGGATCCGTCTTGAACACCATTGAAAGTCAATGGAGGACAAAACCGTTTTCTATAGTGCCAGATTGTGTCAGTGAAAACGGATCCGTCTTCAACACCATTGAAAGTCAATGGAGGACAGAACCGTTTTCTATAGTGCCAGATTGTGTCAGTAAAAACGGATCCGTCTTGAACACCATTGAAAGTCAATGGAGGACGGACCCGTTTTCTATAGTGCCAGATTGTGTTAGTAAAAACAGATCCGTCCCGATTGACTTACATTGTGTGCCAGGACGGATCCGTTTGGCTCAGTTTCATCAGACGGACACCAAAACGCTGCAAGCAGCGCTTTGGTGTCCGTCTCCAAAGCGGAATGGAGACTGAACTGATGCAAACTGATGCATTCTGAGAGGATCCTTTTCCATTCAGAATGCATTAGAATGCAAACTGATCCGTTTTGGACCCTGAACGGATCTCACAAACAGAAAGCCAAAACGCGAGTGTGAAAATAGACTTATTTGCCCATAGCAGCCAATCAGATTCCACCTTTTATTTCCCAAAGGAGCTCTGAAAAATTGAAGGTGAAATCTGACTGGTTGCTATGGGCAACTAAGGCTACTTTCATATCTGCATTTTTGCTGGATCCATCAGTTGATCATCACAAACGCATCTGGTCAATAATATTACTGTCTGCATCTGTTTAGAACAGATCCGTAGTTTTTTTGTGTCCGAAAATACGGATCCGGCACGAAACACAATGTAAGTCAAAGTGCTGGATCCGTATTTTCCAACACAAAAAAACAAAACAAAAACATCCATCGAATTACAATGGTTTTAGTGCCGGATCCATCTTGTCTTGATCAGTATCCCATGACACACACACAAAATCGCTGCTTTAAGCGTTTTTGTGTCTGGCATCGGAACCTAACAAAACTAAATAGAATGCATTCTAGTGTAAGTTTTGTCCCCACTGACAGTGAATAGGAAGAAAACTAAAGCGTTTTTCTCCGGTTTTGAGATCCTCTGACGTATCTCAAAACCAGAAAGGAAAACACAGATGTGAAAGTAGCCCAAAAATGCAAATACGGCACATCACATGACCTACATTAGCCAATAGAAGCTCGCAGGTCCTTAGTCTCCACATACACACAATTTCACACCAGGTTTCCATAACAACCCAGCCATTTTTCTTCACTGCTGCAGGTCAGCTTTAAGGCTGGGAACACACCTAGGCGTTTCTGAATCGCGCGTTTTTGGATGCACGTTTTTGTAACTAAGAAACGCGCGTCATACGCGCGATTCAGTGATTCTCCCCTATGGCAACATTGACCATAGGCGCGTTAAAACGCCCCAAAGAAGCTCATGTACTTGTTTGGGCGTTGGGCGTTTTACAGCGCGTTCAAACGTGAACCATGCCCATAGGGATGCATGGCTTTTCACATGTTGAGCGTTTTTCAGCGCGTATGAACGCGCTGAAAAACGCTCAGGTGTGTTCCCAGGGTAAAGGGGCAGGGTGCTGTGGATGACACTGTTAAGGGAGCAGAGTGCTGTGGAGGTCACAGTTCAGGGGACACTAGGGTGGCCATTCAGACCACCCTCAAAAGACTGACTTAAAAACCCCGCCCCCAGGTCCTGCTAAACCGAGCCCCCTCCCACTCAGCAGCTGACGGGGGTTAAAAAAAAAAGAATGTAAAAATTAACTTCTGTCAGCTGCAGGGATGGGAGGGAGGGTGACTTTCTCCCTCCAGCTCAGACAGCACAGTGCTGCTGTCTGAGGGTGAGCTGTTTAAACAAACATCCCTGTGTCCGTCCAGGCCCTGCGCCGGTCGGAGAACACAGAGTCTGAAAGCCGGACTGTCTGGCCTAAAACCGGACCTCTGGCCACCCTAGGGGCAGGCTACTGTGGAGGTAACAGTTAAGGGGACAGTCCACTATGGAGGTCAGTGTTAAGGGTCAGATTGCTGTAGAGGCTACTGTTAATGGGACGGGTTGTTGTGAAAATCACTGTTAAGGCGATGGAGTACTGTGGAACTCACCAATAAAGGGGCGACCGCTGTGGAGGTCACTGTTAAAGGGGCAGGCTGATGTGGAGGTCACTGTTAAGGGGGGAGCTGTCGAGGTCACTGTTAAAGGGGCGGGCTGCTGTGGAGGTCACTGATAAGAGGGCGGGATGCTGTGGAGGTCACTGTTAAGGGAACAGGGAACTGTGGAGGTCACAGTTTAGGGGACTTTCCACTATGGAGGTCAGTGTTAAGGGGACAGTCTGCTATGGAGGTCAGTGTTAAGGGGCGGGGTGCTGTAGAGGTCACTGTTAAGGGGCGGGATTTTGTGGAGGTCACATCTTATAGGGAACAGAGCTCTGTAGAGGTCAATGTTAAGGGGGTGGGTTACTATGGAAATCACTGTTAACGAGACGGGGTACTGTTGAGGTCACTAATAAAGGGTCGGCCGCTGTGGAGGTCACTGTTACAGGGGAGGGTGCTGTGGATGTTACGGTTAAGGGGGCAGGCCGCTGTGGAGGTCACTGTTAAAGGGGCGGGTACTGTAGATGTCACTGTTATAGTGGATACTGTCGATATCTTTTAATGACACACACAAACATTAAATGAAATAGATGAAATATACCCTTGCGAAGCCGGGTCCTTCTGCTAGTACAGTATGTAGTTTTAATTTCGAAGCAAAGTACTTCTGCAGTGTTTTCTTCATGTGTTACGGATTTTGGATGCAGAATTTCATCATAGACTTAAATGCTGCGTGAAATTCCAAATTGAAATCCACAACAAAAATGTGCAGCAAGTACGTCATAAAACCCATAACAGTAATTCCGTTTGTGGTTTTTGCTGTGGAATTACTGTTGCAGATTGTGGTGTATTTTTATGCTATGCCTAGCAGGGCGCCTGGGTCTATAAATATTTTTTTATGAATATTACAATCTTTCATTTGCTATGAGTGAAGTTGTTCACATAATGGGGATTTATCAACATGGGTGAGACATAAGGGGGTCTTCACACACGGCAGATTTTAATGCAGAAATCGTAAAGCAGTTCCATTAATTTAATGGAGCTCCATTCAGGGGAATGGAACTCATTTTCAGTCGCAGAAAATTCTGCAACAAAATCTGCACACGTTGCGGAATGCTTGTGTTTTTTTCCTCCACGGATTCCCATTCAGAAAAACTGCAACTTATTATACCACCAGCAAAGTGTATGCGATATGTACACATATCTAACTTTGTTTTTTTCCGGGTGGAAATTAACCTGCATTGGGGATTTCACAATCTGCAGCATGTCAATTATGATTGCAGTTTTAGCTGCAGATTTCACCCTTTTCAGTCGAAGGGAGGGATCTGCGGCAAAACTGCATCAAATCCGTACGAAAAACCGCCGTTAGACATTGCAGATTTTTAATGCGGATTGGGTGCAGAAACGCACATAAGTAAGAATGGAAATTCTTGCAAATCTTATGTGTGTTCCCCTGCATTTGCATGCAGGTAGCCTAGGGGCGGTTTCACACAAGTGAGTCCATTGCGGGAATCACGATTGTATGCAAGAGTGATCCTCCGTTCTGGACTTGCAGGAGCGCACGGCATTATACTGATTTATTATGCTATGTGCCTCTGCGTGACCTTATTTCTACAGGATTAAGCCTCGTCCCCATTTCCGTGTCAGTGTCACGTCTGTGAAAAAAAAGTGTACGTGTTTTATCCGTGAAGATGTCCATGAAGTATCCGTGGTTGGTCTGCCTGTCCGTTTTTAGCATCCGCGTGTCACCTGTAATTCACAGACGTTGCTCGGTTGAAAATTAAGTCTTCAGTGAAAAAGAGATGCCATCCGTGTTGTGTCAGTGATTTTCACGGACCCATAGACTTAAATAGGGGTGCTTGGTCCACATCACGGATCAAAGTAGTGCATGTCTCTGTGATTTTAACAGGCACATTTAAATCGATGGGTACTTCAGTGAAAAACGGAAGGCCTCATAGTGACATAAAGCTGTCACTATGATCCTTTAGAAGGAAGGTCATGCAGCATTATAAATCAGTATAATGCCGTATGCTCCTTCAAGTCCATGACGGAGCATTACGCTCACACACACAGCGTGATTCCTGCAATGGACTCGCTCGTGTGGAACAGCCCTAAGGGTATGGCGACACACCATAATCTCTATGGATTTTCTGCAGCGGAATTGTGTGCGGAGAATCTGCAGCGTTTGAAGTAGCACTGGAATTTGCGCATAATTTGACATGTGGATTATAAAAAAGTAGCGTGTCAATTTATGAAGCGAATACCTGCCATGGATTTCCCTGTTTGAAATGCAAAGGGTGAAATTTGCAGCAAATCCACAGCGTTTCTGCACTGAAAACGGGTTAAATCTGTATGATATGGGGAAAATCATGTGGTTACAAAGATGATACACAATTTAGTTTCATAAAATAAGAAAAAAATGACATAAAACGCCACCCATCACATCCTCACAGCAAACCCAGAATTCTGGCGCATATAAAGTATTGGTAACTGCACAGGCCTATGTCTGAGAATTTACAATCCATTCAAATGTCTTTTACATTTTTCCAACAACAGCAAAAAAATGTGAGGTGTGGGCATGAGGTGGTTAATGCGCAGTGCTCCAGGGCAGAGGATGAGAACCAGTCTGCTCATTGCTCAATACTAAATGCACGTATAATGGGAAACACACAGGGAAAAGTCTGGAAGTCATTGAAGAGGCCATGATGAAAATGAAGAAGATGAAAATCACATGTTCTTTGACTTTGTAGTAGCCACATTTAAATGTGCACATTATATTCTGTAGGAAAACAGAAACCAGTCGAGGCAGAAGAGAAAAAATGTTGTAAAAGAGTTTCCTTGTTCCATAAACATATTTGTCCCGTGTGTCCTGCTTTTTCTCTTGACGATAAAGGGCCGACGTGTCCTGTGGAAAAAAATACAGAGCCGACAAATTGGTATGGCGCCTCTTTAATGCCACGGCCAGTGTGTTCTGATGATTGGTTAGACCTCCCCAACCAGACACTGGCATATGCTAGCAATGTATTTCCTGAGATAGCCCTTTAAGAGCTTATTCACACACTAGTCGGTGCTGTCCATGGAGAATATTTGTTTTTAAAGGGGTATTCCAGTAAGTAAACGTTATCCCCTATCCACAGGATCAGATCGGTGGGGGACCTACAGCTGCTTCAATTCAGAAGCCCTAAAATGTAGGTCAATTTTGTTTTCAGTGATAAAAGATAAAGGGGGTCATTACATGAAGATTTTTAAATGACTACAACTTTTTGGTATGGTCAGAGCACGCTGAGCACGTACAGCCTCTGTATGTTGCTCCATGCACTGTTGTATGGAGTCTAAATATTGGTGTATGCGTGAGCCCATGAATTGTGGAATCTAATGGAATCTTCTTTTACATAATTTTATTTCCAAATTGCTCATATAGTGGTAACATATTCCACAGTGATGTACAGAGATCGTCATTAGAGATGGGGGAACTTGTGGTTTGAAGTTTGGCGTACAAGGTTCAGTTTATCTAAAAATGCCGTTCTGGATTCTGCTACTACGGTCAGTCTGGTAAAATCAGGGGCGTAGCCAGTGGCGTGCCCAGGGTGAGGCGGGGGGGGGATGCGGTCCACCCCGGGCGCCGGCTTTCAGGGGGGTGCCACCCAGAACAGAAGCAATGAGCGCTTCCATCAATACAGATGGAAGCGCTCATTGATTTTTCCTTTATAAGATGCATTGCATCTTATAAAGGGAATACTAGTGAGCGCTTCCATAATGGAAGCTCTCACTAGTCTGCAAGAGAAGGGGGAGAGAAGAGCTGTGAGCACTGTATAGTACTTACCCCTTCTCCTGCTCGCTCTTCACAGGGCCCGCGCTGCTGTGTCCTGGCTGCCTGCAGCGTCAGGACGTACAGAGCGCTCTCTGACCTGACGCTGCAGGAGGTCAGGTGACTGCAACGCCGGCTCTGAGAAGAGCGAGCAGGAGGAGGGGTAAGTACTGTACAGTGCTCACGGCTCTTCTCTCCCCCTCCTCCTGAAGACTAGTGAGTGTTTCCATACGGCCGTGTGCATGGGCCCTTACATCCAGTGACTTCTCCTCTGATTTAAGACTTTCTATTTCCTCATCTTCCTTTTTCAGACCAGACCACCATCATGATTTCTTTCAGCCATCTCTTGTCTCTGCAGAATTTGACAGACTTCTTAGTTTTCTACTTTTCCATTATCCTCCCATCCCCAATACTGTGCCCGCTGTGCTCCCCAATACTATACTGCAGAAACAGTCCCCCTAAACATACATGTACCATACAGACAATGCACCCTTCAATAATTACTGGTACATGGTGACCTAAAAGAAAACTGCACCCAGCAAATAATGCCCCTGACACTAGTATGGTGTAAACATAATGTCCCACCAATAGAAATAATTATCTCCCATAGTGCATAGTGTTAACAGTGCCCCAAATAGTAATAATGACCCCATTGTGCCCATACTAGTAAACATGTTCCCCATAGCCACCCTGTATTATACTTCTTTAGATGTTCCAGTACAAAAATAACCCCTTTTAATGTGTGCCAGTACAAAATTAATTCCATATAATGTGTGCCAATAAAGAAAATACTTCCTTATAATATGTGTCAGTGCAAAAAATACCCCCTTACCTTTTAGATCAGACCCCCATGTCAGACCTCAAATTAGACCCCCATGTCAGTCCCCCCAATATTAGACCTCACATCAGATCCCCATTAGACTTCCATGTCAGACCCCCTTTAGAACTCTATGCGAGACCTCATATCAGATCTCAGATCAGACCCTAAGTTTCAGACCCCCATTAGACCTCCATGTCAGACCTTAAAATAAATAAATTAACTTAGCTCTCCTGCTCCACCGCTCCTCTCCATGTCCGCCGGTCTCTCCTGCAGTCACGCTCTCATCTTCTCTCGGCCTGTGCTTCACTGTCACCTTACTGCCTACAGCGTCAGGTCATAGTGTGCACACTATGTCCTGATGCTGTACGCAGTCAGGACAGTGCGGCGAGGCCAGAGAAGATCAAGCATGGAGAGGCGAGTGCCAACATTGCTTCACTCCCCCGCCTCCTGCACACTAGTAAGCGCCTCCATAATGGAAGTGCTCACTAGTATTCACTTTATAAGACACACTGCATCTTATAAAGCGAAAAATGCTGTAATTGTCAGTGCAATACTGGCAAGGGTTCCTATGTGACTGCGACCCCTATAGCTACACCACTAGGTGAAAGAGCTATAAACCTCTAGGCCCCCCCCCCCCCCAACCTACCTACCCTCCCAGCTTATAGTCTTGATGTTTATTCACAGGGTGTTGTCTTCCAGCTTTTACTGGGGGACTTGGTCCATAAGTATTCATAGGCTGTGTAGTTTTAATTATTTATTAAGATACATTTTTATTGTATTTATTGTTTAATGTTGATACCATTGTGCCAATATTTATCCTTACTTGATCTGGCATCGGCATTTAATTATTTTAATGGGAATTGTGTGCTCAGTTGTCTCCATCACTCCCGTAGACATTGAATGGATCTATAATGCGTCCACTGCATTCATTTAAATAAGAGACACGGGATCCTCATTCTAAGGATCAGTGGGGGTCCGAGCAGTTAAACTTTTAAAGATTGTAAATTTTTTCTTATTCTGTCAATAGGTGATAAATGCTGTTTGTGAGTCAACCCCAAAATAATTTCCTTTATCAGCAAGAGTCATTCTGATGAAAAGAGAGATAAGGTGCCATGAAAACCAATATCCTAGTGCTGGGAATGAAAGGGAGGAGAATGGAGTTACAAAGTAAATGAAATCGCTGCAGACAGAAAATAACTGCGAAATAGCAGAAATGATGCCACTGTTCTTATCCAGCACGTCTTCTCATTTTAGGCCTAGTTCACACTTCAGCGATTTAGCCCTCATGCAAACGACGTACCGTGTTTTGCGGTCCACAAATCGCGGATCCACAAAACAGGGATACCAGCTGTGTGCGTTCCGCAGTTTGCAGAATGGAAGGTCTGGCCTTCAGTAGACCAGTCCTATCCTTGTCCGTGACACAGATGATAATAGGACGCTCTATTTTTTTTTTTGGGCGGGGCCGCAGAATAGAGGTACGGATAGAGACAGCGTACAGTGCTGTCCACATATTTTACAATCCCATTGAAAGAATGGGTCCGCATCCGATCCGCTAAAACGTTCTTGTGCATGAGGATTTAATTAGTGATTTCCATCAGTGACTGTGATCCAAAACCAGGAGTGGAGCCTACACAGAGATAAGGTGCAATGGTAAGGTTTGCGAATATTGAGGTCCTGGATTGCTCGGGCTGTAAAGCCTTGCAATCTTATTTGGCAGCGAGAATGCTCGTTTCGCAGCTGTCAGCTAAGGGCATATGCACATGGTACGTATTACGCAAGGATTTTTCTGCGGAAAACCAGAAGCATAATGCAGTACCAGATAAGTACACAAGATTTTCAAAATCTCATGTACACTGTGCAGAAATTTTCTACCTGGAAAGTGAACGGTGGCATGGATTTTTAAATCCATACCAATTTAAATTTTTTTTTTCAGTGCAAATTTCACCCTTTGCAATGTAAAAGGTGAGGTCTGGGGCGACTTTGCATCAAAATCCACAAGTAACACACGTGGATTTTTGTGCAGAAATTCACAAGAAAATCTGTAAAACTACACTGCCGTGTGCATATACCCTAACAGTACAGGTACAGTCATCTACATAGGCCCAGGAAGAGGTTAAGCAGATTTGATAAAAGGGAGTGTTTAGCACCAAGGGGCAGAGTGTGGAACAGGCATTTCTGGTACCATATGTGGTAGCTGTAAGATGTGCAAGATGTCTATGACCTGGAGGCCAGGGAAGGTTGTTGACCAGTGAAGGGTTCATTGCAGTGGCTGGAGACTAGAGTGAGTGACAAAGGGCCCCTAATACTAGAGGTGTATCAGCTAGCAATGCCTGGAGAAGGTAACCAGGATGCAGAGGGTAAGCTGACATTTTAGAAAGGTCAGCTCAGAAAGTCTAGCCATGGGAAGGGACAGCTGGCAGGGCTCTGTGCAGGCTGTTGCTCAAGCAGCAATGGCTGAGCTTGCTTTTTGGCTTGGGAGGGGTTAATTCTTGAGAGTTTTCTGGGGCTGTGAGATATCTCGACCTGAGGGCTCATGCACACGATCATTGTCTGTTTTGTGGTCCGCAAAACCCGGATCCCGGCCATGTGCATTCCACATTTTGCAGAACGGAACAGCTGGCCCCTAATAGAACAGTCCTATCCTTGTCCATAATATGGACAATTATAGGACATGTTCTATTCTTTGCGGAACAGCCACGCGAACATATGGAATGCACATAGAGTAAATTCTATTTTTTATGCAGACCCATTGAAGTCAATGGATCCACATACAGGCATGAAAAAAGAAAACAATACATGTGTGTGCATGAGCCCTGAAGTGGAGCAAACATGGGTTGGGTGGTACTAGACTCAACCCTGGGGGTGTACGAGTGGCTGTGTGAGAAGGATTGGTGGCCTGGGCATAGCCTGAGATTGGCTGCCCTGAGGCCTGTGATGTGGGGGACAGAATAGGATCTGTAAGAGAGGTGAGTTGAGGAAGGTCTCTCGGGTAAGGGACAGGGATACACTAGCGACCCTCCAGCTGTGAAAGTACAAAATGTTTGTCACAAAGTTCAATTGTTCTGGGGTCTGTGTTGACTTAATATTTATCTGCTCTAAGCTCTAGGTCAGTTGTTTATGGCACTGTTCAAGTTCTAATCTAGACTAGCACTTCTCAGGCTTCTTGGTCACATCTCCAGTCAAAGATGCTGGCAGGCTGTTCAGGCAGTGAACAGCCTGCCAGATTCCACCGTTTCACTGCCGGATCCCCAATAACTATATATATTATGTGTACCGCATGATGGTCTTTGGTAGGTGCTGCTTGGGGTAATATGGGAACTGCACGGTAGCAACTTAATAGTAAGACCGTAGTAGAAAAAGTTTGAGAAGCCCTGCTCTAGAACATTCAGGTATTCTACATCCCGAGGAGTGAACAGAAATGATCAAGCATAATAATCGCATCTAGAGTCAAAAGAAATCACTAAGCTTCTGTGCCCTGTCAGAGAAATTGTAACCATCAAGTATATTTGTGTTACTGTCAAAGTAAAATCTTCTGCTTACCCAATATGGTCTCTGACTGTTTCTTTAAAAAAGGAGAACTCTCGACTACCACCTTAGAAAGAGATACCAAAACCGAGTGAGATCCCAGTCTGTTTAAGTTTGGGGCAGCAAGGTCCCATGCTTGAATAAATTTTCATTTTAGGCATCGTTCAGTGGTAGATATGTTGAAGATTTTTATTACGATTTCACACCAAAAATATTAAGCAATGCAAGTGAATGAGGGTTTTTGAAAACCCTTATCACATAATAAAGACCTGATCATATGTTTCAAGCCCCAAAATTCACTCTTCCACTAGAATTGTTATCATTTAACACCTTCCTGACAACCCAATGTAAATTTACATCAGGAGTCAGGTATTAAAATATGGAGCCCGCTGCGCTTGCGAGTTTTAAACAGTAGACATCTGGGGATTATGTATGCGATTGACAATAACGTCAGACACATTTAACACCTCTGGGAGATCAAAAACCTGGGAGTGCACAAATGCAACGGCTCCCCCTAGCAGGGATCAAGTGAGCTGGATGGTGTGTACGGCAGCCTCTGTCCTCCTGAATGATCCAAGGCGGTGTCAGATAGGTTCCTATGAAGATCCTGCCTGTGATAGTGCTCCATAGGAACACTACTAAAAAATGTAAAAAAAAACAAAACATTTTTTAAAAAAATATATAAAACTTTAAACCCCCAAAATAAAATCAACAATTAAAAAAATTATACATAATAGACATCACTGCATGATAAAACGCCTGTGCTATCAAAATATTAAAATATAATAATATGGCAAATGGCGTAATGGGAAAAAAAATATCAAAGTCGCTGATTCATAATTTTTTTTATTCACCTCCCCAAACAAATTGAATCAAAAGTGATCAAAAAGTCATACACACTCCAAGATAGTATTGATAAAAATTACAGATTTTCCCCCAACAAATGCCCTCACACAGCTCTGTACACATGAAAATTTAAAAAAAAAAAGTTATGAGGATCTTAACATGGTGATGCAAAGAAAAAATACAAGAAAATATTGTAAACATATAAATGAAAATGACAGGTCAGTTTTACTGCATAGGAAACACAGTTAAAACAAAACCCCTAAAACTGTGGCTGAATTGTGTTTTTTTATCATTTCACCCCATTTCAAATTCTTTTACAGCTTCCTTCCCACCACGTTATATGCAACCGTGAATGGTGCCTCTAGAAAGTACAACTTGTCCTGCAAAAACAAACCCTCCTACGAAAAAAAAGTTATGGCTTTGGGAAGGCTGGGAGTAAAAAATGGAAATGAAAAAAATTGAAAATATCCCGGTTATTAAGGGGTTAATGCTTTCTAACTGCTTTAAAGAACAGCTCAGGCAAGATGGCCACCCCTATAATCATGTTCAGGAAATAGAATTTAAAAAATCTACAATCAGAAAACAAAAACAGATTGGAAAAAAAGGAGACAATATATGATTATTCTTGCTGAGTAACCTCTTGATTGACCAGTCCTTGACATATGTTTCATCTGTTACCTTTCTTGTATTTTATGGTTTTGTATGTTCTACATTTAATTTGTATAATTGACTTGACACAATAACACGATCTCAAAACTAGCATCAACATATAAGATAATATTACAATTGCCAACGTTTATAACATAACTGTATGTCTTTAAATTGAAAATTAATAAAAATTACTTTGTTGGAAAAAAGGAGACGTGTTGCTATTTGGTTCTAACTGGCAGATAAAATTTTGGGTCACACGTTCCTTTAACACTGTGTATAGTCAGGGGCTCTCATAATGGAATACCCCATTAATCATAGGTTTCCGTCATTGCATTTAGCCATTGTTGCAGTGATGGAACAGTATCTATTTTCTCATCTGGTTGCTAAGATACAGAAACGTCTCTTTCATTTAGCTTCACGGTACGATGAACAATATACTTGTGTGTAACCTTTTCCTGTTACATTTTCTGGGCAAAGCTTGGACAAATATGATAACTTCATGTGATTTCATGCTATCCGTGCAAGTGAAGGGTTTCCACATGAAGGGTTTCATTCTTTTAGAACTAGTATCTCAGAACCTAAGAAGTGTGTGCTGTTACCGCAACTGAAAAGGGAGCAAAAGAGACCAATCAGAAAAAAATGTTTTGTGGGAAAAGGTTCAGTAAAACTTTTGATTAATACATGTATATCTGCTTTTCTGACTTTACTTGTACACGGGGCCATCATATCAATGATTGATAGTAGGGATGAGCGAATAGACTTCGGATGAAACATCCGAAATTGATTCGCATAAAACTTTGTTTCAATACTGTACAGAGCTCCATACAGTATTAGAATGTATTGGCTCCGATCAGCTGAAGTTATTGCTTTGCGAAGTCTCGCGAGACTTCGGGTAATAACTTCATAAGTTAATTTGTACTGTGAAAAAAAACATTTCCCGAACTCTGGTTCAGTTCCAAGTAGTAATTTCAGCTCATCGGAGCCAATATATTAATACTGTACGGAGCTCCTGCTCCGTACAGTATTGGAACAAAGTTTTATGCGAATTGACTTCGGATGTTATATCAGAAGTCGATTTGCTCATCCCTAATTGATAGCATTCTGTGTGTGTTTGTGTCTACAGGGAATGCTTATCAATCACTGATAACACTTCCCTGTGTACAACTGAGCTAAGAAAGAGCAGAGATAAAAATGTATAAACTACAAGTTATACTGAATCATTTCCCATAAAACTGTATATCAATCTACTCAGCTCTTCCTGCTCTATTACATGCTGCCTGCTGCACTGCGTTTTGTAGTCACAGGTTCTCTTTAATCCCATGCTTTGCCATTACCTCAAAGAATAACTTGATGTCACAACTAAGAGGAGTTTAGATGCATGGTAGCTATATGCCGGACAAGCTTTCTTGGTGCGAAGACGGGGCACTCAAAATTCCCACCATCCTCAGTCTATAAAGTTTAGAATGGACAGTCATTAATTTATTTGCACCATCTGACTCCTTCCCCAACAATCCCTACCGTTCTAAATATATTATACATAGTCCCCGTTTCCCTCTTCAGATGTGCCATATTTAACTGGCTGGCTGGCCGCGACTGACGCTCCCTTCCTTCAGCACCATCTGTCACACAGTTATAGGCCACTTTCACATGGCAGTATTTTCCATCAGTGTTTGTAAGCCAAAGCTAGGAGTTTGGTTTTGGCTTACAAATCCTGCCATGGGAAAGTCTGTAAGTCTACTACTATGTTACAGGCGACCCCATCCTCAAGAAATTTCACCCTATATCGCTAGCCATTTTTTGTACCCATTATCCTAGGACTGGTTCTATGGCAGGCATGTCCAAAGTCCGGCCCACCGGCCAATTGCGGCCCGCGGCCCGGACTGATGCGGCCCCCCAGCTAAGTTAGGCAAATAGCAATCATACGGCCCCTGGAGTGAGTTCCTGAGTACAGCTCAGGACCACTTTGATCTCTCACCGCGGGGCTTGACGTCATCAGCCGGCTAACGAAGAAGTCCAAATCTCGCGACGTCCGAGATCTCGTGAGATTTGGGCTTTGGGCTCAGGTAGAAGGAAAGCCCTAATCTCATGACATCCGAGATCTCGTGAGATTTGGGCTCAGGGAGAAGGAAAGCCCAAATCTCACGAGATCTCAGACGTCGCGAGATTAGGGATTTCCTTCTCCCTGGGCTCAAATCTCACGAGATCTCGGACGTTGTGAGATTTGGCCTTTCCTTCTTCATTAGTCGGCTGATGACGTCAAGTCCCGTAAGTGAGAGATCAAAGGAGTCCTGAGCTGTGCTCGTGGACTCACTGGAATATAAGCTTATGTTCTTCCTGCGCCCGCTGATAGAGAGATCCCAGGTCCTAAGCAGTGCTCGGGGACTCACTGGGGGGGGGGGGGGCATAAGATCTATATTTGGCCACTCCTTCTCCCTGTGCCTCCACACACACAGCCACAAGGGCGACCATAAGGGCTATTGAGCCTATTGAAGAAAAAAAACCTTACTGACAGGCAGGCAGGGCTGTGAACTCATTGTATAATAAAGCAGACAAGGGAGCAGAATAGGAATCTGTGGTAGCAAACTGTCATACCCTTCATTAACCCCTCACTGTACGTCACTGTGCTGTAATTTGATTATCTGATTGTGCTCCTAGTTCTCTCTACATAACTTCTCCCCTTCTGGCCAATTTTTATAATGGTAACTACAAATAAGAGACGAAAAGTTACCAGTGAGGGACGCCGCTTCCAGAAAAGGTGGAAAGTGGAATATTTTTTCACTGAAATACCGAATCACTGCGTTTGTCTGATATGCCAAGAGACTGTGGCTGCTTATAAGGAATTTAATGTCAAGAGACACTACCAGTCGAGACATAGCACATACGACAAGCTAAGAGGGCGCAACTGCAGCGAAAAGTTGAAGCAACTTGAAGCTGTTTTAATGTCACAATAGCAATTTTTTACAATTGCAAAATGGTCGGCCCTCGCACATGTTCACTTCATTAAATCTGGCCCTCCTCGAAAAAAGTTTGGACACCCCTGCTCTATAGTGTCTATGGCAGGCATCCTCAAACTGCGGCCCTCCAGATGTTGTAATACAGTTACATTTGTGCGCTGGTATCAACTAAGGGCCCTATTCACACTTGTGTTTTTGTTTTCGGGCATAAAGTTCAGTCGTCGGGGCTCTATGCTGGAACAATACTAATCAGGATTATCCCCATGCAGTCTGAATGGAGAGAAATCCGTTCAGGATGCATCAGGATGTCTTCAGTTCAGTCACTGAACGCTTTTTGGATGGAGAAAATACCGCAGCATGCTGCGGTATTCTTTCAGTCCTGGGATGCGGAGCAAAACGTTTTCTCTGGCACATTCTGCCACAATAGAAAACGGATTCGTCCTCCATTGACTTTCAATGGAGTTCAAAACGGATCCGTTTTGGCAATGTTAAAAAATTGTTGAAGTTAATACAAGCGGATCCGTTCAAACGGATGCATGCAGTTGTATTATCTGTAACTGAATCGTTTTTTTCCGGCATAGAGCCCCGACGACTGAATTCTATCCTGGAAAACAAAAATGCAAGTGTGAAAGTACCCTAAGCACATTCAGCTAGACTAATAATAAACTGACTCCGAAAAGCTAAATGACTGTAACACACAGTTTTAAATGTTAATGTATAATGTAGGTCATATTCATTTTTGTTTTCTTTTTGTATTCAAAGGCAGGAAAGGCTCACAGACTCAGTGGGGAGGAGCGAGATCAGCTCCTGCCTAACCTGAGGGCAGTTGGGTGGAATGAATTGGATGGCAGAGATGCAATTTGCAAAGAATTCCATTTCAAGGACTTCAACAGGGTAAGCTAAGATCTGCACATACCAATTACTGAACACATACACATACTGTATATACATACACATAACTAAAAAACATTAACGTGATTTAAAGAGCATCTGTCACATGATCAGCCTTATTAAACTAGACATACTGCCTGGTAGGGTTGATCAAGGTGAATTAGGCTTATATTAGACGCACAGATGAAGTAGGTGATTGTCAGGAGAGAAACATTCCTTCTCAATCATCGCCTGCTTGTCAGCGATCTCCTCCACAGTATGGGGAGGAGCAATCACTCATGCCATTGCTCGTCACCATACCAAATCACTGTTTTACAGCAGCAGATCTGCTGCCTGCAAATGATGATTTTTGAACCTGCACAAATACTGCAATTGCCCGAAGAGCGAGCATTCATTGGGTAATCAGCGGCAGTATTGCACTGCCAGATCATCACTAACGTAGATTATGTGATCAGATCACAGAGGGGTTGATCTAGCCCCTCGGATCACGGCCTCACCTCACCCTCATAGCCTGGCCATGAAATCCCTAGATCAGCAAATCTATATGCCTTTTCTTCTGGGAAGAGACTAAAGTTATCGGAGCTAGAACAATGCCGCGGGGAGAGTTACCTGAGATAAACTGCATATGTGGCTGTATTTATGTTTTAGTAGGGGTTACTCATGGTAATAGATGCACAGATTCAAAAGTCCTGCCTGTCCCATCAGGAGTATGCAAAGAGGTATCTCTCAAGGAAAACAACCATCTTGACAGCACCACCTCTTGAAAGTGGCTCAAAATCTGACTTTCCAGCAAGCCTTGGTTTTTGACAAGGGAACCTCAAGGCTTGGTGGAAAGTCAGATTGAAACTCATAGGGAGCCACTTCCAAATGGTGGCACTGGCCAGATGTTCTATCTGGGAGATACTGTACCTTTGCATACTCATTTTCCATGGAGCAGTGACAATAAGTCTCCATACCATGGAGTACTTCCAGTAAGTCTCCAAACAGGACTGGTCCTTTTAGGGAAATTCAGCAGCCTGCCTAAGCCATCAGAATTCTGAAATACATTTTTAGGGTCCATTCACACGTCCGTAGTGTATTCTGCAATACACCGGGCCGGCACCCCTATCTAAATGCCTATTCTTGTCCGCTATTGCCTACAAGAATAGGACATGTTCTATTTTTTTTCGGGAGCCGCGGACCGGAAATGCGGATGCGGACAGCACAGAGTGTTATGATTAAGGACTGTATAGTCTGCAACGCGTCAACAAGCATATCAATGTGAACGTACCTATGTCTGAAATTTTGGAATAAAGAAGCTTTTTCGGTAATTGGTGCTGAAACTACCCCTTTTTTTGCACATTTTCAAGACTCCAAGTCATGTTCCGTGACACCTGAATCCACAAGGCGGTCCTGCATAGGTGAGCTGGAAGCACAAGTGTTTCTGTGGAGCACAATGTGTGCTGTCTGCATCCTTTCTGTCCCCATTGAGAATGAATGGGTCCGCATCCGTTCTGCAGAGTTGCGGAATGTATGCAGGCCCATTCTACGGACGTGTCAATGGACCCTTATAAAAATAAGCATGACAAAGACTAATCTGTACAAAAAAATATATAATATATGTATAATGATATATCTTTGCTATACGTCTATTTGTAGGCTTTTGGATTCATGACCAGAGTTGCATTACAAGCTGAAAAGTTAGATCACCACCCTGAATGGTTTAATGTCTACAATAAGGTAATGAAAATTATAATAAAATCTATAAAATGTTTTGGAGCATGGTCTTGTATCGAACACCATTTTTTAGACAAAGTATTGTGACACTTTAAGGCTGTGTTTGAAGAGCATCTATCACCATGGGTCAACCCTGATAAACCAGGCCCTAGCTCTCTGTATTACTGTTGCAGATTTTTATTTTATTTTTGTTATATGCAAATGAGGTGCACAGAGCACCAAAGGGCTGGCCTACTCCCTCAGAGCACCACGTTACCTCTGCCTTTCCCTGTTGCCACTCCCTCTCCCGGTGAGACAAACAGGGCCTTGCTCTGATGCCAGGCGAGATTGTCCCAGTTCGGATATCTTAAAAGGGTTGTCTCACTTGAGCAAATTACATTTATCATGTAGATAAAGTTAATAAAAGGCAGTTACTAATGTACTGTGATTGTCCATACTGCCTTCTTTATTGGCTTGATTCATTTTTTCATCACATTATACACTCCTTGTATTCAGGGTTTACGAGCAGACAGCAACAGTGGCCGTGCTTACACACTATAGGAAAAGCATCAGTCCTTATGTTGGCAGGGACCGCAGGAATGCACATAGGCTGGCGTTTTTTTCCTATAGTGTTACAACTATGAATTTTGAGAGTGTTATGAAGTTAATGGGCTACTTATGTTTTATTTTTGTTTATTAATATTAGTGGTACTGTATAAAAGCAGGGAAGGAATTTATTCTGTCTACATTTCAGTTCAACTTTTCCTACACTGCACTACAAATCACATTTATTAAGCAATAATTATTATTAAAGGGATTGTCCACTTTCTGGTTATAGTTAACTAATGTGTTTGCAAGATGACTATATGGCCTTTGTTGATATTGTGCCCTCTTTTGTGCTGTCCACAGGGAGGTCCTGTCCATAAATTGGCTGCTGAAGGATGGTCATGTGACCAAGCAAATCACCTCCATGTGATGTCATCTGAACATGTTCTGTTGGGAGTTTAGTACAGGTGCAGTGTGTTTGAAGGGAGAAGGCTGAGCGATGTGTCTGGTCAAATGACCCTCAATCAGCAGCCATTTTATGGAAAGGACCTCTGTGTGGACAGCAATAAAGATGGCAAATATAGAAAAAAGGGATAGAATTTCAACAAATGCTATTCTAGTAAGTGCCATATAGTCATCTTACATACACATTTGTCAATAGTAGTGAGAAAGTGGCCAAACCCTTTAAAGCAAAGGACTAACTAATTTTAGTTATATCCAGGGTTCAAAAGTTACTACAATTTTCATACTAAAATAAAGTTGTGGGATAGACCCATTATTAGAGGGGTTTTCTGGGAGTACAATATTGAGGAGCTGTCCTCAGGATAGGACATAAATATCTGACAACCTGACATCTCCACCAATCAGTTGTTCAAAGCAATGCAGCCTCCTTACAGCCTATCAAGCACAGCACCAAACATTGTATAGCGTCTGTTTGGTATTGCAGCCCCAGGCCATACACCTGAATGGGACTGAGCTGTATTTATGGCATGTGACTGATGAAGGTGACATCACTGGCTAAGGGAGAGGCCGCAGCCTCTTTAAAGAGCTGCTGTCGGTGTGGGAGTTGGGCCCTTTCCGATCTCATATTGATAGCCTACCTTGAGGACAGGTCATTAATATTGTACTCCCAGAACCTCTTTAAACAAATACAGCTTAAAAATCACCACCAAGAAGAAATGACTAATGTAATCTAATTGTATGTCTGTGTTTTTAGGTTCATATCACCCTGAGCACTCATGAATGTGGAGGTCTTTCCGAGAGGGATATTAACCTGGCCAGTTTTATTGAGCAAGTTGCAGCCACTCTGTCTTAACAAGAGGTGGCAGCACTGCCATGCAACTAGATGTCCAAAGGAGGAAAAAGTCAATGACTTGACGTGTTCCTGATGTGAATATGAAAATACTAATTCATTACTTGCGTCTTTTTCAAGCCTATAAAAGTAGCATTTGTTAAGATGTACTGCTAACAATTGAAACATTGCAACTCTAATGATAAAAGCACTAAGTAAAACCTTATTCACACATCAGTGATTTCCATCAGTGATTGTGAGCCAAAACCAGGATTGGAGGCTTTACAGAGATAAGGTATAAGGGAAAGATCTGCACCAGCTTTGAGCTTAGAACCACACCTGTTCTAGCCCACAAGCACTGATGGAAATCACCGTCTGAACACTTAACTGTGTGAATAAGGCCTAAATCTGTATGCTATCAAACTGCCAAACTCTTCTCTATGTATAGAAACTTAGGGGGTTACCGCAAAGGGTTATTAAGACAGGCGTTTTAGACGCCGGTCTTAGTAAACCCTTGCGGTGGAACCGTCGAAGTTATGTAGAGGTGCCGGCCTCTACATAACTTTGGCGCATCCACTGCCGGACTAAATGTAAGCCAGCTTCCTTGCGGTCTTACATTTAGACCATTTTCTATGCCTAAAACAGGCATAGAAAATGATAAATAAGACGGGTTTCCGGCCACGTCCCCTCTTTTAGACTTGGCATGAGCAGGGAAAAGTAGCCGATAACAACACAAAAATCTGTGACAGATATACGCCAGAAAACAGGCACATATCTGATAGTAAATGACCCTCTTAGTTTCCATTATCTCATGTCCTAGAAGAAAACAAATGTTTACTAGTGGTTCTCTATGTATAACAGTATTACTAGACATTTTATAGTGACTGCATATTATGTACTATTGTAATGTGTAAAACAATTTTTATAAATTTCTTATTTTTTGCTATGTGTAAACGATTCAGCATTAGTGAATTACTAATGTTTCTTCAAATTTAATTTTCAGTGTTTTAAAGACATTTTTCCAATTTTATCTCCAATCTTTTCAATGGCATATCACGGATTCTCCCTACATAGTAAAAAAAAGGAGATGAAGTTTTGCTATATATTTTTCTCATTGGATGAAGTTAAACTATATAAAGTATTAATTGGTATTGGGTTTAAAGGGAGTCTGTCACCTTGTTTTTGCTTTTCAAGCTAAGCTAATATCAGGTGGTGCTAGCATAGCATATCATATAAATAAAACTGGTATTCAGTTGCTTCAACTAGCAGAAAATGAAGTTTGAACACATGCAAATTACACACCTCAACATTTGAATAGCAACATCAAGAAGAAAAAGTCATGGAAATATGGAAATCACAAGATCGATAGACATGGTAATGATATGCAAATGATAAAAAAATGGAAATAAAATATTCCGATTTATTTAGTATTGAGTATGAGCACCACATGCAGAAATACACACACTTACACACCTTGCCATGCCATCAATGAGGTTAATAATGGTTGTCAAATGTTCTGCCACCGTGAACGCACGTTTGCACACAAATCTTTAACATCTGATGCTGGCAGCTCCCTTTGTATTTGATGACCAATAACGCCCCAGATGTGTTGATGGGAGACAAGTCCATAGACGTTGCAGGCCATGGTAGAATGTTTATTCCATGCAGGCTTCTCACAGTAACACAAGCAACATGAGGCCTGGCATTACCTGTTGAAAAACAGCTCCTAGGACGCTTTGGAGAAAGGGCTGTATCACTGATTTCACAAACAAATCAATGTGACGTTGAGCTGTTAGTCTACCTGAAACGAAGACTAGAAGGGCCCTGCTACCGTACATTATGCCACGCCACATCATAATCACGGTAGTAGGACCAGTGTGAAGTTCTCTTTTGAAGGCCTCTTCATGGTGTTGTCCACATGGTCTCCAGACCATTCTCTGGCTATGGTTGCATCCAAGAGAAAAGTGGGACTCATTGTTGAAGATAAATTACCTCCATTCCAGCTTCCATTGTCATCTTGTTGTGCACCACGATAGCCTCTGATCTGGCTCGTAGCCCAATGTTATGCAAACACCTTCTAATGGTTTGTGTAGACACTGTTTGCTAACTTAAACTTGGGATGTGATGTCTAGGTTCACTTGCAGTACAGAATAGATCACTATGCGCAATCAGATCATCTGTCCCATGCAGCGGTTTGTCTTTGTGCGCCTCTTGCTGTCATTCTAGTTTGTGCTTGTTCTCCCAGTCACCAGGACACAATATTGAACAGTGCTGACATCTTGGTCTAGGCATGTAACAATCTGCTCGCGTGATAAACTAAGGCTTCTAGGTTCAAGAATTTTGTCCCTTTCAGTCTGCAATAATTGACATGTCGACGGACAGGAGGCATCGGACAGTCGTCTCACAGGGCTTCGAGTTTCATGTGGCTAAAAAAAACTCATTTTGGCTTTTATGCCCCCCACATGCCCCAGATTGGAGCTCAGTGCTTGAAAATGTAATCATTTCCAGATCTTAGGGAAACCTGCTACTTCTTCGATTTGCATCACCTTATGGCTTGTCCTTCCTAACATTTCAATATCAATGTTGAGGACTGTAGTTGTCCAGAAGACCCCTTTCGCTTTGGTGCACGTGGTTCCTTCTTTCCGCTGACTAAGCTCTCCCTATCCTTTGGTGACTGTCCGGAGTAGAAGAGAAGAAAGGAGATGATGGTGGCACTGCAACAAGAGGTTTCCCAGATCTCTTGTGTAAGGATTATTTATTTAAATCATTTATATATTTTGGGATGTTACATACGGCTTGTTGTCCTGCAGTTTGTGCACCCTCCTTATATGTCCTAATGCTGATATACACTATATGGACCAAAATATTGGGACAGCCCTCTCATTAACTGAGTTTTGGCGTTTCATTCAGTCTCATTGCACCAGGTGTATAAATTCAAGCACCAAGCCATGCAGTCTACTTTTACAAACATCTGTGAAGGAAATAAAGGATGGTAGTGTAATAGGATGCCACTGTTACAACAAATCCGTTCATGAAGTTTCTTCCCTTCTAGTTATTTCACGATCAGATCGGTAAGCGGAATTATTGCTGTAAAAAAATTGCAGGCCAACTAAAGTTAGAGAGAGGTTTATAGAGCAGGGTTGCAGAATGCTGAGGCGCATAGTGCATAAATGCCTCCAATGCTCTGCTGACTCAATTCCAGAGTTCCATATCCCCACTGGTTAAAACATCAGCAAAAAAAAAAAAAGTGCTTCTCGGCATGGGTTCCCATAGTCGAGCAACAGCATGCAATCTTTGCATCACCAAGTACAATGCCAAGCGTTGGATGGAGTGGTGTAAAGCATGCTAGCACTGGACTCTGCAGCAGAGGGAACCAGTGTTCCATTGTGTGACGAATCATGCTCGAGTCTTGGTTTGGCAGATACTAGGAGAATGGTACCTGCCTGCATTGTGCCAACTGTTGGTAAGTTTGGTGAAGGAAGAATAATGCTATGGGTTTGTTTTTCAAGGGTTGGCTTAAGGCCCTTAGTTCCAGTGAGGAGAAATCGTAATGTTTCAGCATACTAAGACATTTTGAAAAATTGTAGGCTCCCAACTTTCTGAGAACAGTTTTGGGAAGGCCCACAGACTAGCATGACTGTGTCCCAGTATACAACGCAAGGTCCAGACATGGTTGGGCGAGTTTGGTGTGGAAGAACTTTACTGTCCGCATGGAGCTCTGACCTCAAACCTATCAAATACCTTTGGAATGAACTAGAATGGAGACTGAGCTAGGCCCCCTCATCCAATATCAGTGTCTGACCTTGCAAATGCTCTTCTCTATGCTCTCCCAAAATCTTGCTGAAACCTTTCATAGAGATAATTTTTTTTTGCTGCAAAAGGGGATACCAATTCCAAATTAACGCCAATGGATTTAGAATGGGATGCCATAAAAGCTCCTGTAATGTGTAGGTGTTCCAATACTATTGTCCACACTGTTCTTATGGGTGTCCTTAACCACTTCAGCCCCCCTAGCTTAAACACCCTTAATGACCAGGCCACTTTTTACAATTCCGCACTACACTACTTTACCCGTTTATTGCTCCGTCATGCAACTTACCACCCAAATGAATTTTACCTCCTTTTCTTCTCACTAATAGAGCTTTCATTTGGTGGTATTTCATTGTTGCTGACGTTTTTACTTTTTTTGCTATTAATCAAAAATTACCGAAATTTTTGCAAAAAAATGTCATTTTTCACTTTCTGTTGTAATTTTTTTTTTTAAAAACTACATTTCTATATAAATTTTTCGCAAAATTTATTGTTCTACATGTCTTTGATAAAAAAAAATACAATAAGTGTATATTTATTGGTTTGGGTAAAAGTTATAGCGTTTACAAACTATGGTGCAAAAAGTGAATTTCTGCATTTTGAAGCAGCTCTGACTTTCTGAGCGCCTGTCATGTTTCTTCAGGTGCTAGAATGTCAGGATAGTATAAATATCCCCCAAATCACACCATTTTAGAAAGAAGACACCCCAAAGTATTCATGGAGGGGCATGGTGAGTTCATGTATCATTTCATTTTTTTCACAAGTTAGCGGAAAATGACACTTTCTGAGGAAAAAAATAAAAATAATAAAGTTTCCATTTCTGCTAACTTCTGGCAAAAAAATGAAATCTCCCACGACTCACTATGCCCCTCAGTGAATACCTTGGGGTGTCTACTTTCGAAATGGGGTCACTTGTGAGGTGTGTTTACTGTTCTGGCATTTTGGGCGGGGCTAAATTGTGAGCAGCCATGTAAAAGCTAAAGGTACTCGTTGGAATTTGGGCCCCTTTGCACCCAGGCTACAAAAAGTGTCACTCATGTGGTATTGCCGTACTCAGGAGAAGTAGGGCAATGTGTTTTAGGGTGTATTTTTACATATACCCATGTTGGGTGAGAGAAATATCTCTGTAAACTGACAACTTTGTTTAAAAAATTTAAAAAGTTGTCGATTACAGCGATATTTCTCACACAAAGTATGGGTATATATAAAAATACACCCCAAACACATTGCCCTACTTCTCCTGAGTACGGCGATACCACATGAGTGACACTTTGCAGCCTGGGTGCGCAAAGGCCTAATTCCAATGAGTACCTTTAGATTTCACAGGGCATTTTTACGCATTTGGATTCCAGACTTCTTCTCACGCTTTAGGGGCCCCTAAAATGCCAGGACAGTATAAATACCCCACATGTGACCCCATTTTAGAAAGAAGACACCCCAAGGTATTCTGTGAGGGGTATGGTGAGTTTATGTAAAATTTTATTTTTGTCACAAGTTAGTGAAATATGAGACTTTGTAAAAAAAAAAAAAAAAAAAAATCAATTTCCGCTAACTTGTGCCAAAAAAAACATAAATTTCTGTGAACTTGCCATGCCCCTCACAGAATACCTTGGGGTGTCTTCTTTCCACAATGGGGTCACTTGTGGGGTATTTATACTGCCCTGGCATTTTAGGGGCCCTAAAGCGTGAGAATCCAAAATGAGTAAAAATGCCCTGTGAAATCCTAAAGGTACTCATTGGAATTTGGGTCCCTTTGCGCATCTTGGCTGCAAAAAAGTGTCACTCATGTGGTATCGCCGTACTCAGGAGAAGTAGGGCAATGTGCTTTGGGGTGCATTTTTACATATACCCATACTGGGTGTGAGAAATATCTCTGTAAATGACAACTTTTTAAAAAAATTTATACAAAGTTGTCAATTTACAGAGATATTTCTCTCACCCAGTATGGGTATATGTAAAAATACACCCTAAAACACATTGCCCTACTTCTCCTGAGTACGGCGATACCACATGTGTGGCACTTTTTGCAGCCAAGATGTGCAAAGGGCCCTAAAACCAATGAGTACCTTTTAGGAGGGCATTTTTATGCATTTTTCTTCTCACGCTTTAGGTCCCCTAAATTGCCAGGGCAGTATAAATACCCCACATGTGACCCCATTTTGGAAAGAAGACACCCCAAGGTATTCCATGAGGGGCATGGCGAGTTCACAGAAGATTTTTTTGGCACAAGTTAGCGGAAATTGATTTTTATTGTTTTTCTCAAAAGTCTCCCTTTCTGCTAACTTTTGACAAAAAGTTACATTTTCATGGACTCACTATGCCCCTCAGCGAATACCTTGGGGTGTCTTCTTTCCAAAATGGGGTCATTTGTGGGGTGTTTGTACTGTTCTGGCATTTTGGGCGGGGCTAATTGTGAGCAGCCATGTAAAGCTAAAGGTACTCATTGGAATTTGGGCCCTTTGCACCCAGGCTGCAAAAGTGTCACTCATGTGGTATCGCCGTACTCAGGAGAAGTAGGGCAATGTGTTTTGGGGTGTATTTTACATATACCCATACTTTGTGTGAGAAATATCGCTGTAAATTGACAACTTTGTATAAAAAAATTTAAAAAGTTGTCATTTACAGAGATATTTCTCTCACCCAGCATGGGTATATGTAAAAATACACCCTAAAACACATTGCCCTACTCTCCTGAGTACGGCGATACCACATGTGTGCCACTTTTTGCAGCCAAGATGCGCAAAGGGGCCCTAAAACCAATGAGTACCTTTAGTATTTCACAGGGCATTTTTACTCATTTGGATTCTCACGCTTTAGGACCCCTAAAATGCCAGGGCAGTATAAATACCCACAAGTGACCCCATTGTGGAAAGAAGACACCCCAAGGTATTCTGTGAGGGGTATGGCGAGTTCACAGAAAAAAAATTTTGGCACAAGTTAGCGGAAATTGTTTTTTTTTTTTTTTACAAAGTCTCATATTCCACTAACTTGTGACAAAAATAAAATTTTACATGAACTCCCCATACCCCTCACGGAATACCTTGGGGTGTCTTCTTTCCAAAATGGGGTCACATGTGAGGTTTTTGTACTGCCCTGGCATTTGAGGGTCTCCGCAATCATTACACGTATGGCCAGCATTAGGAGTTTCTGCGATTCTCCGTATATTGAGCATACGGGTAATGAGATTTTTTCCGTTCAGCCTCTGGGCTGAAAAAAAAAAATGAACGGCACAGATTTTTTCATTCGCATCGATCAATGTGGATGAAAAATCTCTGCCAAAATCAGTGACTGCGGTGCGGTGGGCTGGGCGCTAGCTACCTAACAAGTAGCTAACTAACTGGCGGTGATAAGGGACCCTTATGCCCCATTCACACGTCCGAAATTCTGTTTGCGGAACGGAATTGCGGACCCATTCATTTCTATGGGGACAGACTTTGTCCCGCTCGGATCCGGAATTGCGGATCCGCACTTACGGGTCTGCATTTCCGTTCAGCAAAAATATAGAACATGCCCTTTTCTTGTCCGCACTGCGGACAAGAAAAAGCATTTTCTATATAGTTCTGGCAATGTGCGGATCTGCAAAATGCGGAAAGCACATTGACGGTGTCCGTGTTTTGCGGATCACGCTGCGGATCCGTGGCACGGATCTGTGGATCCGCGGAACCGCAAAACACATATGGACATGTGAATAGAGCCTTACAGGGGGTGATCAGTGACAGGGGGTGATCAGGGAGACTATATGGGGTGATCAGGGGTTAACAAGGGGTTAATAGTGGTTATAAAGTGAGGGGGTGGGGGGGGTTAGTGTAGTGTTTGGTGCAACTTTACATTGTTACCTGGTCCTCTGGTGGTCGATCCCAGTAAATGGGACCACCAGAGGACCAGGTATTAGGTATATCAGACGCTGTTAGCAACACAGCATCTGATATACCACTTTGATCTCATTTATTTTACATTTGCAGCCTGCCAGCGATTGATCATCGCTGGCAGGCTGTAGTACAACTGCAGAGCCGCGCTCTGCTGTGAACGCGCGCGCGCGCGTGCGTTCACAGCAGATCTTGGCTCTCGCGAGATGACGCACGGATGCGTCCAGGAGGAACAAACTTGCCGCCGCCTGGACGCATCCGTGCGTTCGGCGGTCGGGAAGCGGTTAAAAGAGTGCCTTATACATGTTAGAAAAATCTCTTGCAAGTTATGCAATCTATCTTTTCATTCACAGAAAACTGGAGGATTAAAAGGGGTTATTCAATCCTATAAAATTCCTATAAAAATCCCCCTCCCATATGCCAGACCCCCCCATGCTGAATATACTTACCAGGGTTCCCGCACCGCCGTTGCTGCTTCTCCCCATGCCCAGCTGAAAACAACCGGTGTTGGGGGAAGGGGCAGAGCCTCCCTAGCGTCACCCGCAATGCTAGGGAGGCTCGTCAACCCCCTCCCTGGGCACAGGGAGAAGCAGCAGCGGCACAGGAAGCGGGGACTCAGGTAAGTATATATTCAGCATGAGGGGCCCGGCCTATGTGGGGACATTGTATAGGATTGGATAACCCCTTTAAACCTTATTCTTCAGTTCAAGCTATAGTGTAAAGGAAGTCTATGAACCAGATCAAGCCACAATTTGTGCTCAAATGTATAGATAAATTTAGTATATCAACACGTACTGGTAGTGATGACAGCTTTTAATGCTGTTAATTTTTCCATGGAAGAAGTAAAAGGAAAAAACAGGTCAAAAGAACAATAAAATATTGCAGAGTGATCCTGCAATGGTTAAAAAAAAAAAATTAAAAATGTTCTATTTCTCAAATGTATGGTCGGAACAAAAGCTGGAGCGTGACCAATCAAGATCTGGCTCGTTTCCAACAAGCCACCTAGAACTGGTTTTGCCACTAATTTTTGCAGCATGAAGACTTTGATAAATATAGGCCAACATATCTGTTTTTGTAAAGAATTGCATTTAATACAAGCTAGCTAATTTCAGCTGTTTTACACTGAGCTCTGTAGCAGTGTGAGGTGAGCCTGTGAGGAGACAATATGGGTTACAGGCCTCACAGCACAAAGTAGGCCTTAGGCTTCTGGCCTGGCATCTTTTGCAGTCGTCATGCTGCTTGTGATTTTCAAATATGCATCTCACCGCTAGGAACTGCAAAAAATGTAATCCATTTGCGCACTCTCAGCTGGGAACTGCATAGCGGAGAAACTGCTGCAGTATTTGTGGAATTACATCAAAAGACTACTGCATCTAAGAAAAAACAGAGAATTAGGAAACCTTGCCTGAGCCCAACCACACCAGCGCTTGGAAAACTGGTATGTAAAGCCTCATTCATACATCAGTGGATCAAGAATGTGTGCCGTCCAAGGTCAGCACACATCCCGATTGACCCTAACCCTGGGTTCACACCTGAGCGTTTCTGAGACGCGCATTATTGTCGCGCGTATTACAGCGCGTTTTTGAAAATAGGAAACGCGCGTCATACGCGCATTTGTGACTCTGGAGACCAATTGAAAAAGGCATATCTACACTTTAACGCGCGTTTTAGGCGCGTTCCCATTGAAGTCTATGGGTGCAAACGCGCGACAAAACGCCCCAAAGAAGCTCAAGAACTTCTTTGGGCGTAGGGCGTTTTAGAGCGTGTTCAAACGCGCTGTAAAACGCTCAGGTGAGAACCATGCCCATAGGGAAACATGAGTTTTCTCCTGTTGAGCGTTTTACAGCGCGTCGAACGCGCTGTAAAACGCGCAAGTGTGAACTGAGGGTAAAGTGGGTATTCACACATTAGTGGTTTTCCACGAACTGTGGGTCCATGGTGACACCACTGAAGCATTCCCTATTTAGGTCTGTGATTATAGATCCCTCACGCACATTATAGTTTATTGGCCCATGAACACAAAACAGATGCAATCTGAGCTTCGTCCATGGTTTTAATGGATCATTGCTAGGGGATGCTCTGGAAATGAATTTTCAGCTGAGCAGTGTACGTGGAGTACACATGCAGAGCAAAAACTGGTCACATGGCCCAAACACTAATTCTTCACCACTGACCATCTTGCCGCTGATATCATCACGAACATGTGGAAAAGCCCTAAGGCCTCTTGCACACGAACGTATTTTTTTTTCCAGTGTTTTGCGGTCCGTTTATTACGGATCCGTGGTTCAGTTTTTTTATTCCGTTTTGTTTCCGTTTCAGTTCCGTTTGGCATATACAGTATACATTAATTCCATAATAAAAGTTAGGCTGGTCTTAAAATTTTCAATAGATTGTTCTGCAAAAACGGAACGGATACGGAAGACATACGGATGCCTTTCCGTATGCTTTCCGTTTTTTTTGCAGACCCATTGACTTGAATGGAGCCACTGAACGTGATTTGCGGACAAGAAAAGGACATGGTCTATATTTAAACGGAACAGAAAAACGGAAACGGAAGGCATACGGAAGAGACTTCAGTATTTTTTGCAGACCCATTGAAGTGAATGGTTCAGTATACGGTCAGTATACTGAACAGAAAAAACTGCCAGTATACGGTCAGCAAAATACTGTCGTGTGCAAGGGGCCTAAGACTGTGAATCTTCATCTTGTTTGGATGTGTTATGCCAAGTAAAGAAAATGTTGAGTTACTTGTTCGACTACATCTCCTGCCTATAAATTTGTGCACTACCTCCAAGGGCACTCCACCATCTACTAGATTCTACACAGAGTGAGCTCTGGGAGACCTACTACTCCAGTTATCCCAAGCGAGACCCTCTCATTACTGCACCAGCCCTAACACTGGGTTCAGACCTGAGCGTTTAGAAGCCTAGCGTTTTATGCGCGTTCAAGATGGGCGTTTACGGGCGTTTTTTTCAAGCGTTTTGGTAAATAGTGTAGGCACGTTTGACGCGCGTTTATGTGATTGACTGCATAGTTGGCCAATGACCTATGATATAGTTTGGCCAATCTGAGTGCTTTAGAGGTGTGACATTCCATGGTGGCTGATTCAGCATGTTGCAAAATTTGTAAAATGCGCATCCATAGGCGCGTTTTACGCTGCACAAACGCCTGAACAACACGCCTATCGCGTTTCCCATTGAAGTATATTGGCACCAAACGCTCGAAAAAAGCCCGAATTAACGCGAACATACTTGCTTATGCGTCGGACGTTTATAGGCGCCTACGAACGCACATAAAAACGCGCAAGTGTGAACCACCCCCATTGGAATGCATGGTTCCTTTACTGTTGTGCGTTTTTATGTGCGTTCAAAAGCGGCGTTTTACGCGAAAGTGTGAACTGAGTGTTAGAGTGAGAAAAGTTTGGTGGAGAATGGCCAAGTCCCCGGGAACACTGGCCACCACCTACATGCTGTCCACTACAATGCCCACCCTCTCCACACTCCCCCTGGGTTGCTGCAGTAAGCGTGAATCCTTCCAAATATTTAAGAATAAATTGGATGTTAACATTACCCATGTCAAACTGGTTTATCTGCTTAGACACCCATTTATCTAATGAATCATAAAGTAAATTCTAGGTAGAAAAAACAGAGGACTGACAAGTTCTAAAAAAGAAAAAAAAAAAAGTTCTACAATGACAAGTACTTTTAAAACAGGCATGTAAGGAGAGCAGGCAGGTCCTCTTTAATTTAAGATATATGGCCTCCCTGAAACTATACGCTCACACCTAATGCACAACTCTTCATGGGTTCTTTGAAGAGGTCTTGTGTCATCTGACAAAACTATGCTGTTCACTGAAATGTACAGGATTCCCAGAGCATGTTCAATCCCTGTACTAGCTTCTTGGATGGAAAAAAAACAAAAAACGTATGCTAGTTTGCTCACTTACACCATGGTGACTTCTCACCTTCCCTGACCTCACAAGGAGGGCCATCAAAAAGCCTGCTTTTTCTACAGAGGTATTACCCAACAGTGAGGTCTCTTTCACACGGGCGTCATGTTTGACGCCCGGATAAGAGGCGGGTGGGTTGCGGGAAAAACGCTTTAATGCGTTTTGCACGCGCGTGGGAAAAATCGGCATGTTTGGTACCCAGACCCGAACCCGGGCTTCATCACTGAAGTTCGGGTTTGGGTTGAGTATTCTGCATATTTTATTATTTTCCCTTATAACATGGTTATAAGGGAAAATAAATAGCATTCTCACTACAGAATGCTTAGTAAAATGTGCATTAAAGGGTTAAAAATGAAAAAAAATTAACTCACCTTATCCACTTGATCGCGTAGTTGCGATCTCTACTCTCTTTATTCATTAGCTGTCGGCTAAAGGACCTGTGATGACGTCACATCACATTGTCCAATCACATGGTCTATCACCATGGTGATGGACCATGTGATTGGACTATGTGATGTGACGTCACCACAGGTCCTATAGCTGGCAGCTAATGAATGAAGAGATCGCAACTACGCGATCAAGTGGATAAGGTGAGTGGATAAGGTGAAAAACGCAGAATATAGAACATGCTGCGATTTTCACGCAACGCAAAAGTGATGCGGGAAAATCACCGCTCATCTCCACAGCCCCATTAAAATGAACGGGTCCGGATTCAGTACGGGTGCAATGCGTTCACCTCACGCATTGCACCCGTGCGGAAAACTTGCCCATGTGAAAGGGGTCTTAAAGTCTTCCTGCCCTCCATGTCTCCAGGGGAAAGACATAAATTTACTTTTCATATCTTCTTGTCGTTATTCTCCTCCCAAGTTTAATTAACCCTTGAAATTCAGCCCTGTGCACTTACCATGTAAGCCCGTATTGCGGTCCCTAAAGCACGGAACGGCCGACACACGTTTGTGTGCATGAGCCCTAAAAATGTCATAAAATCTCTGAACATGGTGTGTTCTAGACTAATACTCGGGGCTTTCAATATCATTCAATTATAATAGCAAATTACTGCTGCATAGTAGTAAATCTAAAATTTTATTCCATTATCATGTTACATTAGTATTAATCAGCCACCTACAAGGTGAGAAAAGGCACTTGACATTTAGCTCAGCCAATTTCCACACATATTACTTCACAAACAAAATCTATGGCATTTTAAGAAAAAAACAGCATACATTGTAATAGAAAAAAAAAAAACTTAATACTCGAAACAGATGAGAGGAAGAAGAGCTGCTTTCAACATAAAGACAATTCTTAAATGATAATTAGTAAGAACATTATTATTATTATTAATGGTTATACAGGGATCAGTGGTTTCTATAGCAAATATAAGACAAACCGCAATATTATCAAGCATAACATGTTCACATGTTGGAGGTCTACATTAAAAAAATTACATAAATAAAAATAAAAAAAAATGAGACTTTTTAATTGCTGTAAATTGTATGGGATTCGGAAGTGCTTTTCCTTCTTTCAAGTCAAATGGGTAAAATTTTTACAATTTCGAATTGCACAGTCCACAATTTTTCCCATAGCTGATGCCTGGAAGTTTTATTTTTACAGCATGAGAACCCAGCTTGAATAAGTACCTGAAGGCAAGCATGACGTCAGAATCTTCAGAGCAGCGTGGACCATATCTTACAATAAGGTGCATGCCTGCCAGGGAATGGGATACATGGCCAGTGAACAACGCCAGGTTGGGCCTTTGGGTGTTTACTGCCACTTTAAAATATCCCCTGTGAGGTTTGTGCTTGTCTAGATTTATCATATCGAGCATAAATTAACATAATCTGACATCTCAAACAGTAGACTAGCGGTGCAGCAACCTGTATAGCAGACGCAGAATGAAAACGTGGCGCGTGTGCAGCAGATCCGCATCAGGATTAGCAGCATTGTCATGCTACCTATTTCTGAGGTGGAATTTTTTTCCATAATCCAGACAAAAATCCTTGAGGAAATTTCCATGTTAACCGGGTCGTGGACACCCCATTTACATACAAGGGATGCAGCTCGATGCCGGATTTGGCAAATAATCCAAATCCACGTCAAATCCAGCAGACGTGAATGGGGCCTTCCATTTACCAATCCCCCATGTAGATATTGGTCACAGTGTCTGGTTTAGAAAAACAAGTAATAAAATAAATACGTTAAAGGGGTGGTCCAAGATAAGGCAAAATCTCAGACGAGACAGAAAGACTAGCTTAAAATAAAAAAAATAAAAAGGTGATACGCCTTTCTCTGGCACTGTTCCAGTTCACCTTATGCTGTAGCATGGCTCAACATGGCCACCAATCACTGTCCTCAGCTGTCTAACATGATGATTGGCTGCAGTGTTCACATGCCATATCCCGACATATCACTGTCGATGACATGACAGGATATGACTGCTGGAGCCAATCACCGCTCTGAGCCGTAGACCGCTGAGGACAGTGACTGGCTCCAGGGGTCATGTATCATATGCAGGCACGTCACTGCTGTAGTTTGTCAGTGTAATGAGGACCAGATTGGCAGTTTTTTTTTTTTTAAAGCTACTTTGGCAGTCTTCCAAGATTTTGAATGATCTCAGACAAACCCTTTAAAACACATGCTCAGAATACAGTAAATCATAAGGCATTTTCACAATTACTGCTATTCATCACACAAAACATGAAAGAACATACTAAGTGCACTTGTCTATTACCCAGTGATAGTTCCACTTATGCCTGGAAAGTCCTTATTGCATGCCCTATGACATAACTAATACAAGTAGGAAGCTACTGTACCTTTTTTATCTATCTTGATTTCCTGATTTAAATGCCCTATATTTCAAGGGACAAAATAATCATGTACAAGTTCCCTTAGTTCTGCTGTGCATTATGGGAACATGATCTGTTAAAGAGAGAAAACGGTAAGGGCTTTCACACACGACTGTGCTCGGTCCGGAAAACACAGCCTGTGTGCCAGCCTCATGTCCCGGACTGATGGCGGCTCCTCTGACCTGAACTCGCTCCATCATATTGATTGATGCCGGTGTATCGTACTTCAGTCACATCATCATGTGTTGCCATGTTTCCTTAAATCGAGCACGGTCATGTGTATGAGCCCAGAGGTCAGCCAGCCACCCATCTCCCTGCTCGCTATTCTCTAGACGAGAATTCATATAAATTACACAAAAATCAGAGGCATAACTTGAAGCTTGTGGGACCAAAGCCTGTAACAGGGACGTCTGTCATGTGCCATTTATAACAGTGGTGTCCTATGTGGCAGAGGGGGTTTGGAGCCAACCTTAGGTACCAGAGCCTGGATGTAACTGCTATTTTGGCACCACCTACAGCTATGCTCAACCACAAAGCAATTACAAACAACCAGCTACCACAAAAAGCAGCGCCATCCGCAGGCAGAATGTTCTAGAGCAGATTGAGATATATATATATATATATATATATAAAATTCTATGAAAAGATTCCTTAAGACTTGTAAATCTCTGCTTTCTGAGCTCAGTTATACACGGGGACAATCTATTAATACACATTTATACAGGGAATGCTATCAATCACTGATAAGACGCCCCTGTGTACAACTTACCTAAGAACCAGCTGAATCTTTTCTGATAAAACTACCGGTATATCAATCTATTCAGTTCTCCCTGCTCTATAGCTATTGGTTACAGACTTGACTCCTAGGACTCTAGTCAGAGCAGCAGCAGCGGCAAAACAGTTGATATTTCGTATCGTGCTCGACCTATACAATCTAATCAGGTTAGCGCTCCACCACCTACATTACAGTGCCATTTTCTTTTCTCCCTCTTATAGACTGAACATGTATGGCCAAATGGACTCAAATGTGTACGGCTGCATCGGCACCAGGTGATCGTCCTTTAAAGGGTTGTCAACCCTTAACTTACTCCGATCAAGTGTGTATGGTCATCTTTCCATCTTATAGGAAGTCATTATAAAGGTTACAGATTAATTTGGATAAAAAAAAGGGAAAAAAAAATAAAAATGTTTAACGATCGCCAATTTTGAAAACAGAACATACAGTAAACGTGCTGAAGTGCAACAGGTTCCCAAAACGTTGCACATGGGAAAAATTCTAAAAAAATCTTACGCATCAAGAAACTGAGCAGCAATTTCTTGATGAGTAAAATTAAAATTGAAAAAAACAAAACCTGTTTCTATTGACAGAAGGTTTTTTTCTATCTATGGATCTTGACATCCGCCAGCTACGCCATTAACCATTTGTATTTGTGATCTCCATTGTACTAAACATTCAATTATGGAGCATAGTTGTACATAGAATTAGCTGCTGGCTCCGTTCTGTGTTTCCTACTGCTGCCGCCACTTCATTCTAGTAATATTGGATGGTGACAGGGGTTAATCCCCGATGACACATCCCAAGATATAGGCCACCAAGATCTATACTTAATCAACCACCATTAATACATAAAACTGTCCCACTCTGTGCTTTCCAGGGACTTTTCTAATATGGTCACTGTAAAGAAAGCAGCGACGGCTAGTGATGCATCACGTTCTTCACATGTATCCCTATGAAGCAGTTCTGTGTATCGTTGAGCCTGGACATCACATTTGTGTGACATAGTCATGATTTTATGAGCAGACAGGAGCACATGGATAAACAGATCACAGGGACAGATGGGGTTCCAATCCTCGGACCTAACGAGGCGCATACATTACGCACGTTATCAATTCTGTAGGAAAGGGAAAAATATTTCTAGGCAACAAGCACCTTAATCATTGGGCATAGAAAACATCAAAAAGACACATCCCTTAAAAGTCAACAAAAAGTAAAAAGTAATAAAAAGCCCTGTGGAACCATTTGGAATAGTACCGCCTAAAGGACAACAGTAATGTCTATTGGTGTCCAGGTGAACCATTTATATGTTTGACACTGGGTGGCAATTCTGTGAGATACAAGCAGTCCAGGAACGCTTTTGAAATTTCAGAAACCAAGGATCGATCCGGAATCGTCTGCGCCATCCCATAGATCGCACCCTTGAGAGAAAAAAAAAAAAAAGAAAACATTTATGTGAAAATCTGCATTTCCAGAATTTATTCTCCTGAGATGGTAATGTCTACCAGATTCCCATCAGACCACCTCGTGATATAACTTTGAGGGACTCCCTTGGGGCTCCCATTAAATTCTTCATACAATATAAAGGATTGAAATAAAATCAAGTTACCACTCCAGTGGCTTTGGCTCCAGGATCTTCCATGATCACAGACAATGAATCCCGGACGTCCTTCACAAAAAGTTGCGCCACTCCAGGTTTTGTGTGCAGCAATGTGAGACATATGTGAATGCTGAGGAAAACAAAGATATTACACTGTAGGGGATCACACATTACAACCTCATGCATCGCACACCATTACTAATCAACGCACAAAATCGGGTATGAAAATAGATGGACACGGTGTGCGCCGATTCTATCTACATACAAATAGACTCATTTATCACTTTTATTAAATAAATGAAAGTTAACCCTTTCAGCACCGGAGGTTTTTTCATTTTTGCGATTACATTCCTCACCCCTTGCCTTTCTGGGGCCATAACTTTTTTATTTTTCTGTTCACATAGCCATAGGAGAGATGTTTTTTGTGACAAGTTGCACTGTCCAATTTTTCTGGGTTTTGTTTTTTATGGCGATCCCTATACAGTAAAACTGACCAGTTACTTTCATTCTCCAGGTCAGTACGATTGCGGCAATAACACAAATGCCTAGTTTTTCTTGCGTTTTTATACCGAAAAATAAAAGCCTTTCCTTTCTTTTCATCGCCATATTCTGACCCCTATAACTTTTTCGCAGTTATGTGTATGGAACTGTGTGATAGCCATCTTTTTGTAGGGCGATCTGTGCTTTTCACTGATGTCATTTTGGGGTGTGTATGACTTTTTGAACACTTTTTATTTAATTTTTTGTGGGAGGAGAAGCGACCAAAAAAATGGCAAACATGCCATTTTAACTTTTTTGCGTTTCGACATTTTGCGAATGGGATAAATATCTTTATATTTTAATAGTATGGGCATTTTTGCACGTAGCAATGCCCATGATGTGTATGTCTATTTTTTTTATTTTTTGTTTTTAAATTTTCCTTTTGGGGGGCAATTTGAATTTTTATACTTTTTTATTTTTAAAAACTTTTTTTTTGTTTTACTCATAGGGAACTATAAAAAGCAATTATTACATGATGTCTTACATACATGGGAGTCTATGGGGATTATACTGTGGTCCTATGGAGCCCTGACACTCTACAATTTAGCCGCTCTCACAAAGTGCCAATAAGAAGTGAAAAATGACGCGCCATATGCACTTCTTTCATCCTCATATACTCAAATATTTTTGTGAACATTGTACTTACATATTTAATAAAGGAAATACAGGTTTCATTACTGCCCTCATACTAAATCATTCACTTACCTTGATGGAAATTGAAGTGTATTCAGATTCCAGCCTTTTGCTGTCAAAGAGGTAGACAGGCGGTAGATATCAAAAACTTTTGAACCAATTGCGATCACTGAAACCTCAGGATTCCCAAAAATAAAGATTTCTTTCATTTTTTGCAACCTTGAATAAATCAAAAATACAAAATTGAGTAAAAATCTTATCATATGCCAGCAGTTAACATTGTACAGCATAAAAAATAAAATTTGATCCGGATCATGATGGCCTATATACTCAGGAGAGGCAGTCAATATGAGATCAGTGGGGGTCTGACTCTTGGCATCCCTGCCGATCCTGAGGAAAGGTCATCAATATACAAGGGCTGCACAACCCCCTTAAAATTCTGCTTTGTGCCGTTCCGGTTATTCCGCAGCTCAATGTATTGTGTTCCTCCATACACTGACACTGCATTCAGTGCCGACATGGTCATATTGTGTAGCGAGACACTGTACTGACCAGGGGAATTGCAACACTCCATTTTCCGGGAAGAATTTCAAGAAACAACACAGAATTCTAATAAAAGAAGCTCCCGTCTGGTTATTTTTCTATGTATTAGGATTATTAGTACTTACTAAACTAGATGTCAGGTCCTCTACATATCTCTAACAGGTAACCTTATTTAGCTACAGAAAAATGTAATTTTCGGTTATCAAATCCAAGTTAAAAATAAGATCTATGTCCTCCTTAGAAAAGAGGTTTCAATTTTAATTCCATTTCTAAGAGCACGGCTACACAGCAATTTTGGGCATGACGCATATTGCGCATGCAAGTATCGGAGCGTAGCAGTGCAGCCATAGGAATAAATAGAAATGCAGTGTGGATCAGCAGAGTTGAGTTTTTTGTGGCTCGAGTGTTGTGGTCGCGGCAAACGCACGAGTCGCGCTGTGACCCCATTCATTTCCATGGCTGCCCTGCTACACTGTGAAAACTGGGCATGCAACATGTGAATACATTGACTACTATCTGACTTACCAGGCTCCTGATATTGATGATTTATCCTCAGGCTATGTCGTTAATATATCAGTGAGCGTCCAAAATCCAGCACCCCCAACGATCAGCTATTCCCTGAAGCCTCCAGCTCTGGAACCAATACTGTGAATGGAACAGGAAACACAGCTCCGCTCAAAGTGTAGTGGCCATGCCAGGTTACTGCAGCTCCCATTTTTACAGCGCTGAGGTGCAGTAACCAAAAACAGCCACTACACTTTGAATGGAGCTGCGCTTTCAGTTTCATTCACAAAGTTAGTTCCAGTGGCCAAGGATCCAGAGAATAGCTAATCGTAGGGGTTGGGGGGTGGTCAAACACTCACCGATTAGATATTAATTACCTATTCTGAGGAGGTCATCAATATCAGGAGCATAGAAAGCCCATTTAAAGTAGTATTCCAGTAACAAGCTATCCCCTATCCACTGGATAGGGAATAAAAGTTTGATCAATGGGGGTCAGACTGCTGGGATTCCCAACACAAGAATAGGGATCTTATGCCCCCTCAAAAGGAATGACGTGACAGTCAAGCATGTAATCATGCATGCTGCCATTCTATTCATCTCTATGGAAGTGTCAGAGATTGCAAAGTGGGACGCATGCTCGACCACCACTACGTTTAACAGGGGACACAGGACCCTGTAGAGATCCCCTCCCCCGATCAAACAGTTATCCCCTCTACAGGGGGTAGGGGTAAATTGTTGTATCCAGAATATTTCTTTAAATAAAGAAGGAAGACAGTAATCAACTTGAGTGTCTTCTTCGTAAAGTAAGGAATATACAGAAGATGATTTATTAGGTAGCTTAATTAATAAATCAAATCAACACAAGTTCACATACTCCTTTATGATGAATCGTGCAGTCGAAATTATATTCTTGGTAGCTTCAACATATCCGTCTTCCCCCATGTGTATCATTGTTGCCCAACAAGCAGCTATAATCCCACCAGGTCGAGAGCCAGCTATAGAGGGAGAAGCATACAGTCCACCTGGCCAGTCTGAGGCGACAAAGAACTGATAGTGCCTATAGTCCTTGTGGCTATACAGTATCACTGAAGACCCTTTAGGTGCGTAGCCATACTGAAAGAAAATCAGACGAGAAAACCAGTAAGAAGTCAAATACACAGTTACTTAAAAGGGATTCTCAGGGAATAAAGAAAATTGAAATATTTAAATATTACATTATAAATATATTCCCAAGTACCTTTCATTAGTTACAATGGTTCCTTTTGTCTAGGGAGCAATCATCAGGAGAAATAAAATGGCCGCCACCCTATTATTACACAGAAAACCTGTCCTAATCACACAGAAGCACAAGTTACTACAGAACTGCCTCATCCTCCTCTCTGCTCTACTTGTCAGGGATTATGATCCTGAATACAGCTGAATCTCAGTGAGAATGGAGTTCATGAGGAGGCATCAAGTACAGAGAAGACAGACAGGACAGACTGTGGTATTGGAGACTGCATACAAGAGCTGTTGTTTATCAACATTATCCCCACCTTCTTCTCTGTACTTCATGTCTCTTCATGAACTCTATTCCTATATAGATTCAGCTCAAGATCATATTAAAATGTATTCAGAATAACAATCCCTGACAAGTAGAGCAGAGAGAAGGATGAGGCAGGTCTTTACCTCAGTGCTGTGAAGAAACTTTTTAAGTGTACCAATAGGACGGCGACCCCTTTAATTCTCCTAATGAGTGCTTCCTTTTTGTTTTTTTTTCAATTTAGGCGGGCACGGCACATCAGGGGGGCGTTCCTGGGCACATTGCTAAAGGAGGAACGCCCCTCTGGGCTCCTAACACGGTCATTTGCATATCAGAAAAAGCGATTTTTACAAGAAATGACAAGACAAAAAAGAGAACCAAGAACACTTATGGAAATAAGGTAATTTAATAAACAAGGATTCATGAAAAAAAAAAAAAAGCTAATATGCTGGTGACAGATTCCCTTTAAGTACTTTAATTGTTATAATTCCTGGAGAACACTTTTAAAGAGGACTTGTTACGACAAAATGAAGTGCAATCTGCAGGCAGCATGTTATAGAACTGGAGAGCTGAACAGATTGACATAGTTTTATGGGAACAGATTCAGTAAAACTTGTAATTTATAGAATTACATCTCTCCTTTTCTTGAGCTTAAGACTACACCTGTGTACAGCCATCAATGATTGACAGCCATCTCTGTATACACACTTACACAGTAAATGCTATCAATCAATGATGACACCTTCCCCTATGTATAACTGAAGTCAGAAAAAAGCAAAGTCAAATATATTAATTACAAGTTTTGCTGAATCTTTCCTCACAAAACTATCTATAAGGCTACATGCACACGACCGTTGCCTGCCTCCATGTCCGCTCCTCCTGCAAATTTTGCGTCCGTAAAAAAAAACGGATGACGGACCGTTTTTTTTGACGGATCCGATTTTTATGGCAGATCCACTGTAAAAATGCCTATCCTTGTCCGCAAACGTGAAAAAAATAGGACATGCACTATTTTTTTGACGGAATGAAAACACGGATCATGGATGCGGAACAAAAACGGTTGACCATCCGCATTTTTTGACGGACCCATTGAAATGAATGGGGAAGCATCCTATCCGTGAAAAAAAACGGAACGGACGCGGAAACAAACAACGGTCGTGTGCATGGGGCCTAAGTCTGCGGAACTCATCCTGCTCTATAACATGCAGCCTGCAGAGTGCACATTTTGTTGTGACAGCTTCTCTTTAGGTTTCCTATGGGGTTCATTTAATCTCTGAAATTCCTAAAGAGCAAAGTAACATAAAAGTTGTAGGTTAAAAGGGTTCTCCAGGAATTAAGAAAATTAAAATACTTAAATATTACTTTATAATAAATATATTCTCAAATACCTTTCATTAGTTATAATGGCTCGTTTTGTCTGGGGAGCAATCATTAGAAGAAACAAAATGGCCGCTGTCCCATTAGTTCACACAAAACCTGTCCTGATGACACATGAGGACAAGTTACTTAAAAAGTTCCTTCACAACGCTGAGGTAAAGAGCTGCCTCATCCTCGTCTTTGGTCTACTTGTCAGGGATTATGATCCTGAATACAGTTAAGAACTTTAGCGGAATCTCTGGAGAATTAAATTCATGAGGAGACATGAAGTACAGACAGGACAGGCTGTGGTAATGTGTTGCTGTGGTAATGGAGACTGCATACAAGTGCTGCTGCTCATTAGCGCCACCTCACCCTCCTCTCATGTCTCATCATCTTCTCTATTCCCACAGAGATTCACCTGTATTGAGGATCATGATTCCTGACAAGTAGAGCAGAGAGGAGGATGAGGAAGCTCCTGTTGTGAAGTTACTTGTCCTCCTTTGTGATTAGGACAGGTTTTGTGGACTAATAGGACAGCGGCCATTTTATTCCTCCTAATGATTGCTCCCTAGACAAAACAAGCCATTATCAGTAATGACAGGTATTTGTTAAGATATTTATAATAAAGTAATATTTAAGTATTTTCATTTTTTTTAAATTCCTGGAGAACCCCTTTAACAAATTAAGCTTTCTGTAAAATTAGCAAATTAGCAGTTATAGCGGGTTTACTTAACATATACTACAGGTCATCAGGTGTGTCCTGCTAAAACATGAAAATACTTTTAACTTTATTATTGTACCTTATGAGTATCTGCCGAGATGCTGGTCACACCTTTGACCCTAAAGTCAAACGGAGGAAGAGAAAAACCAGCTTTCTCCATGAATACAATGAGAAATCCACCCAAACAGGCATCCACGTGAAAAGGGATGTTGTATTTTAGGGCCAGCTAAAGTTATAAAAAAAAAATAAAAATAAAATAAGGAAAATTAGAACAAAAGAGCAAACTGAACATTTGATATAAAAGCCATTAAAACAGAAGTTTATTAATAGTTATTAACTCTTTTACAACTGGGCCAATTTTTGCGTTTGTTTTTTTCCTTTCTACCTTCCAAATGCCATGCTTTTAACTTTTCATTCACATAGCCATATAAGGGGGTTATATTTTGCAGGACAAGTTCCAATTTTAAAGGAGCCATTTTATTTACCATATCTTGTATGGGGAAACAGAAAATTTTTTTTTTGTGGGATGAAATTGAAGACAAAAACAAAAAAACAATTCCATCAAGGTTTTTTGGTTTGTTATCATGATGTTTCACTATGCGCTAAAAAAGACATGACATCCTCATCCTGCGGGGAACCCAGATTTTGGTGATACCAAATTTGTATAGTGTTTTACTAGTTTAAAAAAAATAAAAACCTTTGAAAAATATAAATTCTTTGCATAGCCATTTTCTGACACTCATAGCAAATTTTTTTGGTCTACCGAACTGTGTGAGGGCTTATTTTTTGTAGGGTGAACCATAGTTTTTATTGGTACCATTTTGAGGTACTTACGACTTTTTGATCCCTTTTATAAAAAATTTCGAGAGTTCACGCTCAGGAAAAATATTTTAATAGGTCGGACATTTGAAAACTTTTTATATTGTTTATTTTTATATGTAAAATCAGGAAAGGGGATAACATTGAATTTTTAATACTTTTTTTTAGTTCTCTCATGGGATTTGTACATGCAATCTTCTGATCGCTGTGCCATAGACTGCTACAGAATAGTATTGTAAAATATGGTTTTTATGACGGCTTAGTATGCAGCTTGCTGTTACAGCGCTGGGAGTTTTCACAAGGCTGTCATAGTAACCAATTGTAACCCTGCCTTTTCACCATGCAGGCTCGGAATGGGGCACAGAAGGAGCCCTTCTTTCCTCTGTCTAACCCCAGACACTGCAGTCAATACTGACGGCAAAATCTAAGGGGCTAAGGTTTTTTTTTGCCTCCCTCTGGATCAACTTGTAGGAAACAGGCCGAACTGGATGGACAAATGTCTTTTTTCGGTCTTATATACTATGTTACTATGTAAATGCCAATTCCCTGCCGGCAGGTGTCTGTTGTATTCTACAGATGGCGCCCGCCATGTATGGAGCGAGTCCATCGTGCGAGCTAATGCGATTAGGGCTTAATACTGTAATTCTGCCTTTTGCCTTTGGAAAGAGCTGAAGACATGTTTACAGACAAAACTCTACAAAACGCAGCAGAACCAGAGAAAAGATGCAATTCACCGGGGCAAGCTCTGAAGGTTTTAATTCTGACGCCTGCAAAACTGAAAATGCAGCTCCAGGCTGTAATATGTACAGTAGTTCAGCACCAGTGCCGGATGTGCTTGGAAACATATGCTGGCATTTATCAATGGTTAAGTTAAAAGCACATCTCTTAGCCACAGTATAGGTGATAAATACCCGATTGGTGGGGATACGACCACTGGGACTCCAATCAATCATGGGAATGGGGGTCCCGTGTGCTCATATAGATAGAGCAGCTTATGTGTGCTGCCACTTCAGTCACTATCTATGGGACTGCTGTAACTAGCCAAGCGTTTTACGCCACTATCTTCGGCAGTCCCACAGAGAATGACATGCTGCCATCCATACTGGCACAAGAGACCCCCAATTCTTGTGATCGGTGGGGTCCTAGCAGCCATACTGTCACAGATCAGATACATTTCCCACATCCAATGGAGGAGGACAAGGCTAAACTCCCGAAACACAGACTAGGTTTCTTTATATATTTCTCACTTATAACTGTTATAGGAGACAAAATGGACCAAGGGAAAGGAGGAGATGAAGGGAGTAAGGATATTTTTGTTATTTTCTGCACATTTTGTGAGTTTAATATTTCTTCTTACCTTAGCTACTTCTTCTATTGGATCAATAACACCGTGTGGAAACTGCGGGGCAGAACAAACTAGCATCGCTGTGTTTTTAGAGATTGCTCTCCTCATAGCCTGCAATAAAAATGAATACACGTATGTTAATCCACTACACATGGACACATGAAATCTATTTTGAAAAATGGCATATATATACATACACACACACACACACACACACACACACACTGTATTCTTCGCTGTATAAGAAAGTCGGGGGAAAATGTCTGTGTCTTATGGGGAGAATCCGAATGAGCGCTTCCATTAGGGAGCACAGGAGTACCGTGAAGCTCAATGTGCAGGCTCTGTATTCACCACTTCCTGGACTGCTCCTGCAGGGCTCCGCATGCTGTGCTGTGACCTGCGCACAGCATGAGAACACTGGCGCTCTTTGTGACCTCATGTTGTGCGACGTCGGGTCACAGTACAGCGCGGCAAAAAGATCAGAAAGAGCACTGGATCTCAGGAGTAGCGGTAGCATCTGGAGAAGGAGAGGTAAGTTGATTTATTTATTTTCTGCTCTGATTAACATGGGGGTCTGATTTGAGGTCTGTATGGGGGGGGGGGGTCTTATTCACATTGGGGCTCTGATCTGAGGTCTGAACACACACACACATACACATACACATACATATACACACACACACACACACACACACTTGATAAAGACTGCAATGAGCAGTTGAAATGTTGCATATTGGAATAAAGCGGGTCTTCTACCTTCAATTTATCTACTGGAGTGCTGCCTCATTTTTGGAGAATTATATATATACACTAGACATTAGGCGCGTTACAATAACGGGCGCTAGAACATTAGTTCTGACACTGTTATGGAGGGGGGGGGGGCTGTCTGTGGATGACACTTATGGGGGGGGGGGGGTGTCTGTGGATGACACCTATGGGGGGGGGGGGGTGTCTGTGGATGACACTTATGAAACATATGGAGGGGGTGGGGGGGGTGTCGTGTGCTATGTTTCATCCACATATTCCCCCGTAACAATAACAGTGTCGCTGTTTATTCTGAATGTAATGGCAGCGGGGCCCTGTGCACTCACTGTATTGCATCAGGCCGCGCTCAGAGTAGAAATACTATGAATAACTGTACTAATAATAACGATTAGAGTTAAACGAACACCTAGATGTTTGGGTTCAGGGAGTACGGCCGAACTCCGCCATGTGGCTGTGGCAGAGCCGTGGCTGAGTGAAAACTTACCAGCAGAAGAAGCGCATATATATATATATATATATATATATATATATATATATACACATACACATACATATACACACACACACACACACACACACACACACACACACAATTTGAAAAAGTATCAGGAGAGGTCTGAATAACATTGTTTAGTCCACCATCTTCATGAGGCGTCACCTTCCTGTTAAGAATAACTCAACCTTCTAATCTATGAACCACTCAAGGTTTTGCCTACATAGCACATACAGGTTAATATGCTGGTTAGGTGATACTATTTAACTATTTTGTTCCATGGATGGGTTAAGATGCAGCAAAGTGAAAAACATGAATATATTACATCTCATCTGATATACTTGAGACCCTGAAAGAAGCATCAAAAGGCATCAGGAGAATAGACCAGGGATGGTCCCAGGATAAACAGTAAGGGTAATAAAATGCACATTACAAAGGTGGAGTAAACACAGCTCATGGAGCCTTTGTGGATCCTGATAGACCAGAACTCCTCAGCACTACTTCCCGCTATGAATGTTTGAGGTTATTAAAGGAATATTGTGGTTACAAGAAGATATCTCAACCCACATGTATAAATGCCAACTATTAGATCAGTAGATGTCCAACCCCGGGGCCTCTACTGATCATGAGAAAAATAGGATTTTTTTGTGCTTACCTGTAAAATCCGTTTATTGCCGTGTTCATTGGGGGACACAGAAGACCATGGGTATGGCTGCTGCCACTAGGAGGCGACACTAAGCAAAAAAAAGTGTTAGCTACTCCTCTCAGCTATATCCCTTCTGTAGACCCTGAGCTAATCAGTAGGAGCAGCCAGGAGAAGCCAACAGAACACAATAAAAAGGAAGAAAACTGGTGATGGGTCATCATCAAGAACCAGAAGGACCCATCTAGGAGAACCAGCAATGTATATACCTGGTCGGAGCTGTGTCCCCCAATGAACTTAGAGAGAAAAGGATTTTACAGGTAAACACAAAAAATCCTATTTTCTCGCTCGTATCATTGGGGGACACAGAATACCATGGGACGTTAAAGAGCAATACCATGGGCAGGGAACAAGAACAGAACGAATCCAAGGCAGGTCATAAGGTCCCGCAATGTGGGGGAAAGACACCCCAGGAACCCTAAAAAAGGGACAGGAAGATCCATTCCCCGGAAGGCCAGCCAGAGAGCGGCTGAATACGCAGAGGATCCGGCTGGGCAGAAGAAAGAAGAGCCCAGGGAATATAAGTCACGGCTTAGGAGACTTTTTCTGAAGTGGAGAGCACACAGAATATCCACAAGGTGGACAAGAATGAAGACAAGACAGTCACCAAAAGTAACAGAGTTATTGCGGAAGATACAGGAGAAAAATACATAGCTTGGGTCCAGAGGAAGAAGACGAACTGAAAATGGTGTCTGGATATCAAGAGCCAAAGAACTGCAGATGTGACTAAACTTGACCGACCCCCCCCACGCCGGACGTGCCAATCACAATCAACCAAATGAGATTGCCCCTCACAGGGACTCAATGCATGAGGTATACCAACGGCCTGTTAGAGCTACAGGACGACCTGGAAGACCAAGGCTGCCATGTAGGTGCAAGACACCAATCCAAACTAAGACTACCTGAGGAAGGGGGTAGTGTGAAGCAGTCACCGTATCCAGCAGTAGTGCCAAAATACCACCTTTGATGGGGGATACGGCGATTGTAGGTACCGTGTCTAGCCAATAGGCCACCCATGGAATGGGCTGCCAGGCAACAAGGAACAAATAAGAGTAGTTGTAGTAGACAATGTTGAAGCAATTACTCTACCCAAGAAAGACGTATAATGTAATAGGAGGAACAGTTTCCGGTGGTAGTGGAATTACTCTGCTAACGGAAAGAGGGAAACCGAATAGATGTACAGGGTCCCCTGGTAGTGCAAGGACTAGTGGTTGTGCAACTACTCAGTCAATGGGGGAGGGTAATGCTATAGGATCTCTAACATGCAACTGTGGTGCAACTAATCCCCCAATAGAAGGGGAAAAGCCGACAGGACAGATGATATCCAGTATGAGAGTAATTACTACACCTGAGGGGTTAATGGAACCGGACATATGGTATCCGGTGGAAGTGCAATACTCCGCCTAAGGAAGCAGGGTAATGCGACAGTCTGTCCAGGATCCAGTGATAGTGCAATTACTCTATAGAAGCAGGATAATGCTACAGGATCTAGAGTATGCGACTGCGGTGCAACTATACCACCTATAAAAAGGGGAAACCAACAAGACAGACGACATCCAGCGTTAATGCAATCACTCAGCCTGCGTAGGGAGCAATGCAACAGGACGTATAGTATCTGGTGGAAGTGCAATTACTCCGTCTAAGGAAGAAGGGTAATGCAATAGTCTGTACTGGATCCAGTGGTAGTGCAATTACTCTATAGAAGGAGGGTAATGCTACAGAATGTACAGTACCCAGAGTAAGTGCAAATACTCCCACTACAGAAGGAGGGTAATGCTACCGGATGTCCGGTATCCAGTGGTGGTATAAATATTCCACCCATGGAAAGAGGGCAATGCTACCAGATGTATAGGAACCAACGGGATGTAACACTCCGTGGATAGAGGATTACTCTGCTCATGGAAAGAGGACAATGCTACGGGCCGTACAGAACCCAGCGGGGGTGCAATTACTCCTCCTATGGAAGGAGGGTAACGGCATGGGCTGTACAGTATCCAGTGGTAGAGCAAGTACACCGCCTATGGAAGGAAGGTAATGCTACAGGCTGTCCGGTATCCAGTGCAAGGGCAATTATTCTGCCTATGGAAGGAGGGTAATGCTACAGGCCGTATGCTATCCAGCATAAGGGCAATTACTCCGCCTATGGAAGGAGGGCAATGGTACAAACTGTCCAGTAGGGACGTCTGCTGAAACTGAGGCCTCAGGTGGAGGTAAGCCGGCCTCCTTGGGGAATATTCACATGGGAAAACCTGAGAAAGGGGAGGGAGGAGGAATGGGGCCTTGGGGACTGAGAGAATACTCACCAGTCTGGCGTTTTCTGCCCCTCTGGCTCCAGCTGGGTCACCAGCTTCGGTGCGTTACCTCTTGGAAAGGGTAGCTACACCGGTAACAGAGGGGAGGTTGGCAGGATACAGAGGCTTTAGGAAACTCTGGTCCTCCTTGCCTTCTGGAGACCGGGAACGAGCAGGGGGCAACAGACCTCCCTCCTACGGACACTAAGGCAAAACCGATTAGCTCAGTGTCTGCAGAAGGAAAATAGCTGAGAGGAGGAGCTAACACTTTTTTTGCTTAGTGTCGCCTCCTAGTGGCAGCAGCTATACCCATGGTTTTCTGTGTCCCCCAATGATACGAGCGAGAAATGTGCCACATACCCCGAAGTGAATGGAATGTGTGGTTGAGCATGCTCTATTCTACTCTACGGGACTGCCAGAAACAGCCATGCGCTGTGCCCCTCCATTCATTCTAAGGGATAATGAAAAGCCGAGCACAGCACTTGGCTATTTCTGGCAGTCCTGTATAGTTGAATGGAGGGGCAGCACATGCTTATCCAGCTGTGACATTCATTTCAGAGTATGTGGTCCCCGGACAACTTCTTATAACCAGAATACCCCTTTAAATTACCCTTTTGGCATGCAAGAAAAAAAAGTGATTATATACCCAGTGTGAAAATGAAAGTATCTCCATAATCAGCAGACAGGCCTGCTTGCAGCATAGGAAGTTATGCCTGATGTTAGGTTTTAACCAAGCACACTTGAAATGATAGAAAATATTAGTTGCAAAGGCATATATACCATTTATTTACAGTTTAGCAACTTTGCAAATGGTCTTCGTCACCTTTAAAGGGGTTGTCCTATCTTGCGGTTTCCACCGACCCCAGGTGGCCGGGCTTATGGAAACAGAGCTCCACTTTTTCTGTAACTCCCATTGTAGTCAGTTGGAGCTACAGAAACTGCTTAGCAGAACAAGCTACCCTGCTTCCATAACCCATGGAGTACAATGTTACAGGCACAGTGGAGCTCCGGCCTGCTCTACTGTTTCCGTAAGTCCGGCCACCTAGAGCTGGTGCTCAGTTCCATCTCATTGAGAAATGACGAGATGGGACAACCCCTTCAATGTATACAGCTCTTACATAAAACTATGTGTCCATGGTTGCAGACTACAATAAAGCCCTGTGTAGCCCAATACTGCAGGCAGATTCCCTTATACCGGTCCCCTACTTATTACCAACATATATTTTATGTTGAGTCTACCAAGAAAAGACTGCACGGCCAGACGACACAGAGCCTGTAGAGTCCGCAAACATAATACCGCATAGGAGCTGTAGATGCAGAATGGTAAGATATTTGCAAATTTGATTGTTTTACTTGTAGATGCTCTGGAGTGATAGAAAGGATTGCAAAGATGTAACCACCCTTTAATAAAGGTACTACCTTCACATCCACACTCATGGTTTTCTTATCCAGGGGGATATGCACCATCTTCATGCAAAAATAATGAGCCGCTTTATCAAATGCTGCATGAGCGCTTACTGGAGCAACACTACAATACAAAAAAAATTCACTGCAGTGATCTATGTCCCGGCATACAGATTATTTCATACATGAAAATCAACGGATTAACATAATAGCCTCCTGCCTAATGAAACATCATTCCTGTCTGTGGACTGAGCAGTTCAACCCCATCTACCTACATGGCCTTGGGCTCAATGGTTATATGTAAATACAGTGTCAGTAACCTGTGTGATGCCTTCACATACTGTAGAAAGGTAGGAGACTCCTCCCAGAAAACAAGCTGAATGTGAGGCTTGTGTGTCCAAGATGCTGCTGTATTCACTAGCTCTCATGCATTAGCACTACTGATTACTCCTTCTACAGACCGTGAGGGATCTCTTTGCCTTGTGCTAATAAACTCTGATGCTAATAAGCATGTGACTAAATGCCTCTAAGTGTTCCTTTCTGACTATCCCTGCTTGTCAGAGGAGGAGAAGGCTGCATTTACATGCAGGGATCTCCTCCACAGTATGGGGGGGAGCAATCCCAAATGCCATTGCGCGTCCCCTTACAAAATCACTGTATGTCTGCAGCAGAGGCTGTTTAGACGGCATGATCTGCTGGCAGTAAAAGAGGAATTAAGTGACCGATTATCGTATTCTTAACGATAATCTGCCTAAACATAGGGCAGTCTAAAGGGGTCTTAACCCTTTCCTCCCCCTACAGAGTTTGCTGTGGGCGCTCTAAATTTTTTCTCTATGCTTGTACACAGTCTGTGTGAATAACCCCCGTCCTCCATTTTACTGCTTAACAAAGGCTACTTTCACAATCGCGCTTTCCCTTTCCGCTAATAAGATCAATCATAGGATCTACATAGCGGGGGGAAAAGGGTTCAGTTTTGTCCCCATTCATTGTCAATGGGGACAAAACTGAAGGGAACAGAGTGCACCAGGAATGCATTCCGTTCCGTTTTATTGCATTCCCATGACGTACACAAAAGCGATGCAAGCAACGTTTTAGTGCATCCTGGGATGCGGAGCAAGACGGATCCGTCATGACTCACAATATAAGCCAATGGTGACGGGTCTGTTTTCTCGGACACAAAAAAACCCGGATCCGTCCCCCTTGACTGATCCGTCTTTTTTTTTTTTTTTTTTTTTTTTTTAGAGATAATACAACAGATTCCGTTCATACCGGCTGCAGACGGTTGTATCATCATGACGGAAACGTTTTTTGCTGATCCATGACGGATTCAGCAAACACACAGATGTGAAAGTAGCCCAAGATACAGAAGAGAGAAATGTGGAAAGTACAGTACATCTACACTAGTGTCCTCTGAAGTTTGTATGGTGCTGGACTGCTCGTCAGCAGAAGAGAAGCAATACATTTTTGTAAACCAGAGAATTCATACATTTCTGGGTACTCGATTCCTCTTTCATATGCCAGGTCTCTATACGCTTTGCAGGCCATCAAGATGCTTTCGGTACCTCCAGATGTCACCTGCAAAAAAGAACAGAGCACATTTACTGCCCGAGGTGATGACAATTATATTCCTACCTCTAAAGCTGGGTTCGCATCTGCAGCAAGAGGATCCTGCTACCTTATCGGGCACAAATGCTGGCTGACGGATAGACACAACTGTTGTCTGGCCGTAACCTGCTATTTATACCAGATAACGGCCGGATCACCTCTTGATCCCATTATAATCAATAGTGATCCAACAATGATCTGTAGAATTCGGCAATGCTGGATCTGGTGAACTCCAGCAGGCTGTTTTTTTATGCCAAACAGTCTGCCGAAAACATTCACCGAAGATGTAAACTTTTCAATACTTTCCACAGGGAGCTTGAATAAGTAATCAAATTGCTTCTCTCGTAGACCCCAATGCATTAGCATTGGAGTCTATGAGACTTACACTATATTCCTATGGGCAGGATCTCCATAGGAACCTATGTGCGGCAGCCTCGTATAATTCAGGAGGACCAAGGCTGACGCATACACTATCCGGCTCCCCCGATCCTCGCGAGGGAGAATCGGTACACACCCAGAGGCATGCTCTTATGGTTATTGTGCTCCCATATGCTGTGATCACATTTGACCACGTCATCTTCTGGGTTAAATGTCCGTCATTACCGCCGGTTGTGGAAATTAGGCCCAGGTGTCTGCGTGCGCCATCCTTAACCACTTGAAGACCACAGGTTTATACCCCCCTAGTGACCAGGCCCTTTTTTACAAATCCGCACTACACTACTTTCACCGTTTATTGCTCCGTCATACAACTTACCACCCAAACGAATTTTACCTCCTTTTCTTCTCACTAATAGAGCTTTCATTTGGTGGTATTTCATTGCTGCTGACATTTTAACTTTTTATGCTATTAATAAAAATGTAACGACATTTTTGCAAAAAAATGTCATTTTTCACTTTGTTGTAAAATTTTTCAAAAAAAAACTACATTTCTATATAAAATTTTCACAAAATTTATTGTTCTACATGTCTTTGATAAAAAAAAAATCCAATAAGTGTATATTTATTGGTTTGGGTAAAAGTTATAGCGTTTACAAAGTATGGTGCAAAAAAGTGAATTTCGGCATTTTGAAGCAGCTCTGACTTTCTGAGCGCCTGTCATGTTTCTTCAGGTGCTAGAATGTCAGGATAGTATAAATACCCCCCAAATGACACCATTTTAGAAAGAAGACACCCCAAAGTATTCACGGAGGGGCATGGTGAGTTCATGTATCATTTCATTTTTTTCACAAGATAGCGAAAAATGACACTTTCTGAGGAAAAAAAAATAATAATAAAGTTTCCATTTCTGATAACTTCTGGCAAAAAAAAAATCTCAGACGGACTCACTATGCCCCTCAGTGAATACCTTGGGGTGTCTACTTTCCGAAATGGGGTCATTTGTGGGGTGTGTTTACTGCTCTGGCATTTTGGGCGGGGCTAAATTGTGAGCAGCCCTGTAAAACCTAAAGGCACTCGTTGGAATTTGGGCCCCTTTGCGCATCTTAGCTGCAAAAAAGTGTCACTCATGTGGTATCGCCGTACTCAGGAGAAGTAGGGCAATGTGTTTTGGGGTGTATTTTTACATATACCCATGCTGGGTGAGAGAAATATCTCTGTAAATTGTCAACTTTGTATAAAAAAATTTAAAAAGTTGTCGTTTACAAAGATATTTCTCACACAAAGTATGGGTATATATAAAAATACACCCCAAAACACATTGCCCTACTTCTCCTGAGTACGGCGATACCACATGAGTGACACTTTTTTGCAGCCTGGGTGCGCAAAGGGGCCCTAAAACCAATGAGTACCTTTAGGATTTCACAGGGCATTTTTACGCATTTGGATTCCAGACTTCTTCTCACGCTTTAGGGGCCCCCAAAATGCCAGGACAGTATAAATACCCCACAAGTGACCCCATTTTAGAAAGAAGACACCCCAAGGTATTCCGTGAGGGGTATGGTGAGTTCATGTAAAATTTTATTTTTTGTCACAAGTTAGTGGAATATGAGACTTTGTAAAAAAAAAAAAAATATATATATATCAATTTCCGCTGACTTGTGCCAAAAAATTTCTGTGAACTCGCCATGACCCTCACGGAATACCTTGGGGGTGTCTTCTTTCCAAAATGGGGTCACTTGTGGGGTATTTATACTGCCCTGGCATTTTAGGGGCCCTAAAGCATGAGAATCCAAATGCGGAAAAATGCACTGTGAAATCCTAAAGGTACTCATTGGATTTAGGGCCCTTTTGCGCATCTTGGCTGAAAAAAAGTGTCACACACGTGAATCGCCGTACTCAGGAGAAGTAGGGCAATGTGTTTCATTCGCATGTGCATTGTGTGACATATACTCTGCAAATGGCGACTGTGAGAAATATCTCTGCAAATGACAACTTTTAAAAAGAATTTATACAAAGTTGTCAGTTATACAGAGATATACCCTCAACCACATGGCTATACTGTTGAGTACACCCGAACCACATTGAGTGACTACTTTTCGCTGCCGATCGAAAGTGCACTATTCTGCTGGACCTAAAGGAGGCACATTCTATGCAGTACTTTTAGGCCTAGATGCTACGCAAATGCCACGGACGTTGAGTACCTGTGATAGTGACAGGGCATAAGGTCACATGGTGACTTTTTGGATGACATTTGCACAGGTTCCTCAGCTGTAGGGCTCCTAATGTGCTAGGTGCACTATAAGTACTCCATTTGTGACCCATTTTGGCAAAGACACCTTAAAGTATTTCGTGAGGCATGGCATATTCACAGAAGACTTTTTCTGCATAGCGTTTGACAAGTGATTTATATGTTTTCTCATGAAGTCTACCCATACTGCTCTATGACGAAAAGCTATTCGTGGACTGACTGCCTTCCTCAGAATGCAGGGTGCTGCTATAATGAGTCTTTGGGTGTTTGTACTGTTCTGGCATTTTAGATGAGAGCTAAGTATGTGAGCAGCCATGTAAAAGCTAAAGGTACTCTGTTGGAATTTAGGACCACTTTGGCAGCTGCCTAGGCTGCAAAAGTGTCACTCATGATGGTATCGCAGTACTGCAGGAGTAAGTCCAATGTGTTTGAGGGTGTATTTTTACATATAACCATGTTGGCTGAGCGTAATATCTCTGTAAATTGACAACTTTGTATAAAAAAAAAAAATTAAAAAGTTGTCGTTTACAGCGATATTTCTCACACAAAGTATGGGTATATGTAAAAATACACCCCAAATCTCATTGCCCTACTTCTCCTGAGTACGGCGATACCACGTGTGTGACACTTTTTTGCAGCCAAGATGCGCAAAGGGGCCCTAAAATACCTTTAGGATTTCACAGGGCATTTTTACGCATTTGTATTCTCACGCTTTAGGACCCCTAAGATGCCAGGACAGTATAAATACCCCACAAGTGACCCCATTTTGGAAAGAAGACACCTCAAGGTATTCTGTGAGGGGCATGGTGAATTTTTGGGCACAAGTTAGCGGAAATTGATATATATATATATTTTTTTTACAAAGTCTCATATTCCACTAACTTGTGACAAAAAATAAAATTTTACATGAACTCGCCATACCCCTCACGGAATAACTTGGGGTGTCTTCTCTCTAAAATGGGGTCACATGTGGGGTTTTTGTACTGTCCTGGCATTTGAGGGTCTCCGCAATCATTACACATATGGCCAGCATTAGGAGTTTTTGCTATTCTCCTTATATTGAGCATACGGGTAATGAGATTTTTTTTCCGTTCAGCCTCTGGGCTAAAAAAAAAAAAAAAAAAAAATATGAACGGCGCAAATTTTTTCATTCGCATCGATCAATGTGGATGAAAAAATCTCTGCCAAAATCAGTGACTGCGGTGCGGTGGGCTGGGCGCTAACTACCTAACAAGTAGCTAACTAACTGGCGGTGATAAGGGACCCTTATGCCCCATTCACACGTCCGCAATTCTGTTTGCGGAACGGAATTGCGGACCCATTCATTTCTATGGGGACAGACTTTGTCCCGCTCGGATCCGGAATTACTATATAGTTCTGTGCGGATCTGCAAAATGCGGAAAGCACATTGCCGGTGTCCGTATTTTGCGGATCCGCAGATCCATGGATCCGCAAAACACATGCGGACGTCTGAATGAGCCTGTAGGGGGGTGATTAGTGACAGGGGGTGATCAGGGGGGGGGGGTGACATCGGTGATCAGGGGGGTGACATGGGTGATCAGGGGTTAATCAGTGATGGGGGGTGGGGGGGGGGGTGTGTGTGTGTAGTGATTGGTGCACTTTACCTTTGTTTCCTCTGGTGGTCCCAAACAAAGGGACCACCAGACGAGCAGACAGCAGGCATATCAGACGCTGTTTACAAAACAGCGTCTGATATGCGATTTAAATGCGTTTTTTTCCGCATCTACAGCCTGCCAGACATAGCTGTATGGAGGAGGAGGTCCTATCAGTGACTGACAGCCTTCCCTCTATGACTGTGTACAGAGATAGCTGTATGGAGGAGGAGGTCCTATCAGTGATGACAGCCTTCCCTCCATGACTGTGTATACAGAGAGAGCTGTATGGAGGAGGCGGTCCTATCAGTGACTGACAGCCTTCCCTCTATGACTGTGTATACAGAGATAGCTGTACGGAGGAGGAGGTCCTATCAGTGATGACAGCCTTCCCTCTTTGACTGTGTATACAGAGATAGCTGTATGGAGGAGGAGGTCCTATCAGTGATGACAGCCTTCCCTCTATGGCTGTGTATACAGAGATAGCTGTATGGAGGAGGAGGTCCTATCAGTGATGACAGACTTCCCTCTATGACTGTGTATACAGAGATAGCTGTATGGAGGAGGAGGTCCTATCAGTGACTGACAGCCTTCACTCTATGACTGTGTATACAGATAGCTGTATGGAGGAGGAGGTCCTATCAGTGACTGACAGCCTTCCCTCTATGACTGTGTACAGAGATAGCTGTATGGAGGAGGAGGTGTATACACAGTCATAGAGGGAAGGCTGTAATCACTGATAGGACCTCCTCCTCCATACAGCTCTCTGTATACACAGTCATAGAGGGAAGGCTGTCATCCCTGATAGCTGTATGGAAGAGGCGGTCCTATAAGGGATGACAGCCTTCCCTCTATGACTGTGTATACAGAGATGGATGTATGAAGTAGGAGTAGGTCCTATCAGTGACTGACAGCCTCCCCTCTATGACTGTGTATACAGAGATAGCTGTATGGAGGAGGAGGTCCTATCGGTGATTACAGCCTTCCCTCTATGACTGTGTATACACCTCCTCCTCCATACAGCTCTCTGTATACACAGTCATAGAGGGAAGGCTGTCAGTCACTGATAGGACCTCCTCCTCCATACAGCTATCGCTGTATACATAGTCATAGAGGGAAGGCTGTCAGTCACTGATAGGACCGCCTCCTCCATACAGCTCTCTCTGTATACACAGCCATAGAGGGAAGGCTGTGTCACTGATAGGACCTCCTCCTCCATACAGCCATCTCTGTATACACAGTCATAGAGGGAAGGCTGTCATCATTGATAGGACCTCCTCCTCCATACAGCTATCTCTGTATACACAGTCATAGAGGGAAGGCTGTCATCACTGATGGGACTGCCTCCTCCATACAGCTCTCTGTATACACAGCCATAGAGGGAAGGCTGTCAGTCACTGATAGGACCTCCTCCTCCATACAGCCATCTCTGTATACACAGTCATAGAGGGAAGGCTGTCAGTGACTGATGGGACCGCTCCTCCATACAGCTATCTCTGTATACACAGTCATAGAGGGAAGGCTGTCATCACTGATAGGACCTCCTCCTCCATACAGCTATCTCTGTATACATAGTCATAGAGGGAAGGCTGTCATCAATGATAGGACCTCCTCCTCCATACAGCGATCTCTGTATACACAGTCATAGAGGGAAGGCTGTCATCACTGATAGGACCTCCTCCTCCATACAGCGATCTCTGTATACACAGTCATAGAGGGAAGGCTGTCATCACTGATAGGACCTCCTCCTCCATACAGCCATCTCTGTATACACAGTCATAGAGGGAAGGCTGTCAGTCACTGATAGGACCTCCTCCTCCATACAGCGATCTCTGTATACACAGTCATAGAGGGAAGGCTGTCATCACTGATAGGACCTCCTCCTCCATACAGCCATCTCTGTATACACAGTCATAGAGGGAAGGCTGTCATCACTGATAGGACCTCCTCCTCCATACAGCTATCTCTGTATACACAGTCATAGAGGGAAGGCTGTCAGTCACTGATAGGACCGCCAGCACCTCCTGGACTTCAAAACCCAGAATGAGGAGGAGTTTAAAATGAATAAAATACAAGTTTTACTGAATCTTTTCCCATAAATCTATATAGCAATCTGCTCAGCTCCTTCTGCTCTATAACATGCTGCCTGCAGCTTAAACACCTTGTTGAATGTGACAGGTCCCCTTTAAGAAACACACATACAATTCATCCATTGGGTGAAACGAATATGGTTCCATTGCTTAATAGAGATGCCAGCATTGTGCCCCAGAATTTCCTTGTTATTTAGGTGCCCTGCAGGGAGCCGTAATTACAGATAATTGTTGCACATGACCTAACAGGACAAGCCAAAGTCATCATTTACTGGATTTTCTTAAATACATACAAATATATGATTCCAATAACAAAATGCTGAGTCCACAGAATAAATCCAGCCCAATGTGTAATTGTGGCCTCTAGACATTATGAAACGTATTGCTCAATACATAGCAGACACCCTACAGGGAAGTCATATGAGGCACAGCTGTCTGGCTTCCTGCGTCTTCTCAGATCAGTACTAAACAAAAGTTCGGCCGTGACCTTGTGCAGACATGCTGAGAACGACAAATGTGGCCTTCATCACAAGCACGCCTGTCTGGATTTCTCCTCTTCGGTTTTCCTCCTAAATTTACCCCTCTGAATTTCTCCAATTTGAGAATCCAGAAGACACTGGAGCAGGAGCTGGCTCTTGTACACTGCCAAACGTCATAGCCCCGGGGTTTCCAAACTTAGTTGGATAAAGGTCAACTCCATTGAAATGTGGAGCTGTTCAGTAATATGTAACTGACCGCTTATACAGGAGGAGAAATCTGCCCTCTCCAGCGCCACCTACTGAAGGTACCTACCCTAAAAGTCAATGTCCAACCCTGTAGCTACCATCAATATTGTTCTGAAGGAGAGCCAAGTTATGTATTAGTAAAGGAAGCTCTGGTTTTCTAACCAAATGTTAACTTTTTAACAAATGTTAAAGGATCGGACATTGACTTTTGGGGTAGCATGATAGGGGCAAGAGCTAATTTACATTTATCCTTTTTTACCCCCCAAGGAGCCCTGCCTGGCCTAAAAGACTCCCCATTCCAACGGTCTGTACAAGCCTAGACAAATGTTCAGTATGGAATTCTTCTGATCTGCTAAGGGTGTATTCACATGACTGTATGAATGGGTCTGCATCCTTTCCACAATTTTGGAGAACGAGTGCTTCCCCATCCATTTCAATGGAGCCTCAAAAGAGGGGTGCTGTCTGCATTGGTTTTTCCGTTTGGTGGCCCCGCAAAAAAAATTGAACGTGTCCTATTCTTGTCCGCAATCACGAATAAGAATAGGTATTTTCTATATAACACCGGCCATGTGTGGTCCGCAAAATGCGGAATGCACGTGGCCGGGATCTGCCATTTGCGGAAAACATGACACGGTCGTGTGAGTGCGCCCTAACTCTAGAAAAGAAGCCTAAGGGAATGGGGTCTATGGGCAACAGATGATCGGTGAGAGAGGCACACACAGATTTTTCTCAGGAATTCTTATCAAATCCATGACGTGCTGTATTTTGGAAGTATTCTGGGCTAGAAGAACAGCGCTGCACATGGACTCCTTTATCGAGATGAGCATTTTCTTCTTCAACCTGGATATCCCCTGGGCTGCTGGAGAATGTGCTTAATTCATGATGAGGCTCCCGCTTCTTCCTAAATTACCATCTCCTCCAGAAGTCCATGCGCCTAGAGTGGAATCTATGCCAGCTGGTAATCATTTATGCAAGAAAATTGGCGGAAATTATGAAAAATCTGACATGGGCCTATAACCTCATCCACACCACCTTTTTTGGAAACTGGCCAGGGCTGTGTAAAACCCATAGTTTACAACTTTTTAACATCAGTATTCTGGCTAGGGGCAATAGCAAGTGACCCCCAGAGTGCCTATAGGTCCACATGTGCTGCAGTGTGGGGTTTGTGCGAGTGGCAATGCCACGTGCTTGAGGTCTAAAGGCGTTACCGCACTCATGTTGAAAAAAAACACACCGCACTTCCTTTTCTTAGAGCCTAACAGTGCTGAATACTTGAGAAAAGACAAATTACTCACTGCTCCACATGTCTCTGGACCTCCGTTAAAAAGGTTACACGCCATTCTTACTACTTCTGCTTCCATTTTACGTACACCGGGAAAGACATCAGGATGTAAAGGATTGCTCCAGGCAAACTCTCCATACACCTGCATACAGCAAAGAGAATGGTTTTAACTTAATTTTCATTGAGAATCCAGGTAGCTTTTAGCTGTACCCCTAAGCGTGCCTTCAGCTGAATCATATACATGAACTATAGAAGCATGAATTCCATAGGCACCTTATAACCATCATAGAGGACGTTCAGGAAGCCGCCCCCCATTATCTGGACCAGGGAGCTGCAAAGAGCAACTCCAGTTCAGGTCTCCACATTGTCATATATTATATGGTCATCCATTCATATGAGGGGCTTGTAGAGTGGTCTGATACTAATGGCCTATCCTCGCCGATCAGCTATTGAATGAAGGGGTTGCGGTGCTCGTGCAAGCTATGTGTCCTCTACAAAGCTGAGCTGCACGCTGTCCCCCTTGTAGTGGCGCGGTGTAATTACAACTGCTTGTTCCATTCACTTGTATGTGACGAGAAGCTGTAGTTACACTGCGCTGCTGCTACAAGAGAGATGGTGCGCAGGAAAATACTGAAGAGGAAGGAGAAATCTCATGAGCACAGAGAACCCTTCAAAACAGCTGAACAGCAGGGGTGTCGGTAGGCGGACCCCCACCGATCTGATATTGATGTCCAATCCCAATACATACCACTGCACATCCCCTCTAAACCATTTCTAGCGCAGCCCCAGAAGAGTATCAATCCGCTGATATTTCTGGGGGGCACAGCATTATTCGCACTTCTACCTTCACAAGAAGTTGGGTGAGCCGTTCATCTCCGCTATAAACCGTTCCGGACACTTTTCCTTGCTCCCATGACACCTCACCTGAAACAGACAATTAGGGCTGTAAATGATACAGACAATGAGAAGCTACACCGAAACATTTGTGTCACATGACATTTCATGAATTTCAATGGAGTTGCTATGTCACATACTACAAATGCTAGTGCCGCAAAAAAGCCACCCAAGACGGACTTTTCTGCGACTATCTCGTTGCGGTCACAACATGTGGCATGCCCAATCGCAACACCATTGAAATACATCATATAAAATGTCGCCATGTAGCCCTAACGCTTTGTGTCGTGCGACACATGTTGCCGTATAACTGGACCCTTAAAGGGGTTGTCCAAGTTATTTTTATTGATGTCCTATATACTTAAAGAGGACCTTTCATGGGTCCAAACATTGTAAGATAACTATCTGGACATGGAGTGCGGCACCCTGGGATCTCCCTGCACTTACTATTATATCTGGGCGCCTCTCCGTTTGCCTGCTGTGGCCCTGTTACCTTCTCCCGCGCTGTATGTTAATTGCTCCCAGGCTGTGAGCTCTGTGATGTGATTGGACAGAGCTACAGCCAGGGAGAAGGAACGACCAGGGAGAGAAGCCATTCAGTTCTATGGGATCAGCCCTTGGTGGTGGACGGATCCCGGGAAATCCGGGGTCGTCCAGCCACAGCTCTCACCACTCAGTTCTCATTGTAGGTGCGGGTCCTAGAGGGGGACCCACACCTATCAGACAATGGGGGCATATCCTAGAGATATGCCCCCATTGTCTATAATGGGAATACCCCTTTAAGAATCCTTGAATGTCTCCGGGATCCTCTTTTCCTTATTTTCTGAACAGTTATCATGTAATCAGCTGGTTTTACCTAGAGCAGAGTATTCCTTTAACTTCTCCATAACTTGTTCTTGCTTAAGTCCAGTGTGCGGGAGAGTTTTTACAAAGCTCACTCCGTCTTTCGAACTTAACAGTCGATGAGCCATGTCATCCAAAGCTTTATCCAGTTCCTTCTGGATCTGTGCAAAGAAAATGGAGAATCAGAACTTCCCTATAATAAATACTTAGCAGCCAAGTCTATGGAAGCCACTAGAGGGGCTCTATTACACCACTCCTGCTCATTAAGGGAGGAATGCGAATCCTTTAAGATTTTAGGGAATTGCTATAAACGCTACAACATACAAACTTAAGGTCACCTCTGGTTAAATGAATTAAAATTATTTTTTTTTTTAAAGTGCCCGTTATACCTATGACCTAAGAATGGAACGCAAACCCTGAGCGTAGTCTGCTCCTGCAGTCATAATACTTTCCACGGGTCCCAAACATTTAGTAACTTAGCAAGAATTATGGAAAAGGGGTAAGACTGAAGGATCAGACTACAGGGTTGGCTTGCAGTCTGTTACCATGGAGACACAGAGGTCTTTATGGTAAACACAAACAGTACACATTTATACTAGGTGTAAATTACTTTGGGAGAAAAAATAAAATAAATCTACCGATACTGTATTAGAGAAGTTGTTGTGATCCCTTTATAAAGATAAAGGACACTTTGCTGTACTAATCTTATCAGTCTACTAGGGCACTAGTCCTCCGAGGAGGCAGATTTATAAGCATGTGTGGGTTCAAGGTTTATAGTTCAGATTAGAGATTAAACTGTGTGTGTGTATGGGGAACAAGATACAGGTAGAAAAATCAATCATAGCAATATATGACAATAGCCAACAATGTTTCTAGATGGGGGCGGACTGGCCATAGACCCTACAGAAAATGTCCCGGTGGGCCGATGCCCCTTGGGTCAGCCCAAGCCCTCCTCACGGCTCCTCTGATGCTCTCAGCATTAATTAATGCTAGAAACATCAGGTACTTCTGCACCTGGCTGGTGGCCATATGTCCCCTTCTAAATTCAACTGTATCGCCATCCTAAGGACAGTGATACGGTGGAACCCTGCAGTGGGTTTAGCAGTATGTTGTGCTGCACTGTAGGATTTCGTTCTGTTGGGGTGGTATTTTGTGCTGGCCACGCTTAGGCTACATTCACACCGGCAGCACTCCGATCCGATCCAGTCGGACACAAAACGCAGCATGCAGCGGCTGATTCTCGGCATTTTTGCAGCCAATGACTGACCTCTGAGGTGACGTTTCCCCAAGCGGCACGGCACCCAGCAGTGACATACCAACTGGGAACATGTCACCACTGAGGCCGGTCAGTGGCGGCAGAGGTGCAGGTGATCGTGTTTATCCAACAGTTTAAGGGCTCGTTCACATGACCGTGGTTTTAGTCCGCATCCGAGCCGCATTTTTTGAGGCTCAGGTGCGGACCTATTCACTTCTATGGGGCCGCAGAAGTGCTGTCCGCATCCGTGGCCCCACAAAAATTATGAGTCAAGTCCTATTCTTGTCCGTTTTGCGGAAAAGAAAAGGCATTTCTATAAAGGGCCGCCATTCCGCAAATTGCGGATCCACATTTTGTGGAGCGCAAAACACGGCACGGTTGTGTGAACAAGCCCCAAAGGACAGGAACCAGAAGACTGCTGTAATGATCCAGGGACAGCTGGTCAGAGTAAAAAAGAATACAATGTAAAGATAGCAGCAGTAAAGCGTGCTTCAGTCCAGTGACCTGAAGTAAACTTTGAGACAGATGAGGGAAATCGGAAGGAGTGCCCCGTGATAATACAGTCACTGTGTCACGTGGGAAATAACAATGCAGCTTCCTATGGTCACCACACAATGGCCGTACTATCAATAACTAGCCAGCGGGCTCAGCAACTCACAAATCCAAAGGGAGAAATAAAACATTTGGGGTGGAGGTTACTTACTTTTGAACCTATAAATGGCAATCTTCTGATTATGCGGAAAAATTGCTTCTTACATCTGGACTTTATACCTGTTTAATAAAGAATTCACCAAAAATCAGAATTCCTGAGGAAATGGAAAGCCTTAAACAAGAGCTCCGCATGTATGACACTGCTGTCTCTATGATGTCTTACTGCATGAAAATGATTCAAAGAGGACCTGCCCCCGCTCCTGACACGTCCGTGGAAGCAACTACTCGTATACCCCATGTAATAATAATCCTGGAGCATCTATTCTTAGGACTGTGTTGTTCCATTCCTCTATTATTCCTGCCAGACGCTCATGAATAAATTAACAGTACTCCACAAAAAAGGTCCTCAGAAGCTTCTGTTCTCCTGACATGGCTTTTTTTTAACTATTTGCATTTCCCAATAAATAAAAGGTCTGGATCATCATATTTCTATGTGCTGCACTGTTACTGTTAGGGCTCATGCACACAACCGTATGTATTTATTTTGCGGTCCGCAAAAATACGGATGACGTCCGTTTGCATTCCGTATTTTGCGGAATGGAACAGCTAGCCCTAAAAGAACAGTCCTACCCTTGTCCGTAATGCGGACAATAGGACATGTTCTATTTTTTTGCGTAATGGAAAAACGGACATACAGAAACGAAACGCACACTGAGTACCTTCTGTTTTTTTTGTGGACCCATTGAAATGAACTGTTCCGCATATGGTCCGCAAAAACAAAACCAAAAAAAAACACGGAATGGACACTAATAGACTGACACTTGGGTGTTACCAATGGAATGTGACCAATGAGCCACTGTCCAGTGGCGTATCTATCACGAGGCAAACAAGGCATTTGCCTAGGGCGGCACTTCCAATGGGGCAGCAAGATGCCTTGTTTGCCTCAGTGATAGATTTTTTTTTTTTGTCCGGGCTGCGCTGCTGGGGGTGCGCCGGCGCCGCTCCTCCCCGCCCAGCGCCGTTGTAGGTAATTTATTCACTCCACTTGCCTGAGAGAAGCGCCGGAAGACTCACACAGGCGCACTGGCAGAGGCATTGAAGTGCGCATGCGCCTGCCAGTGCGCCTGTGAGTCTTCCGGCGCTTTCTTCTCAGGCAAGTGGAGTGAATAAATTACCTACAACGGCGATGGGCAGGTAGGAAATCAGTGGAATCGGATGACACTGGGGGGGAGAATCTGTGGACGACACTGAGGGGTGGGAATCTGTGGATGACACTAAGGGGGAATATGTGGATGACACTAAAGAGGGGGTCTGTGGATGACACTGAGGGGGGAATCTGTGGATGACACTGAGGGGGGAACCTGTGGATGACACTGGGGGAATCTGTGGATGACACTAAGGGGGAATATGTGGATGACACTAAAGAGGGGGAATCTGTGGATGACACTGAGGAGGGGGAATCTGTGGATGACACTGAGGAGGGGAATCTGTGGATGACACTGAGGGGGGAATCTGTGGATGACACTGAGGGGGAGAATCTGTGGATGACACTGAGGGGGGAATCTGTGGATGACACTAAAGAGGGGGGAATCTGTGGATGACACTAAAGAGGGGGAATCTGTGGATGACACTAAAGAGGGGGAATCTGTGGATGACACTAAAGAGGGGAATCTGTGGATGACACTAAAGAGGGGGAATCTGTGGATGACACTAAAGAGGGGGAATCTGTGGATGACACTAAAGAGGGGGGGAATCTGTGGATGACACTAAAGAGGGGGGGAATCTGTGGATGACACTAAAGAGGGGGGGAATCTGTGGATGACACTAAAGAGGGGGGGAATCTGTGGATGACACTTAAGGAGGGGGATCTGTGGATGGCACTTAAGGGTGGATCTGTCTGTGGATGGCACTTAAGGGGGATCTGTGGATGACACTTAGTGGGATCAAGGGAGGGGTGTGAGGTGTGGCTGTCGTTATTCACTTTTAAATAGAGGAGTACAGGAAAGGATGGAGCCTAAAAGGAAGGGCGGGGTTTACAGAGAAAGGGGTTTGGCCTTGACAGGAAGGGGCGGGTCAAATTTATATTAGGGGGTGCCCGAGTTTAGTCTCACCTAGGGCAGCACAAAACCAAGATACACCACTGCCACTGTCAGCACTAATTGGTCAAAGTAAGGGTCTTTTCCCACGGACAGAATATTGGGGGAAGAACCTTTGTATAAATGCTAGTTCCTGATAACCTGACAGTGTAAAAGGTGTCAGAAAACGCTCGTTCGTCGGGTGATCACGTTGGTCGGATGCCACAGGAAAATGTTGTTCCTGCGCAGCAGATCCTGGACTATAAGGAGCAATCCGCTGCGCTGGAACAATGATTTTCTATGGGAAGAAATGATTGCTGAATTGTTCGCTTGTCCCCATACAGCAGAGCTGATCGCTGCGTGTAAATGCCGCAGATGACTGACTAGCAGACTCTCCACTGTCATTCTCGATTATCTGTCTACAAAGACCATCAGAATTTATGGGGACACACCCCTAACTGGTACCACCTCACGTCAGTCAGCTTCTAGTCCAGCGGTAGGCAACCTCCGGCACTCCAGCTGTTACAAAACTACAACTCCCAGCATGCATACTTGTTCTTCTCTTCTCAGAACTCCTATAGAAATGAATGAGGCACGTTGGGAATTGTAGTTTCACAACAGCTGGAGAGCTGAAGGTTGCCGATCCCTGTTCTAGCCTGTCCTACCTCTAGTCCTTGCTTGATTAGATGTTATGCAGTATACTGTTAGGTTTAGGCTTGCATTTTTGCCTGCTAAGTAAATTACCACAGAAAATAAATATGTTAAGGAGCTTTCACATCTGAAAACGGCTTGACCGTTTTCATAATTTCCATAGCATAACCACATCTCCAATCACGGCGGCTATGGAGGTCCCAGAGGTTGGACCCTCATCTGTGGATATGTCAGAAATGGGAATCAAAATGGTGACTAATGAGCAGAATCATTCTATAAAACCAGAATTACCCATCGGTTGTGAGCTGATTACTGGATATGACCAACTGATAAAGCCAGAGAGCAGAACAAGGCACTGCTGCTGTATTATTCATACGGTCCTAGGCCGAATAGTGAGACATCAGACAGATGGCATGCTGGGAGCGCCTGGGAGGTACGACGTTGGGAAAACACAAGAAGTCCCCCACATATGGGCTACCTACCACTTCTAGATGAATGCAGAATTGCTGCTCAGTTCTATCAGTTTTGGGCCTCAGTGACTTTTTAAGAGCTATAACTTGTTAGTTTTACCATTGATGAAGCTGTATGAGGGATTTTTTTGTGGGACAAGTTGTTGCTTTTAATGGAGCCATTTTGGGGTATACATAGCTTACCGATGAACTTTATAAATTTTTTCTGGGGTGGGGGGGATGGCTAAAAGCAGCAATACAGCCACTGAGTTTTTAACAGTATAATTTTTGCACAATACACTCCCCACCCCCCTTTAAAAAAAAATAATATATATATATATTTCTATTTTTTCTTTCTTTTTATTTTTTGCATTGTCGCATCCCAAGACCCATAACTTTTTTTCTTTCCACTGAGCTGTGTAAGGGCTTATGGTTTTATTTAACTTTTATTTTTACAGTTTATTAGTCCCACAAAGGGACTTTGATCTTCTGTGTGTTTCTAATTTCTATAATACACTGTACAGGTTATGCAGTACAGTGTATAATACTGGCACTAACAGAGGCACAGCCCTTATATGCAATCACTGAGGTCAGGCTGGGGGCTTTCATTAGGCCCCCAGCTGCCATACTCAAACATCAGCACCACCCTCCGTCGAAACCACTTTGATGTCGCAGTCGCTATTGACTGTGGTATCTAAGGGTTTAAATGGTCCAGATCGGTGCTTTCGATGAGCTGAGCTCCTGCTTATCCCTGTACGGGAGACCCTTCTACAACCTCTTAAACCTAATAACCATTCCTCTGACCCCTGCTCCCTTGGTCCCTCTTACAGGAACATTATGGAATGCATGCTCTATCTGTAACAAACTGTCCTACATTGATGACCTCTTCATCTCTTGAAAACGTTCCTTTCTGGGTTTTACAGAAACATGGCTGACACCCTCTGAAACCTCCTTTCCTGCTGCACTCTCTTATAGCGGATTTCATTTCACTCACACCCCCCGCCTTAGCAGCAAACATGGTGGAGGAGTTGGTCTTCTCCTATGAGACACCTGCTCCTACATCCCAACTCCACTGCCATCCTCCATGGCACTCACTTCATTTGAAGTACACTCTGCTCACATGTACTCTCCTTCCAACCTCCAAGTAGCTGTCATTTACAGACCCCCAGGCCCAGCCACCATCTCTCTTGACCACTAACACCTGGCTCCTACACTTTCTGTTTGCCAACATCCCTACCATCATCATGGGTTACTTCAACAACATTGACACTTGCCACTCAGCCGCCTCTAAGCTCCTATCACTCTCTTCCTCCTTCCTTCCGATACGACATGCAGTACTTTTAGTCCAGTGGCCTCTCGCCATGCGCTGCTGGAACTGCACCCCATTATAGTCAATGGGGACAGAGCTGCAGTCCGGGGGCACACGTGAATCTAGCGGCAGGACGGATCCGACAGGCTGTTCACCTGCCGAACAGCCTGACAGACTCCTCTGCCGCTAGTGTGAAAATAGCCTAACCTTTCTAATTCGCCTCTCCCCTTATCCAACCACAACCTACTTACCTTCTCTTCTGCTGCTCCCCCGATCCACACCCTAGCACCCCCCCGTGTGCAACAACCGTGTGCATTAGGCCTTATGCTGACGACATACAAATCTACCTCTCTGATCCAGGCATCACCACCTTACTATCCAGAATCCCACAATGCCCATCTTTCATATCCTCCTTCTCCTCTCGCTTTCTAAAACTTAACATGGATAAAAAAAGAATTCATCATCTTTCCCCCATCTTGCTCAACCTCACCCAACAGAGCCATCTATCACAATCAATGACTGCACACTCTCCCCGGTCAACCAAGTCCACTGCCTTGGAGTGACCTTGGATTCAGCCTTCTCCTTCCGACTGCACATCCAAGCCCTTCCCACCACCTGCCGCCTCCAACTTAAAAACCATCTCCCGCATCTGTGCTTTCCTCAACTTTGAGTCTGCGAAAATGCTTGTACATGCCCTCATCATCTCCGCAATAGACTACTGCAACATTCTCTTCTGTGGCCTTCCATCTAGCTCTCTCGCACCTCTACAATCTATCCTCCACTCTGCTGCCGCCAAATTCACCTCTCACCTCGTTACTCCTCTGCCTCTCCCCTCTGCCAATCCCTTCACTGGCTCCCCATTGCCCAGCGAATTCAGTTCAAAATACTAACAAATACATACAAGGCTGTCCACAACCTGTCCCCGCCCTACATCTCTGAGCTACATTCCCAATACATCCCCACAGGCAATTTCCGATCCTCACAAGACCTCCTTCTCTCCTCTCTTCTTATCACCTCTTCCCACAATCGCCTCCAAGATTTCTCCCGTGCATCTCCCATACTCTGGAACTCGTTACCCCAACATATCAGACTCTCACCTACAGTGGAACCCTTCAAAAGAAACCTGAGAACCCACCTCTTTAGACAAGCCTACGACCAGTGACCCCGCTGCCTCTACCGCCATGACCAACTTTACCCTCTCCTACTGTCTCCTTCCCCCATACCATATAGATTATAAGCCCTCATGGGCAGGGTCCTCTCTCCGTCTGTACCAGTTTGTAACCCGTCTTGTTCATGCTTAGTGCAATTGTCTGTATTATGTATGTATACTTCTTTTCATATGTACAGCGCTATGGAATGAATGGAGCTTTAATCATTAATAACAACTGCTGTAAAGTGGCAGTCGCTAACAGGTCAATGTATCATTTACAATCCCCATCCTATTTACCTTAAGGGGCTTTAATACTGGAGGCTAATTTTCAGAACGGGCCATCAATATCAGATCAGTGGGGGTTCATAACCCCACATCCCTGCCAATCAGCTGTTTCAGAGTAGCTCCCATGCTGAGACTGTATTTACTATAGTACCCTATTTTTCGTTTTAGAAGACAAACTTTTTTTTCCCTACAAAATTGTGTCTTTTGAAGCAAATACTAATGAGCACTTCCATTATGGAAGCACTCGTTAGTGTGCAGGAGATCCAGAGAGCGGCGAGTGTAGCTCTGCTAGCGCTGGTACCTCTCGCCATTCACTCGTCTTCTTCCAGGCCCTGCGCTGCACTGCTTCCTAACTGCATATAGCATCAGGACATCGTGCACATAGGCATGCACTGCAACATGTGTCATCAGGTTACAGTGCAACACATGACCGGAGGAAGACCAAAGAGCAGTGAGTGCAGGAAGAGTATGAGGTCCGGAGGAGGGGAGGCAAGTTCATTTATTTATTTTATGTTTGATCTGAGGTCTGATGAGGAATGGGGTCTGATCTGAGGTCTGATACAGATTCGGGGTCTGATCTGAGGTCTGATACAGATTGTGTGTTTGATCTGAGGTTTAAAAAAGATTGGGGGTCTGACTGGGGGATCTAATTTGAGGTCTGATTGCGGGGCTGATCTGAGGTCTAATGAAGACTGACTGGGGGTTTGATCTGAGGTCTGATACAGACTGGGGGGGTCTCAACTGAGGTCTGATGAAAACTGGTGGTCTGATACAGATTGGGGGGTCTGATCTGAGGTCTAATTAAGATTGGGGACCCGATTTGGGGGTCTGGTGAAGATAGGGGGGGGGGGAGAGGATGTTTGATCTGAGGGCTGATGAAAATATTTTTTATAAATTTCCCTCTTTTTCCCTAATTTTTGCTATGATTTTCTTTTAAAAATCTACATTGGAAATAAATTCTTACTTTCCCGTTTAAATATGAAGTTGTACGTCCATACAGTCACCAGTGTGGAGGCAACCGTTAGTGTTATAAGATGGGATGGTTCAAGATCTTTGAAGGAATCATTGATAAAGCTTCGAATGTCGAGCACATGTTGTACAGCAATTTCTTTATAATCCATCAAGGTTTTCTGTAAGAAAAAAAAAAACATTTATATGAAAACATGAATAAAAATAGAAATCAAACACTTGTGCTCTTTTTCCAATGTCTCATGCAGAGCAGTCTTTGGTCACCTAATCAACTAAGGGCCTTTTTTCACCCATGCAGCAATGTTCAGTAACTTTACTACGATGGTTCGTGCTCATGCATTTTCCTTGTTTTTCACCAGCACAATCCTGTATACTAAAGGGGCAACATGCTGCCAACCAATAACGATTTTAACTACTGCACATCCTAGTATCAGAGAACATGGCGCGTGCTGCTCTCAACGTGCTCCATGTTCTCTTCAGCAGCACAGGGAAAAGAAGTCTCTCCCTCCCCACTGTGCCGCTGCCACTAATGACAAGAAAGAGGGGAGGGGTTGTGGCCAATGCGCCACCAATGAAGATAACTAACCCATTAATACAAATACAGGCGGCGGTTGCCGGCTGCAGAATCACATACCCGGCCTTTATGACAGGGCACTGTGATCCGTGGCAGGTAACCCCCTCAACTGACGCGGATCGCAGGGCCTTGTCATAGAGGCCGGGTGCTGGCTATGTGATTCTGCTGCCGGCAGCCGCCGCCTGTATTTGTATTAATGGGTTAGTTATCTTCATTGGTGACAGTGTGCCCGCACCCCCTTCCAACCTCAGTATTAAAAACATTGGTGGTGCAGTGGGCCCCCCGTCCCCAACCCCAGTATAAAAACATTGGTGGCACAGTGCACCCACTCAACCCACTTCAGTATTAAAATCAATGGTGGTAGTGGCCACAGGGTCCGCTCCCCTCCTCCTCCTCATTGGTGGCAGTTCCGATCAGAGCCCCAGCAGTGTAATCCTGGGGCTCCGATCGGTTATCATGCCAGCCAGGACGCTACTGAAGCCCTGGCTGCCATGGTAAACCCCCTGCTGCTGTGTGCACAAAGCACAGGACAGCAGGGAGAGTGTTAAGTCCTATTCGCCCTAATAGAGCTCTATTAGGGTGAAAAGGACAAGGGATCAAAAGATCCCAGGTTCTAGCCCCTAAGGAAATGGTTATAAAATACAATAGGAAAAAAAAAATAAAAACACCAAAATATTAAGTTTAAATCACCCCCTTTCCCAATTTTACATATAAAATATATAAACAATAAATAAACATATTATATATCGCCAAGTCCAAAAAGTCCAAACTATTAAAATATTTAATAAAATAAAATATCTCCTGTACAGTGTACACAGTAACAATAAAAAAAATAAGTAAAAATAAAAACTGCGTGATTCACCATTTTTTAGTTACCTTGTCCCCCCCCCCCAAAAAAAGGATAGGACTGTTCCATTATGGGCTGGATGTTTGATAGAATGCGGAATTTATGCGGCTTTTTGGTGTTTTTTTTTCGTGTGCTATCGAAATACTAATCAAAATATTGGTATCATGACAACCCTAGTCCTAGCTTAAAGGGTATGTACACCGTCGAGGGCAATTTTTTTATGATTGGGTTTTAATCATTTTGGGGTAAAAATCATTTTTTCAATTTGTCTTTATTAAAAATATTCAGCCATTCTGTCACAAAGGGTTATGCATGAATCGTACTTTCATTTTGTGCCGGTAATCTAATAACCCTTATTTCTAAATTACTAAAAAGGTCATAAAACTCTTATTTAAGCCACATTCTTATCAGAAAACAGACAGCAGGCTACTAGAGAATCTCAAGGCTGTGCGGAGAAAAGGGCTCCAAATTTTTAAAGATCATTTGAAAAAAATATTTTTAACCGAAAATGAGTACAATGCAATAATAGTAATTTAAAAAAAAATGCCCCCAAAAGGTGTACAGTAGCCATCCCTCGACCCCATACTGTGAAGGAGATTACTGAATGCAAATCCAGCTCTGATCTCCACTGATGAGCAGACAGTTATCGGGAACAGTTCCTTCCCGATAATTACTTGGCAGGTCGGTCTGTGTAAATCCAGCTTAAGTTTGAGACGCTATTAAGCTGGGCCCTACTTGTGTTACGTTGATGCAATTCCATTACGGATCTCTTGGGTACATGGTACAAAAGTTAACACAGTTATAGCCGATTTCTGAGACATAAAATGCAGGTAAGTAGGCAAACCATCTTCTAACCGATCTGAAGATCAGCCAGGGGTATGACTGCCACCATGGACAAAATCATCAATGGATAAAGAAGATTAATTTCAGCATTCACATTTTTGTGTCATTACTGAAGAAAGTGTGGAGAAAGTAGGGTAACGAGAGAAAGGTGCAAACAAACAAAAAACTGCTCAAAAACCTAAAAATAAAATGGTCCAAGCAACTCGGTTAAAAGCTTTGGCAGGGTATTAAAGCTGGAAATGCCATGAAACAGACCTGGAAAGGACAAAAGAGAAATGCACAGAAGAAAAAGGTTCATATAGCCTATTGGGTTTAGTTTTTAAAAGATCAGTGGTCAGCATATTATTTCTACATACCGTATATTATATATTATATTGGGGGGGTATACATATGGTGCATTCCTCTGCCACATTTTTTGTATTCATTTGCAGGGAAAGAGATGGTATGCCAACATATACCAGCCCAACGTATCCCAAAAGACACTCTTGATGTGCGTGGACAGGGCCATAGGATACTCGGAACATAGCAGGAACATAACCTAAAGCTGCCGAAACACTTTAGATTACTGTTTGCTATATGCTCATTCAGCCAATGGCGATACCTCCTAACACCCCATACACATGGACTCTTGTGGACTCTTGGATGGAGTCTGCAATTAAAGGTGTTGTCCGGGTTCAACTGCTATTGGTTGCCCCCCATACATCCCCCCACCCCCCGACGCTGTATGTTTTTACAACAACTGTGAGGAGCTTGGGAATATGGGGGGAGGTGCACGTAATTACAAGTCCTGCTAACTGACTCGGCACCAACACAAGTTTTGGCCGACTCTAACCTAAAGAAGTAGGAGAAATATCTGATTTCCACTTCTTAGAAAAAGCAAAAAGATAAAACCTTAGTACATAAGATCAGGACACAGTATCTGAGGCATATACAACCCCTTTATATACACAAGAGCATAGCCTCCCATATAATTAGAGTAAGGGACCCAAACACATTACTGTGTTGTTGGAAGAACTCGCTAAGAACAGTAGGTTAGGCCGATAAGGTGTATGGGGGCTCCCCATTCTCCCCCAACAGGTGATGTCAGGGGAGAGAAGGGTGCAGTGAGTATTTTCGCCCAATCCTTTTGTGTCTAGCAGGGACTTTCTCTGCTCTCAGGACTGAATACACATACAAGTTTGGCAGTCGGGAGAGATAGCTGACTGCCGAACAATCATTCGTCCGACAGCTGCTGAATGTGAATTGGCGCCTTTGTATCCAGACTGCCCTACAATACTTGTTTACTAGTGAACTGGCCCTATGCCACAAGTCATCCGCCTGCCAAATGTTGCAGTAAGGCCTCATGCACACAAACTTATTTTCCGTCCGTCTTTTTTTTGCGGACCGTATACGGAACCATTCATTTCAATGGGTCCGCAAAAAAAACTTGTGCATTCCGTATGTCCATTTTTCCGTTCCTTAAAAAAAATAGAACATGTCCTATTATTGTCCGCATTACGGACAAGGATAGTACTGTTCTATTAGGGGCCAGCTGTTCCATTCTAAAAATTCGGAATGTACATCCATATTTTTTGCAGACCCCAAAATACATACGGTTGTGTCCATGAGGCCTAAGACACTAATTTCATCCAATCTTCTACAACACAAGCAAAGCTTAGTTTAACCAAGATAATAAGGTCCACACGTCCCGATATAACAGCCGATTGTCGGGAAGGAAGCGTTCCTTCCCGACATTCAGCTGCTCGCTCAGTAGAGGTGAAGCAATGCATTTAATGCAGCGATTACCTCCACGGTATGAGGGATCGCTATTGCAATCGCTCGTCACCATACAGCTGCATTGTTTCTGGGACGCAGATCTCTGTTTAGACGGCACAATCTGCAAACAGGATCACTTGATAAAAGAGCGTTTCGCTCTTTCATCAGGTGATCAGCGGCACATTTAGATGGGCAGATTGTCAGGAACGAGCATTCGCAGAAACATTTGCTCCAGAAAATCTGCCTGGATATCGGGCAGTGTAAATCCGCCCTAGGTAAAGCAAGCATGCAAGGGTATAAAGGGTCATATTTGGGGTAGAATTACTACGGTTTGTTCAAATCTGAACCTTCTGTCAGACATACAATTTGGGTGGATTTCCCAATGACTGACTTTGTCCCACCCTCAGTGCACTGAACTGCTCATTCATTACTCTTTTATTACAATCAGCGGAGCTAGCTCTACAAGGCCTTGCGCCTGGTTTATCAGTGAATTGCCTGAAGACAGACTCCCTGTAAGACTATGAATGCTGAATACTAATTATTTGCTTTCTAAATTGTCTTCATTAAAAATGTACTTCAATTTTGCTGCTATGGAGTCTGTGCAAGTCCTTCACATAGCTACTTGTCCTGCTTATTTTAAGGGAGGGGGAGGAGGATGTACACAGCAGAACAGAGAGTGTACAGGGTTAAAACATGCAGGTTTTTAGGCAGTGCAAACCAACCACAAATGCTGTAGACAGGGGAAGCACTTGTTTCTTCCCCTTGTGCCACCTACCACTGCGAACCTTTCATCTTCCAGGGACTTTGGAGATTGACATTGCTAACCGACTCCCCACCCAGCCAGGCAGAACCACCAGAACGAGTCAGGACAAGATTCAAGAGCCCCATTTCACATGCGCGAGTATACCACGCGGGTGCAATGTGTGATGCGAACGCATGGAATCCTGGACCTATTCATTTCAATGGGTCTGTGTACATGAGCGTTGGTTTTCACGCATCATTTGCCCGTTGCAGCATGTTCTATATTCTGCGACTTTCACGCAACGCTGGCCCCATAGAAGTGAATAGGGCTGCGTGAAAATCGCATCCGCAAGCAAGTGTGGATGCGACGTGTTTTTAACGGATGGTTACTAAGAGATGTTGTTTCTAAACATTCAGTTTTATATCACGCACATGCAAGACGCATTAAATCGCATTGCACCTGCGCGATCAAACCCGATCGCAAACAAAACTGAATGTCCTTGCTTGCGAAATCCCTCAGTTCTCCCTGAACGCATCCAGACCTAATCCGCTCACGCTCGTCTGCAAGGGGCCTAAGAGTGCAATATTGAAAATGAAAGGCATTTGCAAAAATTCATACAATTGACATTAGCTAACAGTTTAACCACGACTGCTGATGTGGGAATACTCCTTTGAGCAAAAAAAAAAAAAAAAGACTAACGCTAAAGTAATGCGATCCAATAAACCTTAACTTTGTTTAAGGCTGAATCAGAAAATATGACTTTTTGCTGGATTGACTGCATTCTGAGTCACCATATGATTTCGAAGGTTTTGTGTGAAAGTAACAGCTTTCATGAGAGGGAAGAGGTGGGGACATAGACTTGTCTGCTTCAGTCTGTATGTTGGAACCACAGCTTAGGAGGAAGTCATACTGCTGTTGGCAACAATAAATATTTAAGACAAAGGAACACGGAATATTACGCACAGGGCATTGGAACGAGCATGTTAAAGACCGCAGGGGGAATTTATCATGAGGGGAATATTTGAAGTCAGCTCTGCTTGAGCCTGTGTTGGAGTACTTTATGTTACATTTATCAAATGTTGCATGTTGTTAGATAAGTTTGTCCTATCCTTAAATGAAAGTCAAGCATTTAAGTAGAAGCATGCAAGGGGGATTTCCTCATCTCAAACAACTTTCAGAAACAAAAGCCAACACCAGTGGTGGGTATACCCCCACAAAAATGTCAATGTCTCAATAACTTGTCATGTGGCCTTGAGCATCAATAACAGCTTGACAACGACGTCTCATAATGTTCACAAGTTGACTTTTTGTCTGCCGAGGCATGGCACTCTTCTTGAAGGGAGGCCCTCAGGTCATTGAGGTTCTGGGGTACTGAGTTACGAGACTCTACATGGCGACTCAGCTGATCCCATAGGTTTTCAATGGGTTTGAGGTATGGAGAAAGTGCAGACCACTCCATCTGAGGTACTCCAGTCTCCAGCAGCCGTTCCCTAATGATGCGACCTCAATGAGCTGGTGCATTGTCGCCCATGAAGATCAAATTAGGCCTGTGTTGTTCATGCAAAGGCACAATAACTGGATTATTGATGTTATTCAAGCAGTATGGGCTTGTCACTGTACCATTCTGGCAGTTCTGTATTGACTAGACACCTGCCCAAACTGTAACACCACCACCACCAGAGGCTCATCTGGTAATAACAGTGGCTGATGCATAGCACTCTCCTTGACATCTCCAACATCGTTGGCGGCCATCATTTCTTCTCAGCGCGACTCGACTTTCTTCAGTGAACAGCACTAAGGCCCACTAGTCCCTCGTCCAGCGTAGATGCTCCCTGGCCCATGCAAGACGATGACATCTGTGGTCGAGTACCCTTGAAAGTCATCTAACACGTAAACCACACTGAGGTAAATGGTTTTAAATGGTCCGACATGACTCTTGCTGCTCACCTACCAGAAATGTGCCTGGAGTTGTGCGGCATTCATCATCCGCAGGGCATTTTTCACAACAAAGCAATCATCAGTGTGGGATGTGGCCAAAGGACGTCCACTTCTATGCCTTTCTGTGACTCTTCCAGAGATGACACTCTAACACTCTAAGATCAGTGGCCACTTCCGTCTGAGAACATCCTGCTTGAAACCTCGCAATGGCAAGGTACTGGATCAATTGTTGGGTGTCGTCTTGGACTCATGATGTCAGAATGTGAACAGCTTGATGAGGAGGACTGTTTAAATACCAATTGTAATTGTACCAGGAAATTTATTGGGCGATTCATGGAACAAACACCTGTTGTGAATTTTGCCTTAAGCTCCTTGTTAGAGAACAGCAAGTTGTGCAGAATTACTGAAACATTGAATAGTTGGACATATGCATTGAAAAGTTTACAAAAGGTTACATTAAGTTCACCTGTAAAGGTTAGACTACATTTTAGGTTCATCTTGAAATTTCACCAACATCTGATCAGTAGGGGTCACCTAGCACCCCCACCAATCAGCTGTGTGAAAAAGAGGCGTTCGCCATGCTCATTATGCTACGTGTCATCTCCCTTGTAGTGGCGGTATAGTATAATTACAAGTACTTGCTCCATTCAAGTGGATGGTGCAAGTGCTCGTCATTACACTGCACTTCAAAGACGACTGGCAGTGTAATGAATAGGAAGCAGGTTCCCATCCTGAGGATAGGTCATCAATATAAAATGCTTGCACAACTCCTTTAAACCTAACACTTTTGTCAAGAAAAGTTCCTCCAGTTTTCCTATTCTACCCTACTACTACTGAAATTAAAAGGTTTGTGATAAGTCCAGTGTCAGACTCATTAACATAGGTAACCATACCCACTTTCAAACCTATATTTCAAAAGTGGACTGAATCGCGTAAAAAGGCAGAAAAATCGCAAACATTTTGCGCAAGTGAGCCCAAAAAGCTGCAAAAGCCCTTCTGGAGTGAAGGTATGATAAATCAGGATCCATGTGCCCGCCACATGAATTCACTGAATAAAAACTTTTGACCAAACTACCTGATATATGGTTGGCAATGCTGATTAGTAGCACAAAGGTCCGTGAAGAACTAGCACCAAAGTGTGAAGTCCAGATATGGGAGCGATATCCTTATTTTATCAGCACCTTTACACAGAGTTTCAGAAGAAGCAACTTTCAGATGTCTTATCTCTATGGAATTCGGTCACAAAGCTTAGGGCGGCATAAAAGCACAGAGGAACCCCGCTCTACGACATCAATTATTACACACCTAAAGTCAAACCTGAGCTAGCCAGATGTCTGCCATCATTTGGCAAACCTTTCAACATATCATGATTGGCCACAGATCCTAAAGGGCCCATTACACCGCTCAATGTTCGGGCGGGCATTGCGAGTGTCCTACACGGGCCGATGTAAACTCAATGTGGGAAGAGCGGTTGCCACTGCCGTCAGGCCCCTTTCACACGAGCGAGTATTCCGCGCGGGTGCAATGCGTGATGCGAACACATTGCGCCCGCACGGAATCCGGACCCATTCATTTCAATGGGGCTGTGCACATAAGCGTTGGTTTTTACGCATCACTTGTGTGTTGCGTGAAAATTGCAGCATGTTCTATATCTATAATCTGAAAATTTTCACGCAACGCTGGCCCCATAGAAGTGAATGTGGCTGCGTGAAAATTGGGGATGTGATGCATTTTTCACGGATGGTTGCTAAGAGATGTTGTTTGCATTAAATCGCATTGCACCTTAAAACTGAACGCGATCGCAAACAAAACTGAATGTACTTGCTTGCGAACGCATACCCAACGCATCCAGACCTAATCCGCTCACAGTCATCTGCAAGGGGCCTAAGGCCCCTTTCAGACCTGCGAGTTTTCCGCACGAGTGCAATGCGTGAAGGGAACGCATAGCACCTGCACAGAATCCGGACCCATTCATTTCAATGGGTCTGTGTACATGAGCGTTTTTTTCACGCATTGGTTCTGCGTTGCGTGAGAATCGCAGCATGTTCTATATTCTGCGTTTTTCAGGCAGCCCTAGCCCTATAGTAGTGAATGAGGCTTCAGTGAAAAACGCATTGCATCCGCAAGCAAGTGCGGATGCAATGCGTTTTTCCACTGATGTTTGCTAAGAGATGTTGTTTGTAACCTTCAGTTTTTTATCACGCGCGTGAAAAACGTATCAAAACGCATTGCACCCACGCAGATGTCATCCATGTGCTGTCTGCATCCATACAGCCGGGCCACAAATTAAAGAACTTGTCCTATTCTTGTCTAATTTACAGATAAAAATAGGCTTTTTCTTACAGTGGCTCCCGTGGAAATTGTGATAAGCACACGCACCGCATCCATATATTGCGGATCAGAGTTTTGCAAACAGCAAAATGAATACGCTCGTGTGCAGGAGTTCTTAATGGGGTTGTGTTTCTGTGATTTTTCTATTGATGACCTATCCGGGGGTCCGACACCTGGCACCCCTGCCGATGAGCTGTTTAAAGAGAAAGCTACGCTTGTGTGAGCGCTTCCTTCCCTTCATTGTTTACCTGCTCGCCATCGACATCGCAGCGGCGAGCAAGTGTAGCTACAGGAAGCCGTCCCATTCACTTCCATGGGCCGGCTCCTTCCTATTCAAGTGTATAGCCTCCTTTGTGCATACTAAATGTCTAGTATGCGGTTCTCTGATAGCCCACAGAAAGTAGAGGAGAATCTGCTCCTCAACCTTCTCCCCAGGATCATGGAGGACATTGCTGAGACGTGGCTTCCAAAACTGTACGCAAAAACTGACAGTGTGGCTGTACCCCGAGAGGGAGAACTCCCAGTGGTCCAGTCATGTTAAGCCCCTGAAACACTGAGCATTCTGGGCCTTTATGAGGCTGAGGAGCCATTACACCATAAGGCATTATTAGTACCGTTCCTCATTCATATATACTAATGTAATAACAGGTACAGTCTACGCACAAGCCACAAGCTCTGCCCGATACAAGAGCATTCCTCCCATTGTATAAAGGGTCCTATGCACTACTATGTACGTGTAATAATAGTGCTCCATACGTCACTATAGGGCTGTATATATAATTCTGGTGCTCTGCATCTCACCTTAGGGCTCAATATACAGTTATTTATAGTTAAAGAGGTTTCTGAGACTTTAGAACTGATGATCCTCTGGATAGAGAAAGTGTATAGGTAGAGCAGCACAAGAGTACCTCACGGATTCTTTAGGAATGCATCAGCCGATCCATGCCCCGGATCCACGGAGGTCACCATGGTAGGTCATCACTATTTGATCGGTGGGGATCTGACTCCCAGGACCCCCGCCAATCAGCTGTTCGAGAAGGCGCCATAGCCTTCTCCCATTTTCCCTATACGTTTACATGGCCTAGATGCAGATCAGCTTCATCAAAGTGAATAGGGCTGAGCGCAATACCAGGCATAGCCACTATACAATGTACGGCGCTGTGCCTGGTAAGCAAGGAGAAGGCCGCAACACTCTCAGGAGCGCCAGTGACTTCTAAAACAGCTGATCGGCGGGGTGCCGGGTGTCAGACTCCCACGATCTGATACTGATTATCTATCCAGAGGATAGATCATCATTTATAATGTCATGGAAACCCCTATCACTATATATATATATATATATATATATATATATATATATATATATATATATATATATATATATTGGGCTGCACGATATGGGAATTTTGTGCGCTACGATTAGGGCCTAAAATTGCGATAACGATATGCGATGCGATATTTTAAGGGAATTGTGCTAGAGGTCTATCTGCTTGATTTTCAAGGTAAAAGCACACACAGATGACTGATAATGTGAAATGTAGTTATGCTGAACTCAAGAACTGAAAAATAAAATACATATTTGCATTACTGCAAAAGTACAAAATACAAAACTTGCCATTTTCTTTGATAGCGCTGCAAAGAACAGATAAATAAAATAGATAAAAGAACATGTGTTCATTAAAGAGGACCTTTCACTGGTCCACAGTTTATTAGGCAAAGCTATGTACATGGAGAGCGGCACCCAGGGATGTCCCTGCACTTACTTGTATCCCTGGGTGCCGCTCCGTTCGTCCTCTGTAGCCCCCGGTATCATATCCTGAATATGAGCTGAGCGCTGCGATTGGCCAGCGCTCCAGCCCTGGGAGAAGGAGACGCCCAGGGCAAAAGAAGAAGTCTCCGCCCCAGGCAAAATTACAGCAGCAGGAGCGCCAGTACCGGGGGCTACAGCAGGCGAACGGAGCGGCACCCAGGGATACAAGTAAGTGCAGGGACATCCCTGGGTGCCGCTCTCCATGTACATACCTTTGCCTAATAAACTGTGGACCAGTGAAAGGTCCTCTTTAAAATAACGACTTTCCAGCAGCCCCTCCCCCCTCCCCGCACTTTAACTGATGTATCGCTGGCCACGCTGTGCAGCATAGTGGCCGGAGATACAGTGTCAGTGTCACGTAGAAAGTCAACCATCGCTTTATAAGACGCACTGCCATTCCCCCCCACACCTTTGGGGGGGAAAAAGTGTGTCTTATAAACCGAAAAATACGGCAATATAATTGCAGCATTTTTGGGTCAGCAGATTGCGATATGGCGATTAATTGCGATTACGATTGCTTTCGCGATATATTGTGCAGGCCTAATATATATATATATATATATATATATATATATATATATATATATAGACTGGGCTCCACATGACTAGGATAGGCCTCTATATAAAATAATCATGCTCCATTTGACAACCTCATATATGATTAGTGATGAGCGAATCGACTTCGGATGAAACATCGATTTGCATAAAACTTTGTTTCAATACTTGGAACCGAACCAGAGTTCGAGAAATGTTTTTTTACAGTATAAATTAATTTCTGATAGTTATTATGCAAAGTCTCGCGAGACTTCACAAAGTAACAACTCCGGCTCATCGGAGCCAATACATTCTAATACTGTACGGAGTGCTCGCTCCGTACAGTATTGAGACTAAGTTTTATGCAAATCGAATTCGGATGTTTCATCCGAAGTCGATTCGCTCATCCCTAATTATGTTCTTCAGGGGCTAAAGTAGTGAGCATTGAAGATATATACAAGGGGAGATGCACCCACAAAATATACAAACACCAGTGCTGGTACAATAAAAGTCAATAGCTAAGACAGTATCGTAATGATGACGATCTAGACCGCGCACAGCAGCTAGATGTAGACCCATTAACAAGACCACGAATATGTTAGGGTACGACCACACAGAAGAGTATCTTTTTGTATCAGATAGGGTACGACCACACCTGAAAGGGCCACAGGGGGCTCTAATTAAACGAACCAAGACCCCACTGTTTAGTGGATCTGTATTGATAATGGCCACGAGGTATTGAAGGTGCCGCAAACGCTACGGTCTCAGGTCCTTGAACTCAGCATGGCCGACATCACAACCACGACATGACCACGTGGTGTGGTCGTATCCTAAGTGATACTCATCTGTAAAGAGGTCAGCTAGTAGTAGCGTCTCTGTAGGTCCGGTGATTATAGGAACCACGGTAGAGATGATGTGTAGACCAAACAAGGCCACGTGAGGAGCCCTACTGACTACTCTGCTGGTGGATCTGTTATTATACGTATTACTAAGCCACAGGACCAGTTCAGAAGGAATTATTAAAGG
>CM065594.1:175546672-175601392 GCA_033119425.1 Bufotes viridis | reverse complement strand
AGGGAGTCATCTGTTTGGTCAGTGAAGCGGGCGTAACCCTTACACTACCTGATCGATACAACATCATACCTGATCGTATACACACACTGGATGTTTTAAAGCACGTTATTCCAAACAATTTAGGAATGTTAGTTGATTTATGCCCTTTATGGATTAAAACCCGACTCTGCGTCCACTACGTAATTTTCCATGGGAGTTTTGCCATAGATCCCCCTCCGGCATACCACAGTCCAGGTGTTAGACCCCTTGAAACAACTTTCTCATCACTATTGTGGCCAGAAAGAGTCCCTGTGGGTTTTAAAATTCGCCTGCCAATTGAAGTCTATGGCGGTTCGCCCGGTTCGCCCGTTCGCGAACATTTGCAGAAGTTCGCGTTCGCTGTTCGCGAACTGAAAATTTTATGTTCGCGACATCACTACAGAGGACTATCAACAGAAAAAAGCAAAATATGGCTTTCAGAAATGGCAATGCAAAATCATGATTTATTTTGTTTTCCAAAAATTATTTGTGTAAAAGTGGTAAAATGTAAATAAAATATATATAAAATTGGTATCTTTGTAATTATATGGATCAGCAGAATAAAGATAACGTCATTTTTGCCACATGGTGTACACTGCAAAACGAAAACCCAAAAGCAGTGTCAAAAGTGCTGTATTTCTTCATCTTGCTTCCCAAAAAGCGAAATAAAAAGTGATTAAAAAGTTGTATGTACCTCAAAATAGAACTAATAATAATAACATGTCCCACAAAGAAGAAAAACCTCACAGAGCTATGTCAAGAGAAAACTAAAGAATGTATGGTTCTCTAATGGGGGCTGTACTACTATGCCAGAGGCTGTTAAATAGCAAGATAGTTCCCATTAACCAATACATCAAAATCTGTGCTGCAAAAGCCAAAAGGTGGTCTTTCTCTTTTTAGCCATGCAGCATATATGTCCACATATATTTCATTTTAGGGCTCAGTAGAACCTGCTTAAGAATTTCAAGGGTTTGGTGTGTCTCAGATTGCAAGAACTTGGCATATCAAAATTGGCTGTACTACTACTAATAACCTTCCAACTGTCATTTAACAGAGTGTTTCTTCAGGGAGGCAGACAAATATCAAACTTCAAAAAACCTACAACTAAGAGAGGCCATTGGTCTAACTAACTGGGACAAAGTCCTCAAAAAAAATAAAAATGCAGCCACAAAATTGGATACTTTTAAAAGCATCCTAAACCATAAGTGAGAGATACATACCTTATGGGAATAAAAGGATAAGGGACAAGAAAAAAACCAAAACAATGTGGATAAACAGAATTGTAAAGAAAGCAATGAATGACAAAAAGAAAGAATTAAATCACAAAAACAGGAGGGTAACAAGGAAGCATTGAAAAACTTTAAGGAAACAGAAATTGAATATGTAAAACAAAATAAATGCAGCCAAACTGGAAACAGAGAGATTAATTGCCAAAGACAGTAAAACTAACCCTAAAATGTTCTTTAAGTATATAAATGAGAATAATACAAAGCTATTAATTTTTTTTTCTCCACTGTATTAACTAAATAAATAAAATAAATTGTCAGGTGAATTGCAGAGTGTAAAAGTAAATTCTCCATTAAAAGTGGCCTATCTGGTCCAAAAAGAAGTACAGTAGCGTTTTAAAAAGATTAAATTAGCCAAATAGCTGAAACCAGTTGGAATACACCCCAGTATCCTAAGAAAAATAAGTAATGTCATAAATAGACCCTTATTTATGATATTTAAGGACTCTATATTGACAAGGAGAGTTCCACAAGATTGGCGCTTAGAAAATGTGCTGCCAATATTCAAAAACAGAGCCTGGAAACTATAGTTCGGTAACTTTAACATACATAATGGGTTGCATCAAAAGGGATATAGATGCATGTGATGAGAACATAGTCCTACCACTTTACAAATCACTAGTCAGACCACATATGGATTACTGTGTACAGTTCTGAGCTCCTGTGAACAAGGCAGACATAGCAGAGCTCAAGAGGGTTCAGAGGAAGGAAACTAAAGTAATAACTGGAATGGGTGTACCAAAGTACCCAGAAAGATTGTTAAAATTAGTGTTATTCAGTTTAGAAAAAAACTGACTGAGAAGATAGCTAATAATCATGAATAAATATTAGAGATGAGCGAATCGAAGCAAATTTCCTTGCGCTTTGTGGTAACGAATTGCAATTTTCCTAAAATGGCGGCTACACGTGTGAGGACTAAGAACATGGGGCAAGGAACTCTGGGAAGGCGGGATCACCCAGATTGACATGCCTACATGCAGCCAATCAGCAGCCAGCCAGTCAGCCCTGTGATGTCACAGCCCTATAAATATGGTGGCCATCTTACAGTCAGACATTTTCCAGATTTCACAGTGCAGGGACAGACGTGTGAAGGCGCTAGGGACAGCAATTGGAAAAACCGATTGTAGAAAAAAAAAGACTGAAAAAATGATTTATAAGTGCAGGGAAAGGATAGGGAGAAATAATTTCACAGAATCTTAGTGCAGGGAGAGACGTCAGAAGCTGCTAGGGACATTGATAGGAAAGTGATTTACAAGTGCAAGGAAAGATTATTTGGGCATTTGGGCATCCAAATAGTCATTAGACAGCTCTGTCATTCCAGCTTTTTGTTATTGGGCTGCAAGGGTTATGTTGAAAAGCCTTTAGAGGCTTATATCTTAGTAGCTTATTCAGTAATACAAGAAAAATATATACACATTTCACTTCTGCAGTTATTTCTATTGAGAGAGTATAGGGAAGTATTGCAGTAAAAAATAAAAATATACACTCACTGCACTGTTGCAGTTATTTCTGGTGAAAGCATATAGGGGCTTATTTCAGTAAAAAAAAAAGAAAAATATATATGTACTGCACTGTTGCAGTTATTTCTGGTGAAAGCGTATAGGGGCGTATTTTATTAAAAAAAAGAAAAATATATAAGCACTACACTGTTGCAGTTATTTCTGGTGAAAGCATATAAGAACATATTTCAGTACTACAAGAAAAATATATTCTCTGGTCACTTCTGCAGTTATTTCTGCTTAATGCGTATACAGGAGTATTTCAGTAAAAAAAGAAAAATATATGCTCACTGTACTATTGCAGTTATTTCTGTTTAAAGCATATAGGGGCATATTGCAGTAAAAAAAGAAAAATATAAGCTCTGAACTGTTGCAGTTATTTCTGTTGAAAGCGTATAGGGGCGTATTATAGTAAAAAAAAGAAAAATATCTATGCGCACTGCACTGTTGCAGTTATTTCTGGTGAAATCGTATAGGGGAGTATTTTAGTACCTCACAAAATATATATACGCACTTCACTCTTTAATTTATTTCTGGTCAAAGCGTATAGTGGCCTAATTCAGTCAAACAAGAAATATATATTCTCAGTTCACTGCTGCAGTTATTTCTAGTGAAAGCATATGGGGGTGTATTTCAGTACTGCAAAAAATATGTATACGCATTTCAGTCTTTAATTTCATGGTCAAAGTGTATAGTGGCCGATTTCAGTGCAAAAGGAAATTTATTTTCTCAGTTCACTTCTGCTCTTTTTACTGTTAAAAGCGTATAGGGGTGTATTACAGTAAAAAAGAAAAATATATATGCACTGCACTGTTGCAGTTATTTCTGTTGAAAGTGTATAGTGGCATATTAGAGTAAAAAAAGAAAAAATATATATGCACTGCACTGTTGCAGTTATTTCTGGTGAAAGAGTATAGAAGCGTATTTCAGTACCTCAAGAAATATATATATATATATATATATATATATATATGTGTGTGTGTGTGTATATACACGCACTTCACGCTTTAATTTTTTTCTGATCAAAACTTATAGTGGCCAATTTAAGTGCAACAAGACATATACATTCTCAGAGCACTGCTGCAGTGATTTCTGTTCAAAGCATAAAGGGACGTATTTCAGTACTTCAAAAAATATATATACGCACTTCACGCTTTAATTTTTTTTCTTGTCAAAGTTTATAGTGGCCTAATTCAGTCCAACAAGAAATATATATTATCATTTAACTGCTGCAGTTATTTCTGGTGAAAGCGTATAGGGGCGTATCTCAGTGCATCAAGAAATATATTTACGCACTTCAGTCTTAAATTTTTTCATGGTCAAAGCGTATTGTGGCCAATTTCAGTGCAAAAAGAAATTTATATTCTCAGTTCACTTCTACAATTTCTGTTAAAAGTTTGTAGGGGCATATTACAGTAAAAAAATAAGAATATATATGCACTGCACTGTTGCAGTTATTTCTGTTGAAAGTGTATAGGGGAGTATTACAGTAAAAAAGAAAAACATATATATGCACTGCACTATTGCAGTTATTTCTGGTTAGAGCTTATAGAGGCATATTTCAGTAGTATAAGAAATATATGTATGCACTTCATGCTTTAATTTCTTTCTGGCCAAAGGGTATAGTGGACAATTTCATTGCAACAAGAAATATTTATTCTCAGTTCACTGCTGCAGTGATTTCTGTTGAAAGTGTAAAGGGGCGTATTTCAATAGTTTAAGAAATATATAGTTAGTTCACTCTCATTTATTTCTTGTCAAAGCATATAGTGGCCTATTTCAGTCCATCAAGAAATATACATCCTCAGTTTACTGCTACAGTTATTTCGGTGAAAGCGTATAGGGGCGTTTTTCAGTACTTCAAGAAATGTACATACGCAGTTCACTCTTTATTTCAATTTTTTTCTGGTTAAAGTGTAGAGTGAACAATTTCAGTGCAACAAGAAATATATATTCTCAGTTCACTGCTACAGTTATTTCTGGTGAAAGCATATGGGGACGTATTTCAGTACTTCAAAAAATATATTTCCGCACTTCCCTCTTTAACTTTTTTTCTGGTCAAAGCATATAGTGGCCTAATTCAGTCCAACAAGAAATATATATATTCTCAATTCACTGCTGCAATGATTTCTGGTGAAAGGATATAGGGGCGCATCTTAGTACTGCAAGAAATATATTTAAGCATTTCACTCTTTAATTTTTTTCTGGTCAAAGCATATAATGGCCAGTTTCAGTGCAACAAGAAATATATTTTCTTAGTGCACTGCTGCAGTGATTTCTATTAAAAGCATATAGGGGCATATTTAACTACTTCAAGAAATATATATATGCACTTCACTCTTTACTTTCGTTGTGGTCAAAGCGTATAGTGGCCTAATGCAGTCCAACAAGAAATATATATATTCTCAGTTCACTGCTGCACTGATTTCTGGTGAAAGCGTATAGGGGCATATTTCTGTACTGCAAGAAATATATATACGCACTTCACTCTTTAAATGTTTCATGAACATTGCAGAAAGAAATATGTGTTCTCAGTTCCCTGCTGCAGTGATTTCTGTTGAAAGCCTATAGGGGCGTATTTCAGTAGTTCAAGAAATATATATACGTAGTTCACTCTAAAATTTCTTTGTGGTCAAAGTGTATAGTGTCCTAATTCAGTCCAACAAGCAATATATATTCTCAGTTCACTGCTGCAGTTATTTCTAATGAAAGAGTATAGGGGCGTATTTCAGAACTGCAAGAAATATTTATACACACTTCATTTTTTAAATTTTTTCTTTGTCAAAGCGTATAGAGGCCTAATTCAGTCCAACTAGAAATTTCTATTTCCAGTTCACTTCTGCAATTATTTCTCTTAAAAGCGTATAGGGGCATTTTTCAGTACCTCAAGAAACATATATACGCACTTCACACTTCGCAATTTTTTTCTGATCAAAGGGTATAGTGGCCAATTTCAGTGCAACAAGAAATAAATATTCTCAGTTCACTGCTACAGTGTTTTCATTTGAAAGAGTATAGGAGCATATTTCAGTACTTTAAGAAATATATATAAGCACTTCATTGTTTAATTTTTTTCTGGTCAAAGCGTATAGTGTACAATTTCAGTGCAACAAGAAATATATATTCTCAGTTCACTGCTGCGGTTATTTCTGCAGAAAGCTTATAGGGCCGTATTTCAGTACTGCAAGAAATATATAGACGCACTTCATTTTTTTTATTTTTTCATGGTCAAAGCGTATAGTGGCCTAATTCAGTCCAACAAGAAATATATAGCCTCAGTTCACTGCTGCAGCTATTTCTGGTGAAAGCGTATAGGGGCGTATTTCAGTACTGCAAGAAATATATATACGCACTTCAATCTTTAATTTGTTCATGGTTAAAGTATAGAGTGGCCAATTTCAGTTCAAAAAGAAATTTATATTCTCAGTTCGCTTCTGCATTCATTTCTGTTAAAAGCGTATAGGGGCGTATTACAGTAAAAAAAGAAAAATATATATGCACACTGCACTGTTGCAGTTATTTCTGGTGAAAGCCTAAAGTGGCATATTTCAGTGGTTTAAGAAATATATATACGCACTTCACACTTTAATTTCTTTCGTCACAAAGCTTATAGTGGCTAATTTCAGTGCAACAATTAATATTTTTTCTCAGTTCACTGCTGCAGTTATTTTTGGTGAAAGCGTATTTCAGTAATTTAAGTACTTCACTCTTTATTTTACATTTTTTCTGGTTAAAGCATATAGTGAACTATTTCAGTGCAACAAGAAATATATATTCTCAGTTCACTTCTGCAGTTATTTTTAGTAAAAACATATAGAGGCGTATTTCAGTACTTCAAGAAATATATAAACGCACTTCACTCTTTTAATCTTTTTCTGGTAAAAGCGTATAGTGGGCAATTATAGTGTAGTAAGAAATATATATTCTCATTTCACTGCTGCAGTTATTTCTGGTGAAAAAGTATAGCGGCGTAGTACTTCAAGAAATGTACGCACTTCACTCTTATTTAAATTTTTTTCTCTTTCAAGCGTGTAGTGAACAATTTCTGTGCAACAAGAAATATATATTCCCAATTCACTGCTGCAATTATTTCTAGTGAAAGTGTATAGGGGCGTATTTCAGTGCTTCAAGAAAATATAAACGCACTTCACTGCTAATTTTTTTATGGTCAAAGCGTATAGTGGCCAATTTCAGTGCAGCAAGATATATATATTCTTAGTGCACTGCTGCAGTTATTTCTGGTGAAAGCATATCTGGGTGTATTTCAGTACTGCAAGAAAACGAAAATTTACTCACCGAAATTTTTGTTTCCTGGAGTCCGTAGGCAGCACACACCAAAGGGTTACGTCCCCTAGGTACAACCAGAATTAGAGACCAATTAGTAAGCAGTAGATTGATTAATTAATTAGGAACCTTCCAGTATAAAGCGCCACAAACCACACAGAGCCTTGTATTGTATGCAGCAATAATTTATTTACGGGTGGGCATATTGTGCTGCCTACGGACTCCAGGAAACAAAAATTTCGGTGAGTAAATTTTCGTTTTCCTGTTCGTCCTTGGCAGCACACACCAAAGGGACTTTAAAGCAGTACTCAAGGGGAGGGAGCACTGGCCGCCAATTGTAGCACTCGTTTGCCAAAAGAAGCTTCTTCTGCTGCCTGGATGTCTAACCTGTAGTGCTTAATAAAGGTTGAAGACGTGGACCATGTTGCGGCCTTGCAAATTTGTTCTAAAGGTATTTGCGCTAGCTCCGCCCAGGAGGAAGCCGTGGATCTTGTTGAATGAGCCTTTATCACTAAAGGACATTGCAAGCCAGAAATTGAGTAGGCCAACTCTATTGATTGTTTAATCCATCTTGCCAAAGTTGCTTTACTGGCTCTTTTACCCTTATTTGGTCCTTGATGTTGTAGAAAAAGGTTTTCAGATATCCGGAACGATGAGGTGCATTGAATATAGTGCAGCACCGCTCTTCTGACGTCCAGTAGATGACTTTGGTCTTGACGTATTAACCTGGATCACTGGTAGATAAACTTCCTGATTAATGTTAGTCGTTGAAGCGATTTTGGGTAAGAACCCTGGCATGGTGCGAAGAACCAAACAATGGCCTAGATCTCTTAAATATGGTTCCCTGCAGGACAGGGCTTGCAGGTCACTTATACGTCTTGCTGACGCAATGGCAACTAAAAACAAGGTTTTCGCAGACAGATGCTTGAGTGATGCTTCTTCTAGCGGCTCAAATGGTGGTTTACACAAAGCTGATAATACCACCGACAAGTCCCAGGATGGAATGGGATGGTGAAATGACGGATTCACATTTCTCAGGGCTTTGAAGAAGGTGCGGATCAATGGATTATTTGTTAATTTCCCCTGCAGCTGCGCATTTATCGCGGTAAAGTGAACTTTCAACGTGTTGGTTTTTAGTCCTTTTTGAAGCCATCATGAAGGAAGTGTATGACCGTATTTAATGATTCTGGGTTTTCAGAAGTATTTTGACACCAGGTTTTAAATATGCGCCAAACTCGGTTGTAAACCCTTATTGTGGCTGGTTTTCGGGCAGCTAGGAGTGTACTGATCACCTCTTCTGGAAGGCCTAAATGGACTAAAGACTCCCGCTCAGTCTCCAGGCCGTCAATTTCAGACTGTTGGGGTTTGGATGCAGAATCCCATTTTGAGTGAGAAGATCCTGTTGGGGCGGAATCCTCCAAATTCTCTCCTTGGATAGGCGGAGAGCTAGGGAAAACCACGTTCTTCGTGGCCAGTATGGGAGGATTACTATCGCTTCCGCTTGATCCTGCTGTATTTTCTTGAGCACCTTCGGGATCATAGGAATTGGAGGAAATATGTATATTAACTCTTTCTTCCAGCTGATTGACAATCCGTCGATCGCATATGCTTGAGGGGAGCGGTGAATGGAGCAGAACAGTTTGGTTTTGTTGTTCCGATCTGTTGCCATGACGTCTATATGCGGTTTCCCCCAACGAGTCACTATTTGTGTGAATACCGCTGGATTGAGACTCCATTCTCCCGGAAGGATTTTCTTGCGGCTGAGCTGGTCGGCCATGATGTTCAATGTACCTTTTATGTGGACCGCTGTTATATCTTTTGTCCATGCTTCGGCCCACTTCATCAGACGACTGCACTCTTTGGAGAGGCTGTTGTTCCTTGTCCCCCTTGCTTGTTGATGTAGTACACCGTAGGAATGTTGTCCGAATGGATTAGGACACTGCGATCCTTCAGCTGATCCTGAAAATATTTCAACGCTAGACGTACTGCTGTTAATTCCTTCCAGTTGGAAGACTTCCTGGAGTCTGCAATACTCCATTCTTTTGCACCCATAGATTGTCGACATGAGCACCCCAACCCCAGGAGGAGGCATCCGTAGTGAGGTGAATCTGGATCTGGGGTTGTAGGCTTCTCCCTTCTAGCAGGTGATTGGAGGATATCCACCACTTGAGATCTTGGCGTGTTGACCATGGAATCACGAATTTCCTGTCCTAACGAATGATAGTTCTTGTCCCAGGCTGCTAGGATGGCATGTTGTAGTTCTCTGAAGTGAGCTTTCGCCCATGGCACTGCATCTACCGAGGATGTTAACAGGCCTAAGACTGACATCGCCCTCCGAAACGAAATTCTGGGGAAGAAATTATTTTCTCTATATTCTTGCAAATTTTCGTTATCCTGTCTGAGGAGAGCTTGATATTCATGCGTTTTGAATCCAGGTTGAAGCCCAGGAAGATTATCTCTTGAGATGGAAGAAGTTGAGATTTCTTGTGATTCACCAGAAAGCCATGGTTCTTGAGCATTAGTAGGGCCACGTTTAACTGTTCTGCCAGTTGAACTGAAGATTTTGCCATCAATAACCAGTCGTCTAGATACGGTATGCAACATATTCCCTTGAGGTGTAGAGCTTCCGCTAGGACCACTGCTATTTTCGAGAACACCCTGGGAGCTGATGATATCCCGAAGGGTAAACAGGTGAACTGAAGATGTGATACCCCGATTTGAGTCTGGACTGCTATTCTTAGATACTTCCGATGCTTTGGAAAAATGGGAATGTGCAGGTACGCATCCTGAAGATCTATTGATGCCAAGTAATTGTCTTCCTCTAGTAGAGATATCACTGAGCGGATTGACTCCATTTTGAATTTCTTCTTGGCAATATATTTGTTCAGGAACGTCAGATCCACTACTAGTCTCCACTTGTTTCCAGGTTTGGGCACTGGGAACACCTTTGAATAGATTCCTATGCCTGTTTCCGCAGCCGGTACTGGTTCTAGGGCAGCTTTTGCTATGAATTCTTCTAGCAACTGCCAGATTATTGGACTTGCATGATTTATGCAAAATCGATCTGGAGGATGTTTTATAAACTCCAGGACATATCCTCTTTGAATAGTGGAAACGACCCATGTGTCGTTTGACGTATTTTCCCATGTAGCAGCAAAGTTCTTTAATCTTCCTCCTACCGCTGGGAGGGGCCTGGCGTCATTGTGTTGGTTTTTTATCCTTTTTGTTAAAGTCTGATCTTCCTTGTGTGGAACGGAATTTTCTTTGCTTGTCAAACTGTTGTTTGTTCCGAAATCTAGGAGATCTTCTCCTTTGAAACCGAAAGGATTTAAACGATTTCTTTTTTGTTTCGGGAAATTTAGTAGTTTTACCATCATTTAATGATTGTAAATTTTTTTCCAGTTGAGGACCAAATAATGATGTGGGCTGGAAAGGGAGATTGCAAAAATGGAACTTGGATGAGAGGTCACCTGACCATTGTTTAATCCATAGGGATCTTCTAGCGGAATTTACAGTTGCCATGGCTCTTGATGCAAACCTTAAAGAATCTAATGGTGAGTCACACAGGAATTCAGAGGCTTGTTTCAAAACCGGAATTTTTTTCAGAATTTCCTCCCTTGAAACCCCATCTTCTAAGTCATTAGATAATTGAGAAAGCCAGATTCTCAAGGATCTTGCAACTGGTACAGAAGCTAGAGATGGTAAGCATGAGGCTGAAGTAGACGCATATGCCTTTTTTAACAGAGTTTCTGCTTTTCTGTCAACAGGATCTCTGAGTAAAGAGGCCTCTTCAGAGGAAAAAATGACTTTTTGACAATCTGGCAACCGGGAGATCCACTTTAGGAACAGACATCCATTCTTTGCATGCATCATCTGCTAATTCGTATATATATTTAAACCTGGAACATGGATCTGGATTTTTATCTGGTTTCTCCCAGTCCTGCTTCATCCACTTATTGAGCAGTGGGTGACCAGGAAAAGCCTTGCTTTCCATTTTGGGAAAATAGAACAGCTTGTCACACTGTAATTTATCAGAGATATCTCTTTCTGACTCAATAGTGTGTTTTACAGCTTTGAGAAGGCCCCCTAGCTTCTCTTTAAGGAACAGCATGATGTCTTCCATATTATCAGAGCCCGAGTCCACTTCACCCTCAGAGGAGCAATCAGAAGATGAGATACACTGTGGCTCACACACTTCATGAGACGTTTTTGCTTTCTTATTTGAAGCTCTGACTTCATTAAACAGAGATGTCAATTCATTTTTAAACCAGCTCAGAAATCCACTATGTTGGGATTCAGACTCCCCAGCACAATCCTGACATAAATCAGGGTGAACATCATCTGGCATAGGCTGTTGGCAATTCCTGCAGCAGCAGTGTCTGGATTTTCTTTTCCTTTTCAGAGATTCCTCTTGAGAGTGTGGGGGGGTTGCTCTGGTAGACAGCGGTGCGGGTGCAGTATAGAGGCAAAGAGAGTCCAGGTAGTGCAGCAAACAGTGTTTTATTTCACACTTGCACAAACAAAACTCAAATCAGTCACTTAGTGTTACTTCACACACAGCAAAAAACTTTAGGCAAAACAAAAGTCCAAGACTGAATCAAATTCACCTGTGTGGTTTAGGTGCGTGTTCACACCCGGCTGTCAGCCCAGCCGCAGGAAAGTCCAACCTCTGGCTTCCAGGCAGACTGCACGCCTCTTTGCAAGCTCTTGCTTCCAGCCCTGTGAGCTCCACGGAACACCAGCAGTTTCCAGGTTAAATCACCTCAAATCCTAGGTGTTAGTTCACACCTGGCTGAATGCTCAGCAACACAAAAAGTCCACTGACCGTCTTTAAATGGCCTGCTCTTCTGACACACAGGTCTCAGCTTTTCAGCCCAGCACAGGGCTCAGATCCCAAACACAGAGAGAGAGTTTGCATAAAACCCAGCTGTCTTTTAAAGGCACCTAGGCATTAACCCAAAAACCCGGACCGGCACCTAAAATCCGGTCCAGTATTTGCCCTCACCTGGCTGCAATCAACCCAGCAGCACAGGCTGAGAGGAAAATACCTGTTTTTTACCACCAAACCTCTCACTGTGTCACATACCCCCCTTTGTTCAACCCTGAGGGGTGAACACACGCCAGACAGTATACCCAGAACCGGGCACTCGCATTTCCCTGTAACTGCCCTGCTCTGTGTTCCACTGAAAATCTAAAGTTCTGAAGTCACCCGAACCCTCTGGTGACCCAGGACTTTCCTTCTTTGTCCAGATGGGGACAGGCTGCGGCCAACCCCATATCACTCCTTCAGAGATGGCTTGTCGCCGAGCCACGGGCACCTGGTACGGCTTTAACCAGACTTTTGCCTGGGGCTCAGTGACAATATCACGGTGAGTTATGGAAGGGCATTCAGGGAAATCACAGAACACCTCTGTGTTCCGACTAACAAACTCCTTGGCTCTCTGAGTCTGTTCAGTGGAAAGGCTGCCAGTAATTTTATCTGTGGCAGCCGCTTCCTGTTAGCAGACAGAGGGACCGGAATCTCTTTCCCTAGATAAACCGGCCGCGGGTTGTTCTCAATACAAGTCTCTCTAACCTTCCAAGGTTTCCGTAAAATTACATGGTAGACCGGCTCCGGCTTTTGCAGTCTTGGCTGGTGTACCTTGTAATTTGGGTCTCCAACTTTCTGTGCTATTTTATAGGTCCCCTTCCCCTAGCGCTGTCCTTACTGTTCACAGGTGGCCCAACAACCAAAACCGGGTCCCTTTGGCTACGGACCCCAGACACTCGATTGCAGGTCCGGCTTTGGCCTGGCTGAGCCACCTTCCTATGTTTTCTACCTATCCTATTTAGGGGGACTGTCTTCTCCTCAACCACCGGACCTACTGTGGGTCCCTCTGCCTTGGGTTTCTGGGGTTCTAACACCTCACCTGGGCTAGGCCTCACTACTGGAAGTTTTCCTACATGTCTGGGAACTGTATGTACAATGGCCGGCCACAGGGCTGGGAACAATGGAAAGTCTCTTCCTATTATCACATCATAGGGCATACTCGTGGTTACAGCCACCTCATGGACCTGCCTGCCGACACACGTGCTTACAGACAACAGAGCAGTGGGGTATTCTTTTAAATCTCCATGAATGCTGAAAACCCCGACTCTCCGGCCTGTAAACTCTGTGGGTCGCACCAGGAAGCCCTCACCAGGGTCACCTGACTCCCGAATCCAGCAGAGCTGCCACTGGAGTGTCTCCCACCTCCACCCGACACAAATGTTCATCATGGATAACCTCTGACACATCGACCCTTCTGGCATACAATGACTGTCGATACCCAAAGTTTACATCCATGGGCTCACCCAGGAGGGGACAGTTGGCCCGTACATGGCCAGGCTCCTGGCACCGCCAGCAGATTATAGAGTCCTGATCCCCAAAGGGCACATCCCGTGCGGTCTTTCTCAGCTCAGGCCGCAGGGTCTGGGGAGGGATTTTCTGGGTTTTATTACTCCCTTCCCCAGAGTCCCCCCTTAAGTTCCTCAGTAGCCCCATAACGTTCGACCAGGTCCACCATCTCCAGGGCACTAGTAGGAGATGTCTGGCCAACCCAGCGCTGGAGGGGTAGTGGCAATGCCCTCCAGAATTTGTCAGCTACAATACGGTCCAGCATAGCAGTGGGACTAAGTACGTCAGTCGGTAGCCATTTTTGTAAGAGTTTTAGCAAATTGTAATACTGGGGTCGCGCTGGCTCAGCTGGGTTAAACTCCCACTGATGTACCCGCTGGGCCCTGACCAACACATTCACCCCCAGTCTCGCCAGGATCTCACCCTTAACCACAGAGTAGTCTGCCGCTTGGTCGTCCGGTAAATCAAAGTAAACCTGTTGGGGTCCGGACGCCAGAAACGGAGCGATGACCTCTGCCCACTGGTCTCGGGTAGTCTCTCTCTCACGGCCACCTTTTCGAACATCGCCAAGTAGGTTTCAACATCATCTGTCGGTGTCATCTTGGGAACGGCCATGCGGACTGCTTTCCGGGCATCGTGCACTCCCTGAGGCATCCCTGACTTTTCTAGCACCATTACGTGCTGCAGCAGCCGCTGGTTCGTGTCCTGCTGTCGCTGATTAGCCTCTAGCAGCTGTGCGACGGCCTGCTGTTGGACAAGTAAGGCTTCTTCATGTCTCTTTTGCTGTTGTGCGACGGCCTGCTGTTGGACAAGTAAGGCTTCTTCATGTCTCTTTTGCTGTTGTGCGATGGCCTGCTGTTGGACATCCATGGCCTGCTGTTGCTTTAAGTTGGCGTGGACAAGCTGCTTTATCATCTCCTCCATCTTGTCCTGTGTTGGTGGTTGCAGCTTGGCAGGCTTAATCCAGGACATACAACAGTGCCCAAAAAAATGCTACGAAAAGTTTTGGCTTCACGCCAGCCTCACTGCAATTGCCCGCATCCGACACCAAATGTGGGGGTTGCTCTGGTAGACAGCGGTGCGGGTGCAGTATAGAGGCAAAGAGAGTCCAGGTAGTGCAGCAAACAGTGTTTTATTTCACACTTGCACAAACAAAACTCAAATCAGTCACTTAGTGTTACTTCACACACAGCAAAAACTTTAGGCAAAACAAAAGTCCAAGACTGAATCAAATTCACCTGTGTGGTTTAGGTGCGTGTTCACACCCGGCTGTCAGCCCAGCCGCAGGAAAGTCCAACCTCAGGCTTCCAGGCAGACTGCACGCCTCTTTGCAAGCTCTTGCTTCCAGCCCTGTGAGCTCCACGGAACACCAGCAGTTTCCAGGTTAAATCACCTCAAATCCTAGGTGTTAGTTCACACCTGGCTGAATGCTCAGCAACACAAAAAGTCCACTGACCGTCTTTAAATGGCCTGCTCTTCTGACACACAGGTCTCAGCTTTTCAGCCCAGCACAGGGCTCAGATCCCAAACACAGAGAGAGAGTTTGCATAAAACCCAGCTGTCTTTTAAAGGCACCTAGGCATTAACCCAAAAAAAACCCGGACCGGCACCTAAAATCCGGTCCAGTATTTGCCCTCACCTGGCTGCAATCAACCCAGCAGCACAGGCTGAGAGGAAAATACCTGTTTTTTTACCACCAAACCTCTCACTGTGTCACAAGAGGCAGACATCTAAACAGAGAAACACAAAGTTTCAGCCAGGATTGTAAAGGGAAAAACAAGGTGCTAGAGGAGACAGCTGCATCCAACCTATGCCAGAATTTTGCATACATGTTATCCCCATACGCTATCTTCCTTACCTTGGCAAGCAGAGGGAGTAGCATCCTGGCAAGTGCATGTAGTTGTGGAGCCGCGGAGTATTTAAAAAACATCCGGGACGCGCCAGCCTGAGTGTGCACGCGCGAGATATCGCGATTCCCCAGTATCCTCTCACGCGTGTACCTCTGCTATAGCGCGTGTCTCTGCCGCCTCAACCTCAACCCACATTAAACAGAGGGAGGCAGGCAGAGCATGGAGCGAGGTGCTACATAAATGCACTGGGGAACAACACACTCGCTTCCATCTTCAGGGTGAGGGACACAATGTATCAACCCTGGCAAGGGATAACGTGGGTGGTGATGGTCTCTTCAGGCTGATCCTAGAGAAAAAAAAAATACAAGGCTCTGTGTGGTTTGTGGCGCTTTATACTGGAAGGTTCCTAATTAATTAATCAATCTACTGCTTACTAATTGGTCTCTAATTCTGGTTGTACCTAGGGGACTTAACCCTTTGGTGTGTGCTGCCAAGGACGAACAGGAAATATATATATATACACACTTCATTTTTTTATTTTTTCATGGTCAAAGCTTATAGTGGCCAATTTCAGTGCAACAAGAAACATATATTCTCAGTTCACTGTTGCAGTTATTTCTGATGAAAGCGTATAGTGGCGTATTTCAGTACTGCAAGAAATATATATACGCACTACACTCTTGAAATTTTTTCATGGTCAAAGCGTAAAGTGGCCAATTTCAGTGCAAAAAGAAATTTATATTCTCAGTTCACTACTGCACTTATTTCTGTTAAAAGCGTATAGGAGCGTATTACAGTGAAAAAAGATAAATATTTACGTACTGCACTGTTGCAGTTATTTCTGCTGAAATTGTATAGGGGCGTATTACAGTAAAAAATTAAAAATATATATACACTGCAATGTTGCATTTATTTCTGGTGAAAGCGTAAAGGGGCATATTTCAGTACCTTAAGAAATATATATATACACTTCATGCTTTAATGTTTTTTCTGTTCAAAGCGTATAGTGGCCATTTTCAGTGCAACAAGAAATATATATTCTCAGTGCACTGCTGCAGTTATTTCTGGTGAAAGCATGTAGGGGTGTATTTAAGTACTGCAAGAACTATATAAACGCATTTAACTCTGTATTTTTTTTTTTCTGGTCAAAGCGTATAGTGAACAATTTCAGTGCAACAAGAAATATATATTCTCAGTTCACTGCTGCGGTTATTTCTGCAGAAAGCTTATAGGGGCGTATTTCAGTACTGCAAGAAATATATAGACGCACTTCATTTTTTTTATTTTTTCATGGTCAAAGCGTATAGTGGCCTAATTCAGTCCAACAAGAAATATATAGCCTCAGTTCACTGCTGCAGCTATTTCTGGGGAAAGCGTATAGGGGCGTATTTCAGTACTGCAAGAAATATATATACGCACTTCAATCTTTAATTTGTTCATGGTTAAAGTATAGAGTGGCCAATTTCAGTTCAAAAAGAAATTTATATTCTCAGTTCGCTTCTGCATTCATTTCTGTTAAAAGCGTATAGGGGCGTATTACAGTAAAAAAAGAAAAATATATATGCACACTGCACTGTTGCAGTTATTTCTGGTGAAAGCCTAAAGTGGCATATTTCAGTGGTTTAAGAAATATATATACGCACTTCACACTTTAATTTCTTTCTCGTCAAAGCTTATAGTGGCTAATTTCAGTGCAACAAGTAATATTTTTTCTCAGTTCACTGCTGCAGTTATTTTTGGTGAAAGCGTATTTCAGTAATTTAAGTACTTCACTCTTTATTTTACATTTTTTCTGGTTAAAGCATATAGTGAACTATTTCAGTGCAACAAGAAATATATATTCTCAGTTCACTTCTGCAGTTATTTTTAGTAAAAACATATAGAGGCGTATTTCAGTACTTCAAGAAATATATAAACGCACTTCACTCTTTAATCTTTTTCTGGTAAAAGCGTATAGTGGGCAATTATAGTGTAGTAAGAAATATATATTCTCATTTCACTGCTGCAGTTATTTCTGGTGAAAAAGTATAGCGGCGTAGTACTTCAAGAAATGTACGCACTTCACTCTTATTTAAATTTTTTTCTCTTTCAAGAGTGTAGTGAACAATTTCTGTGCAACAAGAAATATATATTCCCAATTCACTGCTGCAATTATTTCTAGTGAAAGTGTATAGGGGCGTATTTCAGTGCTTCAAGAAAATATAAACGCACTTCACTGCTAATTTTTTTATGGTCAAAGCGTATAGTGGCCAATTTCAGTGCAGCAAGATATATATATTCTTAGTGCACTGCTGCAGTTATTTCTGGTGAAAGCATATCTGGGTGTATTTCAGTACTGCAAGAAATATATATATATACACACTTCATTTTTTTATTTTTTCATGGTCAAAGCTTATAGTGGCCAATTTCAGTGCAACAAGAAACATATATTCTCAGTTCACTGTTGCAGTTATTTCTGATGAAAGCGTATAGTGGCGTATTTCAGTACTGCAAGAAATATATATACGCACTACACTCTTGAAATTTTTTCATGGTCAAAGCGTAAAGTGGCCAATTTCAGTGCAAAAAGAAATTTATATTCTCAGTTCACTACTGCACTTATTTCTGTTAAAAGCGTATAGGAGCGTATTACAGTGAAAAAAGATAAATATTTACGTACTGCACTGTTGCAGTTATTTCTGCTGAAATTGTATAGGGGCGTATTACAGTAAAAAATTAAAAATATATATACACTGCAATGTTGCATTTATTTCTGGTGAAAGCGTAAAGGGGCATATTTCAGTACCTTAAGAAATATATATATACACTTCATGCTTTAATGTTTTTTCTGTTCAAAGCGTATAGTGGCCAATTTCAGTGCAACAAGAAATATATATTCTCAGTGCACTGCTGCAGTTATTTCTGGTGAAAGCATGTAGGGGTGTATTTAAGTACTGCAAGAACTATATAAACGCATTTAACTCTGTATTTTTTTTTTTTTGGTGAAAGCGTATAATGGCCAGTTTCAGTGCAACAATAAATATATATTCTTAGAGCACTGCTGCAGTGATTTCTGTTGAAAGCGTATAGGGGCGTTTTTCGCTACTTCAAGAAATATATGTATGCACTTCACTCTTTAATTTCTTTGTGGCCAAAGCGTATAGTGGCATAATTCAGTCCAACAAGATATATATTTATACTCAGTTCACTGCTGCAGTTATTTCTGGTGAAAGCGTATAGGGGAGTACTTCAGTAGTTTAAGAAATATATATACGCAGTTCACTCTAATTTCTTTCTAGTCGAAACGTATAGTGGCCTAAGTCAGTCCAACAATAAAAATATATTCTCAATTCACTGCTGCAGTTATTTCTGGTGAAAGCTTATAAGTGTGTATTTCAGTACTTCAAGAAATATCCATACGCACTTCACTTTTTATTTTAATTTTTTTTCTGGTTGAAGAGTATAGTAATAAGAAATGACATATTATGGTACTTGTGGTCCACTGTGGGCATCCTCCACCGTATGAATTTATTTATTTATTTATTTTTATAGAATTTTTCATAGAAAAAACTATGAGTAACAGACAGTAGCAGTAACAGTTACAAGTACGGTTGCATATAAAAGTACAGGCAATGGGGTGGCAGTAGAATAAGCAATTATCACATAGAGAAGTGTGCGGGTCAAATGTACATAGCGTATGTAAACAGAACATAGAAACTGCAGAAATTTTTGTATGCCAGGAATAATTGTGATGGTCCTTATAACAGAAGGCATGGCTGTTTTCAGGTAGTGTATCCCAACAACTTTGTATTAGTACCCATCACCTCACGTTTAAACAAAGGGTCGTGTTGAGGTTAATAGAGTAAGAAGCGATTAATAATCATTGAGGAGGAGAAAAGGGTCCTCAAATAACCAGTAGGTACCAGTGGGCAGATAGGGATAGTCAAGCTGACTAGACAGGGGTAAGCTCGATGGTACTTGGTAGATGGGGGGGGGGGGTTTGAGGGATAGGGGGATGACGCAAGATGGAGCGGGGGCAAGTTAAAAGGGGTTGGGGAATCTAAAGGATTTCCACTTGTTCCAGAGTTTAAGAAAGGTAAGATGGGTACGGGATTCCCAAGATGACAATTCTTAAAAGCGATAGATTTGGTCTAGCTTCAGCTTCCAAAGTTCGAGGTCTGGGAGGGAGGTCTGGAGCCAATACTTGGGAATAAGGAGACGTGCTTCAATCAACAGCTGTCAAAAGAGTTATGGCAAATGTATTGGTTGACGTAAAATGACAGGAGAGCAATTGATGGGGACATGGTTATTGTAGTTTGACAATTTTGGTTAGCATGATGGAATATGTCGGTCCACCATTTGTTAATCTTCGTGCATTCCCACCAAAGGTGGAGAAATGTCCCTCTTTCCTCTTTACACCTCCAACATCTATTCGAGGCCTCAGGTGTGAAAAGAGCTGTTTTGATCGGTTTGATATACCATTGGGTTAGAAGCTTATAATTGTTTTCCTGGATGCGTACACATCATGAAGTTTTATGTGGTGCCTCAAGAAGTTTAGGGAGAATGTTATGCGATATCTCAATTTTAAGGTCTTGTTCCCAGGAACGGATGAAAGCCGGTTTGGAGGTAATTGGGGGTGAGCGAAGTTTGTTATAGAGAAGGGAGATGGGTTTGTTGGGGGGGTTGGCATGAGAAATAAGCGCTTCCATCCAAACTATAGGGCGGTGGAGTTCCCCCCTAATTGCGTATTTAAGAGTGAAGTTCCGAAGAATGGGGATTAAGGTTAGGTCACAAGGCTGAGGGTTAAGAAGGAAGGACATGGCCTCTTTGGTGAAGCTGGCCCGCTTCATCTAAAAGCGACCTAATTAGGAGGGTGGAGAGTTTTGCCCTGCTAGGGGAAGAACTCAGTAGGGAAGGATCGGAAACTCCCAAAACATCGCCAATAGTAAGCAGAGGAGAAGGAAAAGGGATGTTACAGTGGGAGGATTTAAGTCATGACCATGCTGCTAAAGTGGCTTTGATAATGGGGTAGGCAGACATGTGCATAAAAGGCAGGACCCCGTTACCCAGTAGAAAGGCTCTGAAGGGTTTACCTAGAATTGAGCATTCCAAAGAAACCCAAGGTCTATGGGGGGAGCCACGTAGCCAGTCTACAGCTCTGGCTAGTAATATGGCTTTACCATAGAGCTCAGGGTCTGGGAGTCCAATACCACCTACCTATATGTGCCTAGTTAGACGAGTGTATGACAGCCTGGCTTTTTTCCCTCACCATAAAAAGGAGGCAAACTTTTGTCTGATCGCGGTGTAATAAGAGGTAGTTATAGGGATGGGACGGACTTGTTGTATGCAGGTTAGGCAGGGTAGAATCAGGGGATAGTTGGGATTTTTTTTATTTAGATTATCTATTGCTTGGGAAATAGACAGTTTTAGGGGGATGTAATTTAGGGAAAAAAGATCGGGGATTTGTAGGCTTATTTTAACTCTCAGGTATGTGATCGTAGGGGATGACCAACTAAAAGGGGAATTCAGCATTAATTTCCATTTGGTAGTATAAGGGATGCCGGTGCAGATAACGAGGGACTTGTTTGCATTCATTTTAAAGTTGGATAAGGAGCCAAATTGCACTAGGTGATTTTGGATGATTGGGATGGAGGTGCTGGAGTTGGAAGTTAAAATCAGGACATCATCGGCAAAGGCCGCTATTTTATGTTCCCTGCCTCCAACAACAGGACCCTTAATAGAAGGGTCCGTTCGTAGGGCAGTTAGCAGGGGTTCCATTGTTAAGACGAAAAGGAGAGGTCAGAGGGGACAACCCTGTCAAGTGCCGTTAGCTATACCGAAGGAGGGGGAAAGGGAACCATTGACCATTACATGCACTAAAGCATGTGTGTACATTGTAAAGACTGCACCGACATAGGCTTCAGGTAAGCCAAATCGCAACAGGGTCAGTCTCAGGTAGTTCCAATTTACTCGATCAAATGCTTTCTCAGCATCTGTGCTGAGAAGCAAGAGAAGAGACGAAGTGTGGGAGGAATGGCACAATAAGTCCAACACTCTAGAAGTGTTGTCTCTACCCTCTCTGTTGCGGATGAAGCCCATCTGATCACCATGTACTAGCGCAGGTAATAATTTGGAGAGACAGTCAGCCAAAATTTTTGCCAATAATTTCAAGTCTATATTGAGCAAAGAAATGGGCCTATAGTTAGCACATAGACCATGGTCTTTCCCCTCCTTCGGTATAAGCGCAATGTGGGCAGTCACCATGTCTCTGGACAGGGGGGTACCCGACAGAGAGAGGCTACAAACCTCCAGAAAGAGAGGAAGAAGTTGTTTTCGAAAGGTTTTAAAATAGAGAGCAGGGAGGCCATCGGGGCCCAGACTTTTCCCCAGGGGTAGGTGGTGTAGAGCACCTAGTAGTTCCTCTGCGGTGAATGGGGTCATCAGGGAGTGTTTCTGAGAGCTAGAGAGGGTAGGGATTCGGAGAGAGTTTAGGAAATCGTTTACCATAGCAGTATGAGACTCCATCGTAAGATTTTGTGGAAGATTGTACAGGTTTTCATAAACGATTAGCTTCGTGGAGAAAATGGCATTGCCAGATGGGGAGGTTAATTGATGAATGTACAGTTGTGTTCAAAATTATTCAACCCCCAATGCTGTAAAGGGTTTTAGGGAATTTAGTGTACATTTGTAAATGTGTTCAGAATGAAATCTTACAAGGACTTTTTAAAGAACCAAATGCAACTAAAATGACATCAATTGTTTTTGTAATACAGTATTAAATGTTTTTTTTGTGAATTCTTCATTGACACAATTATTCAACCCCTAACCCTGGGAACACACCTGAGCGTTTTTTAGCGCATTCATACGTGCTGAAAAACGCTCAACATGTGAAAAGCCATGCATCCCTATGTGCATGGTTCACATGTCGCGTTGGGTGCCGTGACTATCGCGCGGCAGCACGCGCGATCCAACCCATATTCTATTATGGGAGCGCGCATATGCGCGCCCTGGGAACACGCAAAGTGTGTTCCCAGGGTAAAAGACTACCACTCTTAAGAACAGAGGTTCATTCAAGTGTTTTCGATCAGGTATTGAAAACACCTGTGGATGTCAAGGAGCAGCAATCAAGCATAATAAGCGCCAATTAGACAGCTCCTTCTAGACATTTACTGGTGTGTTTACAAACATGGTAAAGTCAAGAGAATGTCTTCACAGGAAGGGCAATGGCTATAAGAAGATTGCAAAGATGTTAAACATACCAAGAGACACCATAGAAAGCATCATTCGCAAATTAAAGGCAAAGGGCACTGTTGAAACGCTACCTGGTCGTGGCAGAAAGAAGATGCTGACTTCGACTGATGTGCGGTACCTGAAGCACAAAGTGGAGAAAAATCCCTGTGTGACTGCTGAGGAACTGAAAAAAGATTTGTCAGATGCGGGTACTGAAGTTTCAGCTCAGACAATAAGGCGCACACTGCGTAATGAAGGCCTCCATGCCAGAACTCCCAGGCGCACCCCCTTGCTGTCTCCAAAGATTAAGAAGAGTTGACTGCAGTATGCCAAAAGTCATGTGGACAAACCACAAAAGTTTGGGGATAATGTTCTGTGGACTGATGAAACAAAATTAGAACTGTTTGGGCCCATGGATCAACGCTATGTTTGGAGGAGGAAGAACTAGAAAAGAACACCTTGCCTACTGTGAAGCATGGCGGGGGGTCAATCATGCTTTGGGGCTGTTTTGCTTCTACAGGTACAGGGAAGCTTCAGCGTGTGCAAGGTACCATGAATTCTCTTCAGTACCAGGAGATATTGGATGAAAATGTGATGCAGTCGGTCACAAACCTGAGGCTTGGGAGACATTGGACCTTTCAACAGGACAATGATCCCAAGCATACCTCCAAGTCCACTAGAGCATGGTTGCAGATTAAAGGCTGGAACATTTTGAAGTGGCCATCGCAGTCACCAGACTTAAATCCGGTTGAGAACCTCTGGTGGGACTTAAAGAAAGCAGTTGCAGCGTGCAAGCCTAAGAATGTGACTGACCTGGAGGCTCTTGCCCATGCAGAATGGGCGAAGATACCTGTAGATCGCTGCAAGACACTTGTGTCAAGCTATGCTTCACGTTTAAAAGCTGTTATAACTGGAAAAGGATGTTGTACTAAGTACTAAGATTGAATGTCACTTGGGGGTTGAATAAAACTGATAATGATGTGAGCACAGAAAAGACATTTGTGGTTATTTCATTATAAATGTTATGTTATATTTGTCTGACTTACAAGTGCCTCTTTGATTTAATTGTAAACAAGATGACTGAAATGATCAAAATCAATGTCAAATTGGCCAAAACACTCAATTTCAGTGGGGGTTGAATAATTTTGAACACAACTGTAGTTATTGGACTTTCTAGCCTTAATCCTGTGCATTAAAAATTTTGAGGCCTTGTCGCCGTGGGTGAAAAACTTATGTTGAAAGTTCAGAAAGTATTTAGCTGAGCGAGCCTGTAGTAAGGTTTTCAGTTCAGCTCTGGAACTAGCAAGCGTCTGGAAGAGGCGATCAGATGAGTTTTTTTTGTGGATGGATTCTAGATATTGAATCTTGGTCAGGAGGGAGTCTATTTGTTTCTCTCTACACTTTTTTTAAGTGGAAGCTTATGCTTATAAACTGGCCTCTGATGTAGGGTTTGTGAGCGTCCCAGAGGGTCTGGGGTGATATGGAGGGATGTTTGTTGATAGAGATATATTCTTCTAGAAGAGAGGAGATTTTTGTGACAGTTGTAGGGTCACCCAAGAGGGACTCATTAAGGGGCTAATGAAACACTTTGGGAGTAGGGAGGGGAGCAACAATAGTAAGGGAAATTGGGGCATGGTCTGACATATGGATAGAACCAATGTCGGCGCTGCGGCAGAGATGGAGGTATGTTTTGGAAATGAAGAGGTAATCCATGCTGTGGTAAGAACCGTGTACGTAGGAGAAAAATGTATAATCAAGCATATCAGGGTGTAATGAACATCAGACGTCAACCAAATGTAGGCTCCAGACCTCCCTTCCAAAGGCTCTCAAGGCGCATGAGGAAAGTGGAGATTTGTGGGAGGAGGAATCTAGGTTAGGGTTTAGGGCGACATTAAAGTCACCGCCAAGGGACTCCTGGAAGGAGGCTATTATAAGACAAATGTTTGTCAGCCACTGCACTTGCTTGACATCGGGAAAGTATAAATTGACAATGGTATAAACTCGGGAGCCAATGTGTCCCTTAACCATGATGTACCTTCCATCTGGATCCTGAACATGATTGGCATACTTAAAAGTAAGATTCTTTTGAAAGCCAATGATAACTCCGCTGGATGCAGAGGAATATCCACCGCAGTGGTACCATTGGGGGAAGTTTGAAAAAGAGAGGTTAGGGTAACAGTTGAACTCAAAGTGTGTCTCCTGGAGAAAAACTACATTGGAGCCAGATTTTCGCAATAAAGAGAATATTTGGCTCTGTTTTGAAGGCGATTTGAAGCCTTTGACATTGTAAGATGTTACGTGTATGTCAGCAATGGTAGCTCCCCAATAGTTGAAGCGAAGGTATAATGAAGCAGTCCCCCAGAGAGACGTGTCTTGAGAGTGAAGTGTAGGTCAGAGGTACAAAGACCTGAAGATGGTAGTAGTAGGGACCACCATAGTTCAGGATGCAGATAGAGGGGTACCTGTACTGAGAAAGTAAATTGCAACAAATATAAGAGTAAACAAAAATTGAACAATAAGTAATAACAATAAAGGAAAAACATGGACATAGCATCGTGGGGCTATAATCAACAAGCCCAATGGGAAGGGGGAAGTAGTAGTCGAACGACCTTATTTATGAACCCGTAGGCACATACTGTATAGGACAGGGAAAACAGGTGGTAGACATTGGCAACCAAAACCGCAATGAGCAGACTGACTGCTAGTAGAAAGAGGATTAATAGGGAAGGGGGAGAGAGGAGCAGAGATGAGTACATGGGTAGGCAAGAATTACTGTAAGTAAATAAGTACTGGAGGCCAGCATAGGGGGTGAGAAAAATAGATAGAGGTCGTAGGTAGATAGAAGATTAAGAAAAAGGTTAGGAAGACATGACTTTACTATTCTTGTAAGAGTATTTTAGGTGTTGATTGATAGGTTCTCATCTTGGACCTTTGTGATTTTGGTGTGCGCTGGACCTCAAACGGGAGGATGGAGGGGAGATCTGGAAGGTCGGATAGATCTTTGTATAGGGCCCAGTCCTCGATGTTCAGTGGTTGTATCTCCAGGTGCTCATAGACTGACTGCAGATCTGAGTAAGCAGTGATGTTGAAGCGCTTGCCTGCTTGCTGGAATGAGAGGCCAAACGGTTATGACCATCTGTAGGGGATCTTATTCGTACGAGGCCAGTCCGTGAGTGGTTTGAGGGCCCTCAGTTTTTTAAGGGTGGATGGGGCTAAGTCCTGAAATATAGCAATTTGGGCCCCTTCATAAGAAACATTGTTTTGGGTTCGGGCTGCCTCCAGGATGGCTGCTTTGACTTGAAAATTTAAGAAACGGCAGATGACGTCTCTGGGGGGTTCATCAGGTTTCGGCTTGGGGCACAGCGACCTATGTGCCCTTTCAATTGTTATATCCAGAGCATAGTCGGGTCCTAGTAAGGTGCTGCAGATTGTATGCATGGCATGGAAGAGCTCACCAGGAGGCACTGATTCAGGGATCCCCCGGAACCTCAGATTATTGCGCCGTCCTCTGTTTTCCTGGTCTTCTATAGCATTATGGAGGTCGTTGAGGTAGACGCTGCAGAGGTTCAGGGACTTAGCTGTTGCGGCATGGTGATCCAGCATAGAGGCCTGGTGAGTCTCGATTTGTTCAATTCAATCGCCTATATAACGCACATCGCGACAGAGGGTGGCTATTTCTAAGGCCACCGGGTCTAGGGCTTTGTTGAAGGCCTGTTCCAGGTATCGCCTGGTCAGCGGGAGATCTTTAGTAGGGCAGGAGTCATCCGCATCGCTGTCTTCTCCTGGAGGGTCAGAAGCATGAGCCGCGGCTTTAGCAGCGTGAGCCGGCGCCATCTTTGATTCTCACGTGGCAATGGTGGCTGCAGCTTTCTTGATTAATTTCTCCATATCCCCACTCAATGTTTGTGATTTGGCAGGTAGGGGAAGCTCACTGGTCTTGGGGCTACCAATCTTCACCATTTTGCTCCTGTAGGCTTTAGATTGAAGGTGCTGAGGGCAGGAATGTTCACAGAGCGAGCTGCTGTGCGGCCATCACCGTCGAGCGCAGGCTCCGCCCCCCCATATGAATTTTGCTGGAGATCGCAGCACAACTGCATCTTGGGTTGACCACATCCTGCTTCATGCCACTTTTCAGTTGTTTTGTATATATAATTTTTTGGAGGTGTATAATGTAAATGTAGCCTGTTTTCCATCCACAGTCTACATTTAGGTGCACCTGTGAGGCCTGGGCCATATCAGTCAGTCTTGGGTGGGGCTCACAGCCTTCTCCCTCCTCTCTTTGCAGGCACGGCTACATGCTGGAGGTAACGGGAGTTTGCTGCGAGTCGGCCTTTACATTCCTGTAATTTAGCCCACTGGCCCCTGGTATTGCCGATATGGCAAAGGTAGGTGAGTGTTAGGTGCCGAGCTACTTGAGAAACCTTGGCGTGGTGCTCAGGCATAGACATGTCCTCCACAGCAGGATATGTTGACAAATCTCTCAATTTTAATATCAGTTTGAGGGCTTAGTAAGACCGCAGTGTGCACCTGTCTTGCCATTTGTTATTGCTATATTGTTATATTGTTTATCACATCCACACAATTGCCATCTTGTGTAGGATGTCTATTGTGGTGCTTGTGGTCCGCTGAGGGCATCCTCCAACGTATGCATTTTTGTTGGTGATCGCCGTTAGTAATGGGCCACAAGTGCAGGATCTGCTCCCCTGTATATATATGCACAACTGTACCTTGAGTTGAGAACATCCTGCTTTCAGTTGTGTTGAAGCGTATTGTGGCCTAATTCAGTCCAACAAGAAATATATATTCTCAGTTCACTGCTGCAGTTGTTTGTGGTGAAGGCGTATAGGGGAGCATTTCAGTACTGCAATAAATATATATACGCACTTCACTGTTTAATTTTTTTCTGGTCAAAGTGTATAGTGGCCAATTTCAGTGCAAAAAGATATTTATATTCTCAGTTCACTTCTGCAGTTATTTCTGGAGAAAACATATAGGGGCGTATTTCAGTACTTCAAGAAATATACATACACACTTCACTCTTTATTTTAATTTTTTTCTGGTTACAGCGTCTAGTGAACAATTTCAGTGCAACAAGAAATATATATTCTCAGTTCACTGCTGCAGTTATTTCTGGTGAAAGCGTATATTTACCAAACAGTGTGCACAATATAACCAGTTCATTTAGACAGTTGACAAGGGTATATAAAGACCACGTTAGAAGTTGGTGTGAGGTACAGACCCTGGAAATATATTTACGGGACAAAATTGTCCCAAGGGGTTTGAGGATTCCGATTCTGCCAGTATCGCGTATCTGCTCCCCGGACTTTTTGAAAAGATGGGAAAAAGAGTTGATTGAGTCGCGATGACTCAATTCTATTGCTTGATGAGTAAAAAAATCTCCTAGTTCAGGCAGAAAAAATACTAAAGGAGAATATTGAGAATACCAAGAAGTTCAGTAGTAACTGTGACTTTGGAATGAAAGAAAATACCTTACAATTGGCAATAGAAAAATTCACGGCTCATCTCAAGGATAAAAAACATTCCCAGTTTGTTAGGGATACATGTGACTTCAAAGAAGGCAGAATCCTAGACTTTGGCGCAAAAAAAAGCTAGTGCGCTAGAGACGGACACAAAACGTTCCTCCTCTGAGGGAGAAGGTGATTTGGAACAATCATCAAGAAACTCCCTCCTGTATAAATCACAGTCATCTAGAGGAAGGGGAAAAAATCCCAGAGGTAAGGGTGCTGGCAGAAGAGATAGAGGTGTTTTTTTAGGGACACCTCCAGTGTCAGACTACCTGTTATGAGGGAGACAGAATCCACAATAATGTGTCTCCATAAACCTCCCGCCAAGGATGATCTACAGATCATTAATTTAACCAACAAAATACTAACATCGGGTCAACTGTCTTTTTTACAGAGGCCTGTCTTTTGTACCCACTCAGAGGTATAAGTCCTTTGGGTGGGTAAAAGACATCAATCTACTTATCCGCAAATTGAAGTGGAAAAAGTTCTGTCAGACACATGACAGACGTCAATGTGTGGAGTTAGGTCTCAATCTTGAGGACCTCCCAGATAAACAGTTACTTGCAGACCTTTGGACAGAGGGGCAGAGAGAGATTGGAGCGGGCCCATACACCAAATTTGCGCTTACCCTCCACCAAGACACCCCCCATAGGTGATAATTCACCTCTTGATACATTTTTAGAGGTAGTGACAAAGGAACTTCGGGAATTGGAAAACAATATTCCTCATCACAATAACATCTCAGGGGAAGAGGTGGAGGCTCTCTTGTCTTTAGAGATGGATGCGTCAATTGTAATAAAACCCTCAGACAAGGGAGGGAATATTGTTATTTTGGAGAAGGCCAAATTCATCAGCATGTGTGAAGACATCTTAAATGATGCGACTTGTTATCAAGTTCTGGCTGATAATCCCTTATGTCTCTTTCAAAATAAACTGTCCAAACTCATAATGGAAGCCAGTGAACATAATCTGGTAGATAAATCGGAAAGGGAGTTTCTAATTCCACAACATCCCGTCATGGCTTGCTTTTATGTGTTGCCGAAGATACACAAGGGTCTGAATCCCTTAAAAGGGAGACCAATTGTGTCAGGCATTGCGAGTCTGACGCAAAACATTAGTGTGTATGTAGATACCATCCTATGCCCTTTTGTAGTGTCCTTACCCTCCTACACAAGGGATACCATGGAGGTACTGAACCGCTTAAATGGTATCTCTTGTGAGGGAGATGTTATGTTGGCCAGTCTGGACGTGGAAGCATTATAAAGCTCCATCCCACATAAGAGGGACATCCAGACTGTGCAGCATTTTCTGAAAGAAAGAGGGACCCATTATGCACTCCACAATGAATTTGTTATCTCTCTCCTGGACATTCTCCTGACTCATAATATCTTCACCTTTAATGGAAAGACTTACCGCCAGCTCAGGGGAGTGGCCATGGGAAGTCCCTGTGCCCCGTCTTTTGCCAACCTCTACCTGGCCTGGTGGGAAAAGGAGATAGTCTTTGGAGAGTCTATGGAGAGATGGTCATCATGTATCCAGCTATGGCTGCGTTTCATAGTCGACATTCTAATTCTGTGGAAAGGGGATACGAACCAGTTTAACACCTTTGTGCACGCACTCAATATTAACGATATGGGTCTCTTCTTCACCTCCACTATTGATAGTGCAGAAATTACCTTTCTAGACCTTACAATTAATAAGGATAGGGAGGGACGCATCAGCAGTCGAATGTTTTGGAAACCCACAGCAATAAACAGCTTGCTGCGGTGGGAGAGCTGGCACCCATGGGCACTTATGAGAGGTATCCCAAAGGGACAATACCTCAGAGCCAGACGTAATTGTTCTGAGACATTAGATTTCAAAAGAACTGCGGATGACCTTAAAGACAGGTTTAAGAACAAAGGGTATCCAGAAAAGGTATTAAATGAAGCATACCATGATGGTCAGTATGCAAACCGGAATACGCTACTGACTACAAAAGCAAAACAGGAGGGCGTAGATGTGACACGCATTATTGGCACATTTGATGATGGAAATAGACAAGTTAGGAATATCATCACCAGATTTTGGGGCATTTTAAAAGCAGACCCAGATGTGGGGAGCCAGTTGCCAGATACCCCCTCCATTACATATTGGAGGGTGGCAATTTGAAAGATCGGCTACGGCTAGTACATAGTTACCTCCGACCCCATTACTGACCTACTTGGCTCCCACCACCCACTAGTAGTATGTACAGATGTAGTGGATGTGTAGCGTGTGACTCCGTATTAATTGGGAAAACATTCTCCTCCACAATGACTGGTAAAATATACCACATCAATGCATTTATTAACTGCAAGACACCAGCAGTGGTGTATTTGATGACATGTATATGTGGCTTACAATACGTGGGCAAGACCACAAGGGTGCTGAGACGTAGGATCGGAGAACATCTGGGTGATACACGTAACAAGAGAGAGACCCCAATCGCAAGGCATGTGAATGAGGTCCATTCCAATTACTCAACTGCCATTAAGTTTCAAGGAATTGAACATGTCAGACAATCACCCAGAGGGGGTGACAAAGATAATAGATTTTTGAGAAAAGAGTCGGAATGGATCTTTCGTCTCTATACAGAAACACCAAAGGGACTCAATGAGAGATGCACCTTCACGTGCTTTATAGAATAACAAGGGTTGCGAATTACACGCGTAAATACATTACCGACGTGGACATATTCGTGCCAACATGAATAGATTATGGACGTGGACATATTCGTGCCAACACAATTGCTTGTGACAATATGTGAGGTCTTTTCTCTACAAAGGGGTCACCTCCTGATGTGATGCTTTGCACAGATATATGATATGACCCATACTTTTAAATCTATGTTGTGCAACTTTATCATTATAAACGCATGTGTGGCGTTTTATCTTGCGATTTCACTGTGCGTTTTATCTCGTCTGCAGGATTGTGCCATCGATTTGTGTGTGAAAACACACCCGGACACTGATTTATGTGTAAAAACACCCAGCCATATATTGCCTGTTTGGAAAATACCCCGATGAATATAGTCGCCTAAAGGTCCTCAGCATAATTAATATTCAGTATTGAATGTATGAATGGGAGATTTAAGTAGTGTACCTTGAGTAGGTTCAAGGACCTGCGGCATCATAGCATGTGACCCGCCTCTCGTCTCTGATTGGACCTCCGAGGTACAGCCTCCTGTCCATTTGAGATGACATCCCATATAAGGAGCTTGAGTGGGCGGGCGCACACAGCCATAATAGCGCCAACATTGTGCACGCTACATGTGCTAATGCACCGCCACAGATGTTCTAATTATCATTCATAACTTACTTGTAATCGTTGCTATAGGCTCCTGATGAGGCGCTCGCACAAAGAGCGCATCCTGTTACATTCTGTTACTGAGTTGTTCATTCTCAGCAGGGTCTCACCCTGGTAATTATATCTGTGTGGAGGGGAATTTACATGTGTTTATATTTACTGACCTCTGCTGGATGTTAGTTTCTGATACACAGAACACGGTGGTGTGATACATTGTTGCACACACCATGCACAGAAACATTACCCCTCCATTATTTGCCTGTTTGTTCCCCTGAGGGGATGGTATCACTGACAATTTTAAATAATACAAGAATAAAGGTGTTATTATTTTTATTTTAACCGTCTTTATAGGCAGTGAATCACAACTAATGAACTGAGACAGAACCCTTCTTCTAAAGATTTTTTTCAGTTCGAAAGCGTATAGGGGCGTATTTCAGTACCTCAAGAAATATGTATACGCAGTTCATTCGAATTTCTTTCTGGTCAAAGCATATAGAGGCCTAATTCATTCCAACAAGAAATATATATTCTCCGTTCACTGCTGCAGTTATTTCTGGTGAAAGCGTATAGGGGCATATTTCAGTACTTCAAAAAACATATATACATACTATACTCTTTCATTTTTTTCTGGCAAAAGCATATAATGGCCAATTTGAGTGTAACAAGAAATATATATTATCAGTTCACTGCTGCAGTGATTTCTGTCAAAAGAGTATAGGGGCGAATTTCATTAGTTTAAGAAATATATATACACAGTTCACTATTTAATTTCTTTCTCCTCAAAGTATATAGTGGCCAATTGCAGTGCAAAAAGAAATTTATATTCTCAGTACACTGCTGCAGTTATTTCTTGTGAAAGCATATAGGGGCGTATTTCAGGACTTCAAGAAATATATATACGCACTTCACAAATTAATTTTTTTCATAGTCAAAACATATAGTGGCCAATTTCAGTGCAACAAAAATGATATATTCTTAGTCCACTGCTGCAGTGATTTCTGTTGAAAGCGTATAGGGGTTTATTTCAGTAGTTCAAGACATATATATATGCAGTTCACTCTTTAATTTCTTTCTCGTCAAAGCGTATAGTGTAAACAAACTGATAAGATATCTTGGTATACGTCCTTAAATTAGAGCAGATCAATTATACAAAGGAGGACGTTAAAACAAAACAACTAAATATTTATTAATTGTTCAAATTAAAAAGACATAAGGGGTGATGTCCCACATAGGCTAACTATGGCCCAAAAACACAAACAAAAGTGTGAGAGATACAAAGTGGCTGAGGCCACTTATATTTGCCACTCTCACATATATGCAACTGACACATTAGTACTGGCAATCGAGATGTTCAACGCCAGTACCTATGTTAAATGACAAAAGATGGTCGCGCGCATGACCATCCCCGTACTATTAAACTGGATAGGTGCTGGACTGGAAAATATTGGTAGCCCACAGGTGTTGAGGGACATTAATATGGCACAATTATTCCAGCTCCAATATTTGAAAGATTGCTCAATGCATTTCCGTGTACCGAGGGGTACACTTCATCAGGAGAACGTTATCACCATTAATTAAGGATGTGGGCTTAGTAGAGCACCACATCCAACAGTAGTTGTTCAAATGGCAATAGTCACGCCAGAACAGCATGTCTAACACCAGAGAGCTGTAGCTGGAGGCCAATAACCCCTGGTGTGGTGGTGGCCAAAGCGATAGGCTGGATCAAGTTATCACCCTGCCTGATGCCGGACCTTTAGTGTGTAGAGCGGCATATATTGTTGATAGCTACAGCCCTGCCTAAGCCGTCACCTACTAATCAGAGGGATGGCGTGCTGGTATGTTAGAAGCTCGGCACTGTGATGGCCGCAAAGCGGCTCACAGGATGCTGAGCATAAAAAGAAAGAGGGACCCATTATGCACTCCACAATGAATTTGTTATCTCTCTCCTGGACATTCTCCTGACTCATAATATCTTCACCTTTAATGGAAAGACTTACCGCCAGCTCAGGGGAGTGGCCATGGGAAGTCCCTGTGCCCCGTCTTTTGCCAACCTCTACCTGGCCTGGTGGGAAAAGGAGATAGTCTTTGGAGAGTCTATGGAGAGATGGTCGTCATGTATCCAGCTATGGCTGCGTTTCATAGTCGACATTCTAATTCTGTGAAAAGGGGATACGAACCAGTTTAACACCTTTGTGCACGCACTCAATATTAACGATATGGGTCTCTTCTTCACCTCCACTATTGATAGTGCAGAAATTACCTTTCTAGACCTTACAATTAATAAGGATAGGGAGGGACGCATCAGCAGTCGAATGTTTTGGAAACCCACAGCAACGAACAGCTTGCTGCAGTGGGAGAGCTGGCACCCATGGGCACTTATGAGAGGTATCCCAAAGGGACAATACCTCAGAGCCAGACGTAATTGTTCTGAGACATTAGATTTCAAAAGAACTGCGGATGACCTTAAAGACAGGTTTAAGAACAAAGGGTATCCAGAAAAGGTATTAAATGAAGCATACCATGATGGTCAGTATGCAAACCGGAATACGCTACTGACTACAAAAGCAAAACAGGAGGGCGTAGATGTGACACGCATTATTGGCACATTTGATGATGGAAATAGACAAGTTAGGAATATCATCACCAGATTTTGGGGCATTTTAAAAGCAGACCCAGATGTGGGAGCCAGTTGCCAGATACCCCCTCCATTACATATTGGAGGGGTGGCAATTTGAAAGATCGGCTACGGCTAGTACATAGTTACCTCCGACCCCATTACTAACCTACTTGGCTCCCACCACCCACTAGTAGTATGTACAGATGTAGTGGATGTGTAGCGTGTGACTCCGTATTAATTGGGAAAACATTCTCCTCCACAATGACTGGTAAAATATACCACATCAATGCATTTATTAACTGCAAGACACCAGCAGTGGTGTATTTGATGACATGTATATGTGGCTTACAATACGTGGGCAAGACCACAAGGGTGCTGAGACGTAGGATCGGAGAACATCTGGGTGATACACGTAACAAGAGAGAGACCCCAATCGCAAGGCATGTGAATGAGGTCCATTCCAATTACTCAACTGCCATTAAGTTTCAAGGAATTGAACCTGTCAGACAATCACCCAGAGGGGGTGATAAAGATAATAGATTTTTGAGAAAAGAGTCGGAATGGATCTTTCGTCTCTATACAGAAACACCAAAGGGACTCAATGAGAGATGCACCTTCACGTGCTTTATAGAATAACAAGGGTTGCGAATTACACGCGTAAATACATTACCGACGTGGACATATTCGTGCCAACATGAATAGATTATGGACGTGGACATATTCGTGCCAACACAATTGCTTGTGACAATATGTGAGGTCTTTTCTCTACAAAGGGGGTCACCTCCTGATGTGATGCTTTGCACAGATATATGATATGACCCATACTTTTAAATCTATGTTGTGCAACTTTATCATTATAAACGCATGTGTGGCGTTTTATATTGCGATTTCACTGTGCGTTTTATCTCGTCTGCAGGATTGTGCCATCGATTTGTGTGTAAAACACACCCGGACACTGATTTATGTGTAAAAAACACCCAGCCATATATTGCCTGTTTGGAAAATACCCCGATGAATATAGTCGCCTAAAGGTCCTCAGCATAATTAATATTCAGTATTGAATGTATGAATGGGAGATTTAAGTAGTGTACCTTGAGTAGGTTCAAGGACCTGCGGCATCATAGCATGTGACCCGCCTCTCGTCTCTGATTGGACCTCCGAGGTACAGCCTCCTGTCCATTTGAGATGACATCCCATATAAGGAGCTTGAGTGGGCGGGCGCACACAGCCATAATAGCGCCAACATTGTGCACGCTACATGTGCTAATGCACCGCCACAGATGTTCTAATTATCATTCATAACTTACTTGTAATCGTTGCTATAGGCTCCTGATGAGGCGCTCGCACAAAGAGCGCATCCTGTTACATTCTGTTACTGAGTTGTTCATTCTCAGCAGGGTCTCACCCTGGTAATTATATCTGTGTGGAGGGAATTTACATGTGTTTATATTTACTGACCTCTGCTGGATGTTAGTTTCTGATACACAGAACACGGTGGTGTGATACATTGTTGCACACACCATGCACAGAAACATTACCCCTCCATTATTTGCCTGTTTGTTCCCCTGAGGGGATGGTATCACTGACAATTTTAAATAATACAAGAATAAAGGTGTTATTATTTTTATTTTAACCGTCTTTATAGGCAGTGAATCACAACTAATGAACTGAGACAGAACCCTTCTTCTAAAGATTTTTTCAGTTCGAAAGCGTATAGGGCGTATTTCAGTACCTCAAGAAATATGTATACGCAGTTCATTCGAATTTCTTTCTGGTCAAAGCATATAGAGGCCTAATTCATTCCAACAAGAAATATATATTCTCCGTTCACTGCTGCAGTTATTTCTGGTGAAAGCGTATAGGGGCATATTTCAGTACTTCAAAAACATATATACATACTATACTCTTTCATTTTTTTCTGGCAAAAGCATATAATGGCCAATTTGAGTGTAACAAGAAATATATATTATCAGTTCACTGCTGCAGTGATTTCTGTCAAAAGAGTATAGGGGCGAATTTCATTAGTTTAAGAAATATATATACACAGTTCACTATTTAATTTCTTTCTCCTCAAAGTATATAGTGGCCAATTGCAGTGCAAAAAGAAATTTATATTCTCAGTACACTGCTGGAGTTATTTCTTGTGAAAGCATATAGGGGCGTATTTCAGGACTTCAAGAAATATATATACGCACTTCACAAATAAATTTTTTTCATAGTCAAAGCATATAGTGGCCAATTTCAGTGCAACAAAAATGATATATTCTTAGTCCACTGCTGCAGTGATTTCTGTTGAAAGCGTATAGGGGTTTATTTCAGTAGTTCAAGACATATATATATGCAGTTCACTCTTTAATTTCTTTCTCGTCAAAGCGTATAGTGTAAACAAACTGATAAGATATCTTGGTATACGTCCTTAAATTAGAGCAGATCAATTATACAAAGGAGGACGTTAAAACAAAACAACTAAATATTTATTACTTGTTCAAATTAAAAAGACATAAGGGGTGATGTCCCACATAGGCTAACTATGGCCCAAAAACACAAACAAAAGTGTGAGAGATACAAAGTGGCTGAGGCCACTTATATTTGCCACTCTCACATATATGCAACTGACACATTAGTACTGGCAATCGAGATGTTCAACGCCAGTACCTATGTTAAATGACAAAAGATGGTCGCGCGCATGACCATCCCCGTACTATTAAACTGGATAGGTGCTGGACTGGAAAATATTGGTAGCCCACAGGTGTTGAGGGACATTAATATGGCACAATTATTCCAGCTCCAATATTTGAAAGATTGCTCAATGCATTTCCGTGTACCGAGGGGTACACTTCATCAGGAGAACGTTATCACCATTAATTAAGGATGTGGGCTTAGTAGAGCACCACATCCAACAGTAGTTGTTCAAATGGCAATAGTCACGCCAGAACAGCATGTCTAACACCAGAGAGCTGTAGCTGGAGGCCAATAACCCCTGGTGTGGTGGTGGCCAAAGCGATAGGCTGGATCAAGTTATCACCCTGCCTGATGCCGGACCTTTAGTGTGTAGAGCGGCATATATTGTTGATAGCTACAGCCCTGCCTAAGCCGTCACCTACTAATCAGAGGGATGGCGTGCTGGTATGTTAGAAGCTCGGCACTGTGATAGCCGCAAAGCGGCTCACAGGATGCTGAGCATAAAAAGACATAACCCCGCCCCGCTGGACGATCCCCCGGCCAGGCTGCCAATCACGTCACAGATACAGAAACCGTGTAATAGATCAGCTGACCAGCCGGAGAATGAAGGTGGGTCCCGAGGGAATCGCAATGCGTCAATGTACAGTGGGGGAATAATAAATGTGGCAAAAATACAGGATAGCACAGTCACTGATAGTGACAGGAATAGGATAGAAGACTGGCAAGTTAAAACATATCCATTAATCAGAGCTGAACCAGGCATCAGTCGACAGGCCATCAGCTGTCGATCAGAGCAGGCATCCATGTAACAGTCTATAGGTAGCAGTGATAGGCCGAAATTACGCGTATAGTGGCCTAATTCAGTCCAACAAGAAATATATATTCTCAGTTCACTACTGCAGTTATTTCTGGTGAAAGCGTACAGGGGCATATTTCAGTACTTCAAGAAATGTACATACGCACTTCACTCTTTATAAAAAAAAAATTCTATTTAAAGCGTATAGTGAACAATTTAAGTGCAACAAGAAAAATATATTTTCAGTTCACTGCTGCATTTATTTGTGGTGAAAGCCTATAGGGGAGTATTTCAGTACTTCAAGAAATATATACATACGTACTATACTCTCTATTAGAGTATAGGAGTGCAAATAGTGATGAGGAGAGTGGCACAGGAGCTTGTGTTGTGTGTGGTCAGGCTCCTGACGCAGAGGCCGTTGAGGAGGATATCAGTGATGTGCAGACACTACTCGATGATGATGAAGCCGATCGCACTTGGGAACCGGGTGAAGAAGGGGCTTCGTCATCATCAGGAGAAGAAGGTGGCAGCTTGCCCATCAGGCAGCAGCTGAGCCAGTAAGTTGCTAGCATGACCAGCAGTCAGCAGGGCGGCAGCATTGGAAGGTCGGAAGCCAAACTGGCAGGGGGTAGACCATCCACTTTGCAGCAGCCTTCCTGCGCGGAAATGAGTAGTGCATAGATTCATGAAGGCAGCGACGGTAGCAGTCAGCCAGTGAATAGTGTTAGGAGGGAAATGATTTATTTGGCTGTGTGGCAGTTTTTTGTGAAGCCGCCGGAGGAGGTAAAAATAACCATATGTAGTATATGTGGGCAGAAGGTGACGCGTGGACAGGGTGCCAATGTTGGCACCACTGCCCTGCGTCAACATATGCAGCGTCACCATAAAGTGGTCTGGGAGAACCGTGGCTCCAATGTGGTAGTCCAGCCTGCAGCAGCTACCGCTGCATCACCCAGTGGCATGCACCCAGTTTCAGCCAGTCAAGGCTCCACCACCTCAGTCGAAGGGAGCTGTCTGTCAATCCCATCTTCTGCTGGTTTAGATGATCCTGCTCCTACTCCTCGTCAGTCATTCCACCAGCAATCGATCCCCGAAGCGACTGCCAAGAGACAACAGTATGCGTGCACGCATCCAACGGCGCATAACCTGAACGTGCTCCTGTCCAAGTTGCTGGTGCTTCAGTCCCTCCTTTTCCAAGTAGTGGACTCTGCACCTTTCAGAGAACTGATGGCTTGTGCAGAGCCGAGATGGAAAGTCTCAAGCCGTCAATTCTTTGCCAAAACGCAGTACCAGCCCTGCACACACATGTAGAACCAAAGGTGGGCCAGTCCTTAAGCCTGTCTGAGTCTACCAAAGTGCACAGCAGCGCCGACTTGTGGAGCTATAACTACGGTCATGGACAATAGATGTCCTTTACGGCCCACTGGGTGAATGTGGTTCTTGCATAGCCACACCATCAACTTGGACAGGTCACGCCTCTTCCACTTCCACGTTGGCACGCTGTTGGTCCTGCGGCAATGTCTGCCTCTGCCTCCTCATCCTCCATCATGTCTTCTGCCTCTACTACAGGGACAAGTCACAGTGCCCCTCCAGCATACCACATGTGCAGGGCTCGTCGATGTCACGTTGTTCTTCACCTGGTTTGCCTTGGGAGGGGGGGAGGAACTGCTCCATGTCGTACATCAAGAAATCGAATCCTGTTTTTCTCTGCGACAGCTGAAAATTTGAACCATGCTGACCGTCAACGAGAAGAACATGGTGTCGGTGCTGCGTCAAGGAAGGCTGAGCCATGAGCCCTGCATGGCACACATGTTCAATCTGGTTGTCAAGCGGTTCCTGAAGTCTTCCACCCATCTGCAAGACATCCAAAAAATGGCCAGGACACTTTGCATGCACTTCAGCCATTCGTACACCGCAAAGAACACCCTCCTTGAGCTGCAGCGGTAGAACGACATCCCCCAACATGAAATGTGAAATGTGACTTTCCACCCAATGAAATTCCACCCTCCGTATGTTGGACCGACTATACGAACGGAGACAGGCCATCAACGATTTCTTGATGATGCAATCAAATAGGAGTACTCCCCTGTGTAACTTCGATTTCAGCCAGTGGCAGCTCATGCGTGACACCTGCCGTTTGCTCAGGCCCTTTGACGACGCCACGTTATTTTTCAGTCACCAGGACTACGGGATGAATGAGTGGATGATGTCATTCCACTGCTTCATGTCCGGGAACAGATGGTTGTAACAATGGCTAGTCAGGGGACAGGAAACAAGTGTTGAGCACGAATATTCGAAAGGCGAATTTTGATCGCGAATTTCGTCACTTTGAGAATTTGCGAATATTTAAAATATTGTGCTATATATTTGTATTTGCGCATAGTGTTGACCGCAAATATTTTAATTGCAAGTTTATCGCGAATTTAACGCGAATATCGGCACTTAGCAACATCCCTAGCAACCAATAGGAAAGTTGCCTACCACTTAGTGTTGATCGTGAATATTCTAATCGGAAATTTTTATTGTGAATATATTACAATGCCGTTTTTCACAATCAAGTAAGTAATGACGGGAGATCGGAAATTCTCAAATTTGCGAATTTATGGCGAATATTCGGCCCAAAATTTGCAAGATATCGCAAATTCGAATATTGCCTATGCCGCTCATCACTACAGGAGACGTGGTGCCTCGATCTCATGGCCACATGAGCCCTGTGTGGTCTAAACTGGAAGAAGAGGAGGAGGGGGAGCAGGAAATTGGAGCACAGGAAATGTATAACCAAATGGGTGGTTTTTCTACTCAGCTGACAGGACAGGAGGAGCAGGAGGAGGATCCACAGGATCTACTGGGCTATTAGGGAGATGAGACAGAGGACCCGGAAACACCGTGGCAGTATGCAGTGGAGATGGAGGCAGGGAGTCCGTCCGAGTCACTTGCACAAATGGACTGCTGAATGCTCACTTGCTTGCGTAGTGACAGCCGAATTGTCACCATTCGGCAGAGGATGACTTGTGGCTCTCCACCTTGTTGAACCCTCGCTACCCGTCCAGAATGGGGGCCTTTTTTACACCCACAGAAAGGGAGGACAAACTGAACTACTACAGAGACATCCTATGTAGTCAGTTTGCCACTGCCTATCTGGGCCATCGTCTATCCTCTCGCAAGTCTGACTGGGGAGGCCCTTTGCATTCACGTTCCACTGCCATGGCTGCTGGGGAGAGGTGGGGTGGCAGGAGCAGTACCAGCTCCATCAGCATCAGCCTGAGTCTACAGTCGCCGATGAGTTACTACTCACCAGCAGCAGAAGCAGGTAGACCTGGAGCAGGACCTGAACCAGCAGGTGATGGCATACTTGGACAGCACCCTGCCAACCCACATTGATGATCAGCTGGACTACTGGGCAGCCAAACTGGATTTATGGCCTAAACTAGCATAGTTTGCCCTGGAAAAGCTGTCCTGCCCGGCCAGTAGTGTGGTATCAAAGCAGATGTTTAGTGCGGAGGGGGCCATACTTACCCCAAGAAGAACTCGCCTGTCCACCTAAATGTGAAGAGACTGACCTTTGTAAAGATGAATCAGGTGTGGATCAGTCTCGATTTACCAATTCCTTATATATCTGATTAGATCATCCATGCCACCTCATCCAAACCTTGAAAAAAAGAGACCGGTTTATTATGGCTACCTACCTCAGCTACTACTCTGATGCTGCCACCCACCTGATGCCACACATCTAATGCCAAGTGCTTCCTATTTAACCCACCTTCGTCAGCGGGCACTGGTATTGCCCTCCCCACTCTGTCACTGGCTCACTTTGTGGTCTCCTGATGCTGCTGCTGCTATTTCCACACTATGTCACCTTGCCACTGTGTGGTATCCTGATGCTGCTGCTGCTGCTGCCATATCCACACTATGTCACCTTGCCACTGTGTGGTATACTGGTGCTGCTTTATCCACAATATGTCACCTTGCCACTATGTGGTATCCTGATGCTGATGCTGCTGTCATAACCACACTATGTCACCTTGCCCATGTGTGGTATCCTGATGCTGCTGCTGCCTCATCCACAATATGTCTCCTTGCCACTCTGTGGTATCCTGATGCTGCTGCCATCTCAACACTATGTCACCTTGCCACTCTGTGGTATCCTGATGTTGCTACCATATCCACACTAAGTCACCTTGCCACTGTATGGTATCTTGATGCTGCTGCTGCCTTATCCACACTATGTCACCTTGCCACTCTGTGGTATCCTACTGAAACTGCTGCTGTCGCCACCTCCCGACTCAGTCATTGTGCCACTATGTGGCCGGCTCCTGATGCAGCTGCTGCTACCACCTCCACACTTTGTAATTGGGCCACTCTGTTATTTCCTTATGCTGCCGCCACCTCCAGACTCGCTCATTGTGCCACTCGGTGGCCTCCTCATACTGCTACCAACTTCAGACTCGGTCATTGTGCCACTCGGTGGCCTCTTCATACCGCTGCCAACTCCAGACTCTGTCATTGTGCCTCTTGGTGGCCTCTTCATACTGCTGCCAACTCCAGACTCTGTCAATGTGTCACTTGGTGGCCTCTTCATACTGCTTCCACCTCCAGACCCTGTAATTGTGCTACTCTGTCATCTCCTCATGCTGCTTCCACATCACCGCTATGTAATAGGTCCACTCTGTGGACTTTTCATGCTGTTCCCACCCTCCCCACTTCATGACTGGTCAACTATTTTGGCTTTCGGCCTGGCTGACATCATCACTTATTTGACCCTTCTTCCGATCTGTCAGAAGGAAGGAAAAATGAGACTAGAGATGAGCAAATTTTTCAAATATTTTATTCGCCGGTTCACCAAATTTTTCTGGAAAAATTTGATTAGATCCAAATATATTTGAGGCGATTTACGTTAAAAAACGGCTATTTTCTGGCTGCTGAGAGCCTTTATAGTGGTGTAGTACACTGTGCCTTGCAGTAGCACGCATAGGGATTCTGCTTTGGTATTGAAATCATACTGTAAGTCAGTATGACATGCAGATGACAGGCCTCGCCCTTTGAATCACTGCATACTTCACTTACAGTTGTGTTCAAAATTATTCAACCCCCAATGCTGTAAAGGGTTTTAGGGAATTTAGTGTACATTTGTAATTGTGTTCAGAATGAAATCTTACAAGGACTTTTTAAAGAACCAAATACCACTAAAATGACTTCAATTGTTTTTGTAATACAGTATTAAATGTTTTTTTGTGTGATTTCTTCATTGACACAATTATTCAACCCCTTAAAGACGACCACTCTTAAGAACAGAGGTTCATTCAAGTGTTTTCGATCAGGTATTGAAAACACCTTTGGATGTCAAGGAGCAGCAATCAAGCATAATAAGCACCAATTAGGCAGATTTAAAAAGACTGTGATACTCAGCTCCTTCTAGACATTTACTGGTGTGTTTACAAACAATGGTGAAGTCAAGAGAATGGTCCAGGAAGACAAGAGAAGAGGTGATTTCTCTTCACAGGAAGGGCAATGGCTATAAGAAGGTTGCAAAGATGTTAAACATTCCAAGAGACACCATAGGAAGCATCATTCGCAAATTCAAGGCAAAGGGCAATGTTGAAACGCTACCTGGTCGTGGCAGAAAGAAGATGCTGACTTCGACTGATGTGCGCTACCTGAAGCGCAAAGTGGAGAAAAGTCCCCGTGTGACTGCTGAGGAACTGAAAAAAGATTTGTTAGATGCGGGTATTGAAGTTTCAGCTCAGACAATAAGGCGCACACTGCGTAATGAAGGCCTCCATGCCAGAACTCCCAGGCAAACCCCCTTGCTGTCTCCACAGAATAAGAAGAGTCGACTGCAGTATGCCAAAAGTCATGTGGACAAACCACAAAAGTGTTCTGTGGACTAATGAAACAAAATTAGAACTGTTTGGGCCCATGGATCAACGCTATGTTCGGAGGAGGAAGAACAAGGCCTATGAAGAAAAGAACACCTTGCCTACTGTGAAGCATGGCCGGGGGGTCAATCATGCTTTGGGGCTGTTTTGCTTCTACAGGTACAGGGAAGCTTCAGCGTGTGCAAGGTACCATGAATTCTCTTCGGTACCAGGAGATATTGGATGAAAATGTGATGCAGTCCGTCATAAACCTGAGGCTTGGGAGACGTTGGACCTTTCAACAGGACAATGATCCCAAGCATACCTCCAAGTCCACTAGAGCATGGTTGCAGATTAAAGGCTGGAACATTTTGAAGTGGCCATCGCAGTCACCAGACTTAAATCCGATTGAGAACCTCTGGTGGGACTTAAAGAAAGCAGTTGCAGCGCGCAAGCCTAAGAATGTGACTGAACTGGAGGCTTTTGCCCATGAAGAATGGCCGAAGATACCCGTAGATCGCTGCAAGACACTTGTGTCAAGGTATGCTTCACGTTCAAAAGCTGTTATAACTGGAAAAGGATGTTGTACTAAGTACTAAGATTGAATGTCACTTGGGAGTTGAATAAAACTGATAATGATGTGAGCACAGAACATACATTTGTGGTCATTTCATTATAAATGTTATGTTATATTTGTCTGACTTACAAGTGCCTCTTTGATTTAATTGTAAACAAGATGACTGAAATGATCAAAATCAATGTCAAACTGGCCAAAACACTCAATTTCAGTGGGGGTTGAATAATTTTGAACACAACTGTATTTGGGCAGTCACGGGGCCAAAACTGACCAAATAACTCAAGTATCAATTCGACCTTACATGTAGATGTTAGTGCCAAGAAGAAGCGCACTCCTTTTACACCCTCGTCAGCTGATTCCACATAGATGTCTACAGAATCTGTTCTATTAAACACTTATACAAGTAGAGCCCCCCTGACAGAGAGGAGGGGGTGTCAGCAGTAAGTTTGTGTTTATGTCGCCGATTATTTAGGCCTTCCTCTAAACAATCAGAACAATAACCCACAAAAAAGCAATAATCCATCAGTATTGCTAAAGGCAAAAAAAAATAAAAAATGAGTGGGTCTAAGACAGAGATGACACGTGAATGGAATATTTGCATGTCTTCTGTGTTTTGTACCCACTCCTGCTTTTGGCTAACAAATCATAACTCATTCCTGATGGCACCATACAGGCTGTAAAGCTGCTACACAGACAGGATCTGTTGTGCATCTCATTTTTCCTTCCTTCTGACAGATCTGAAGAAGTGTCAAATAAATTATGATGTCAGCAAGGCCGAAAGCCACAATAGTGGACCAGTCATGAAGTGGAGAGGGTGGAAACAGCATGAGAAGTCCACAGAGTGGACCTATGACATTGTGGTGAGGTGAAAGCAGTATGAGGAGACCACAGAGTGGCCCAATGACAGGGTCTGGAGGTGAAAGCAGTATGAGGAGGCCACCGAGTGGCACAATGACAGAGTCTATAAATGGCAGTAGTATGAGGAGGCACAATGAACGAGTCTGTAGATGGCGGCCGCATGGGGAGACCACAGAGCGGCACAATGACGGAGTCTTGTGGTGACAGCAGCATAAGGATACCACAGAGCAACACAATGAAAGAATCTGGAGGTGGCAGCAGCATGAGTAGACCAGAGAGTGGCACAATGACAGAGTGTGTGGGTGGCAGCAGAATGACTAGACCAGCAGCAGCATCAGGAGGAGGCTACAGAGTGGCACAATAACAGAGTCTGGAGGTGGCAGCAGCATGAGTAGGCCAGAGTGTGGCATAATAACAGAGTCTGGAGGTGGCGGTAGCATGAGTAGGCCACAGAGTGGCACAATGACAGAGTCTTCAGGTTGCAGCAGCATAAGGATGCCATAGGGTGGAACAATGACATAGTCTGGAGGGGGCAGCAGCATGAGTAGGCCGCAGAGTGAAACAATGACAGAGTGTGGAAGTGGCAGCAGCATAAGTAGGCCAATGAGCGGCACAATGACAGAGTGTGTAGGTGGCAGTAGCATGACTAGACTATAGAGTGGCCCAATAACAGAGTGTAGAGGTTGTAGCAGCATAAGTATGCAACAGAGTTGCACAATGACAGAGTGTGGAGGTGGCAGCAGCATGAGGAGACTACATAGCGGCACAATGACAATGAGTCGTCAGGTTGCAGCAGCATAAGGATACCAAAGAGTGGAACAATGACAGAGTCTGGAGGTGGCAGCAGCATGAGTAGGCCACAGAGTGGAACAATGACAGAGTGTAAAGGTGGCAGCAGCATGAGTAGCCAGGAGAGTGGAACAATGACAGAGTGTGTAGGTGGCAGCAGCATGACTAGACTATAGAGTGGCATGATGACAGAGTGTGGAGGTGGCAGCAGCATGAGTAGGCCACAGAGTGGCACAATGACAGAGTCTGGAGGTGTCAGCAGTAGCAGCGTCAGGAGGAGGCCACATAGTGCAACATTGACAGAGTCTCGAGGTGACAGCAGCATGACTGGGCCATAGAGTGACACAATGACAGAGTGTGGAGGTTGTAAAAGCATGAGTATGCAACAGAGTAGCACAATGACAGTGTCTGGAGGTGGCAGCAGCATGAGGAGATTACATTGCGGCACAATGACAGAGTCTGGAGGTGAAAGCAGCATGAGAAGACCACAGAGCGTTACAATGACAGAGTCTTCAGGTTGCAGCAGCATAAGGATACCACAGAGTGAAACAATGAGTGTAGAGTTGGCAGAAGCATGAGTAGGCCAAAGTGTGGCACATTGACAGAGTCTGGAGTTGGCAGCAGCATGAGTAGGCCACAGAGTGGCAAAATGACAGAGTCTTCAGGTTGCAGCTGCATGAGTAGGCCGCAGAGTGGAACAAGGACAGATTGTGAAGGTGGCAGCAGCATGAGTAGGCCTGAAAGTGGCACATCGACAGAGTGTGTAAGTGGCAGCAGCAGGAGAAGGCCACAGAGTGGCACAATGACAGAGTGTTAAGGTGGTAGCAGTATGAGTATGCAACAGAGTTGCATAATGACAGAGTGTGGAGGTGGCAGCAGCATGAGTAGGCCACGTAGCGGCAAAATTACAGAGTCTGGAGGTGGCAGCAGCATGAGAAGATCACGGAGCAGCAAGAGTCTTCAGGTTGCAGCAGCATAAGGACACCACAGAGTGGAACAATGACAGAGTGTGGAGTTGACAGCAGCATGAGTAGGCCAAAGTCTGGCACATTGACAGAGTCTGGAGTTGGCAGCAGCATGAGTAGGCCACAGAGTGGCAAAATGACAGAGTCTTCAGGTTGCAGCTGCATGAGTAGGCCGCAGAGTGGAACAATGACAGATTGTGGAGGTGGCAGCAGCATGAGTAGGCCTGAAAGTGGCACAATGACAGAGTGTGTAAGTGGCAGCAGCAGGAGAAGGCCACAGAGTGGCACAATGACAGAGTGTTAACGTGGTAGAAGTATGAGTATGCAACAGAGTTGCATAATGACAGAGTGTGGAGGTGGCAGCAGCATGAGTAGGCCACGTAGCGGCAAAATGACAGAGTCTGGAGGTGGCAGCAGCATGAGAAGATCACAGAGCAGCATAATGACAGAGTCTTCAGGTTGCAGCAGCATAAGGACACCACAGAGTGGAACAATGACAGAGTGTGGAGTTGACAGCAGCATGAGTAGGCCAAAGTGTGGCACATTGACAGAGGCTGATGTTGACAGCAGCATGAGTAGGCCACAGAGTGGCAAAATGACAGAGTCTTCAGGTTGCAGCTGCGTAAGTAGGCCACAGAGTGGCACAATGACAGAGTGTTGAGGTGGTAGCAGCATGAGTATGCAACTCAGTTGCATAATGACAGAGTGTGGAGGAGGCAGCAGCTGGAGAAGGCCACAGAGTGGCACAATGACAGAGTGTTAAGGTGGTAGCAGTATGAGTATGCAACAGAGTTGCATAATGACAGAGTGTGGAGGTGGCAGCAGCATGAGTAGGCCACGTAGCGGCAAAATTACAGAGTCTGGAGGTGGCAGCAGCATGAGAAGATCACGGAGCAGCAAGAGTCTTCAGGTTGCAGCAGCATAAGGACACCACAGAGTGGAACAATGACAGAGTGTGGAGTTGACAGCAGCATGAGTAGGCCAAAGTGTGGCACATTGACAGAGTCTGAAGTTGGCAGCAGCATGAGTAGGCCACAGAGTGGCACAATAACAAAGTGTGGAGGTGTCGGCAGCAGCAGCCTCAGGACCATACAGGCCGTAAAGCTGCTACACAGACAGGTTCCGTTGTAAGTCTCGTTTTTCCTTCCTTCTAACAGATCCGAAGAAGTGTCAAATAAATGATGATGTCAGCCAGGCCGAAAGCCACAATAGTGGACCAGTCATGAAATGGGGAGGGTGGGAACACCATAAGAAGTCCACAGAGTGCACCTATAACATAGTAGTGAGATGGAAGCAGTGTGAAGAGACCACAGAGTTGCTCAATGACAGGGTCTGGAGCTGGAAGCTTTATGAGGAGGCCACTGAGTGGTACAATGACAGAGTCTGTAGGTGGCAGCAGCATGAGTGGGCCAAAGAGTGGCATGATGAAAGAGTATGGAAGTGTCGGCAGCAGCAGCATCGGGGGAAGGTCACAGAGTGGCACAATGACAGAGTCTGGAGGCGGCAGCAGCATGAGTGGGCCACAGAGTGGCACAAAGACAGAGTGGGGAGGACGGAACAGCATGAGTATGCAACAGAGTGGCACAATGACAGAGTCTGGAGGTGGCAGCAGCATGAGGAGATTACATAGCGGCACAATGACAGAGTCTGGAGCTGGCAGCAGCATGAGAAGATTACATATTGGCACAATGACAGAGTGTGGAGTTGGCAGCAGCATGAGTGGAACAATGACAGATTGTGGAGGTGGCAGCAGCATGAGTAGGCCCGAGATTGGCACAATGACATAGTGTGTAGGTGGCAGCAGCATGACTAGACCATAGAGTGGCACAATGACAGGGTGTGGAAGTGGCAGCAGCATGAGTAGGCCACAGAGTGGCACAACGACAGAGTCTGGAGGTGGCAGCACAAGGAGGCCACAGAGTGGCACCATGACAGAGTCTGGAGGTGTCGGCAGCAGCATCTGGAGGAGGCCACAGAGTGGCACAATGACAGAGTCTGGAGGTGGCAGCAGCATGAGTGGGCCACAGAGTGACACAATGACAGAGTGGGGAGGACCTAACAGCATTAGTATGCAACAGAGTGGCACAATGACAGAGTCTGGAGGTGGCAGCAGCATGAGGAAATTACATAGCGGCACAATGACAGAGTCTGGAGGTGGAAGCAGCATGAGAAGACCACAGAGCAGCACAATTACAGAGTCTTTAGGTTGCAGTAGCATGAGTAGGCCGCAGAGTGGAACAATGACAGAGTGTGGAGGTTGCAGCAGCATGAATATGCCAGAGAGTGGCACAATGACAGAGTGTGTAAGTGGCAGCAGCATGATTAGACCATAGAGTGGCATAATGACAAAGTGTGGAGGTGGCAGCAGGATGAGTAGGCCACAGAGTGGCACAATGACAGAGTGTGGAGGTGGCAGCAGCATGAGTAGGCCACAGAGTGGCACAATGACAGAGTCTGGAGGTGGCAGCAGCACGAGAAGGCCACAGAGTGGAACAATGACAGAGTGTTGAGGTGGTAGCAGCATGAGAATGCAACAGAGTTGCATAATGACAGAATGTGGAGGTGGCACGAACATGAGCATACTACATAGCGGCACAATGAAAGAGTCTGGAGGTGGCAGCAGCATGAGAAGACCACAGAGCGGCACCATGACACAGAGATACCACAGAGTGAAACAATGAAAGAGTGTAGAGTTGGCAGAAGCATGAGTAGGCCAAAGTGTGGCACATTGGCAGAGTCTGGAGTTGGCAGCAGCATGAGTAGGCCACAGAGTGGCAAAATGACAGAGTCTTCAGGTTGCAGCTGCATGAGTAGGCCGCAGAGTGGAACAAGGACAGATTGTGAAGGTGGCAGCAGCATGAGTAGGCCTGAAAGTGGCACATCGACAGAGTGTGTAAGTGGCAGCAGCAGGAGAAGGCCACAGAGTGGCACAATGACAGAGTGTTAAGGTGGTAGCAGTATGAGTATGCAACAGAGTTGCATAATGACAGAGTGTGGAGGTGGCAGCAGCATGAGTAGGCCACGTAGCGGCAAAATTACAGAGTCTGGAGGTGGCAGCAGCATGAGAAGATCACGGAGCAGCAAGAGTCTTCAGGTTGCAGCAGCATAAGGACACCACAGAGTGGAACAATGACAGAGTGTGGAGTTGACAGCAGCATGAGTAGGCCAAAGTCTGGCACATTGACAGAGTCTGGAGTTGGCAGCAGCATGAGTAGGCCACAGAGTGGCAAAATGACAGAGTCTTCAGGTTGCAGCTGCATGAGTAGGCCGCAGAGTGGAACAATGACAGATTGTGGAGGTGGCAGCAGCATGAGTAGGCCTGAAAGTGGCACAATGACAGAGTGTGTAAGTGGCAGCAGCAGGAGAAGGCCACAGAGTGGCACAATGACAGAGTGTTAAGGTGGTAGCAGTATGAGTATGCAACAGAGTTGCATAATGACAGAGTGTGGAGGTGGCAGCAGCATGAGTAGGCCACGTAGCGGCAAAATGACAGAGTCTGGAGGTGGCAGCAGCATGAGAAGATCACAGAGCAGCATAATGACAGAGTATTCAGGTTGCAGCAGCATAAAGATAACACAGAGTGGAACAATGACAGAGTCTGGAGGTGGCAGCAGCATGAGTAGACCAGAGTGTGGCACAATGAGAGAGTCAGTAGTTGGCAGCAGCATGATTAGGCCACAGAGTGTCACAATGACAAAGTGTGGAGGTGTCGGCAGCAGCAGCAGCACCAGGACCATACAGGCCGTAAAGCTGCTACACAGACAGGATTTGTTGTGCGTCTCGTTTTTCCTTCCTTCTGACAAATACGAAGAAGTGTCAAATCATTGATGATGTCAGCCAGGCGAAAGCCACAATAGTGGACCAGTCATGAAGTGGTGAGGTGGAAGCAGTATGAGGAGACCACAGAGTTGCTCAATGACAGGGTCTGGAGGTGGAGGCAGTTTGAGGAGCCCACCGAGTGGTAAAATGACAGAGTCTGTAGGTGGCAGCAGTATGAGGACTTTCCAGTTATAACAGCTTTTAAACGTGAAGAATAGCTTGACACAAGTGTCTTGCAGCGATCTACGGGTATCTTCGCCAATTGTTCATGGGCAAAAGCCTCCAGTTCAGTCACATTCTTAGGCTTGCGCGCTGCAACTGCTTTCTTCAAGTCCCACCAGAGGTTCTCAATCAGATTTAAGTCTGGTGACTGCGATGGCCACTTCAAAATGTTCCAGCCATTAATCTGCAACCATGCTCTAGTGGACTTGGAGGTATGCTTGGGATTATTGTCTTGTTGAAAGGTCCAACGTCTCCCAAGCCTCAGGTTTGTGACGGACTGCATCACATTTTCATCCAATATCTCCTGGTACTGAAGAGAATTCATGGTACCTTGCACACGCTGAAGCTTCCCTGTACCTGTAGAAGCAAAACAGCCCCAAAGCATGATTGACCCCCCGGCCATGCTTCACAGTAGGCATGGTGTTCTTTTCTTCATAGGCCTTCTTACTCCTCCTCCAAACATTACATTGATCCATGGGCCCAAACAGTTCTAATTTTGTTTCATCAGTCCACAGAACACTATCCCAAAACTTTTGTGGTTTGTCCACATGACTTTTGGCATACTGCAGTCGACTCTTCTTATTCTTTGGAGACAGCAAGGGGGTGCGCCTGGCAGTTCTGGCATAGAGGCCTTCATTACGCAGTGTGTGCTTAATTGTCTGAGCTGAAACTTCAGTACCCGCATCTGACAAATCTTTTTTCAGTTCCTCAGCAGTCACACAGGGACTTTTCTCCACTTTGCGCTTCAGGTAGCGCACAGCAGTCGAAGTCAGCATCTTCTTTCTGCCACGACCAGGTAGCATTTTAACAGTGCCCTTTGCCTTGAATTTGCGAATGATGCTTCCTTATGGTGTCTCTTGGTATGTTTAACATCTTTGCAATCTTCTTATAGCCATTGCCCTTCCTGTGAAGAGAAATCACCTCTTCTCTTGTCTTCCTGGACCATTCTCTTGACTTCACCATGCTTGTAAACACACCAGTAAATGTCTAGAAGGAGCTGAGTATCACAGTCATTTTAAATCTGCCTAATTGGTGCTTATTATGCTTGATTGCTGCTCCTTGACATCCACAGGTGTTTTCAATACCAGATCGAAAACACTTGAATGAACCTCTGTTCTTAAGAGTGGTAGTCTTTAAGGGGTTGAATAATTGTGTCAATGAAGAAATCACAAAAAAAAAACATTTAATACTGTATTACAAAAACAATTGATGTCATTTTAGTGGCATTTGGTTCTTTAAAAAGTCCTTGTAAGATTTCATTCTGAACACAATTACAAATGTACACTAAATTCTCTAAAACTCTTTACAGCATTGGGGGTTGAATAATTTTGAACACAACTGTAATCCACATAGTGGATATGATATACCTCCTAGATAATGCATCTATTCCAGTGGTGGACTAGGCATTAAAATCTAACATTTATTAGTTCATTAAAATACACCAACTAAACAGTGAGACAACAATACGTGGAAGCACAACAGTGGCGGCCTTGTCTCTATATTCACTATGTACTAATCATTATGCCAGCACTGATATGCACCACTAATACCATAATATACAAAATTTAAGTAAAAAGGTTCTATCTCACCACTTTTCTTGTTAATATCCAAATGAGCGTGGTCCTATGCCCAATTCAATGGATCTCTCGTATATTCATTAGGACAAGAAGGCCGCTTCGTGTCTGTTAGTGGCAGTGGCTCCTAATCGGCCCTGGTCTCAACCTTCCTATGAACTAGGTGAGGAGGGGCCCTGTGTTAGCCCTGCCTACAGACACGGAGCGCCGCCCCGACAGGGGCGACCCCGTACGGAACCTTTCCCTATACGGGACCTATAACATCTCTGAACTGCCCCTAATATACAATCCCTACACGCCATGTTTCATTCCTTTTGGGACTCATCAGGGGACGTGCCAATTAGGGGTTAAAGTCTGTAAAAAAGGCAAATACATGCAACGCCATCAGAACTATTGGCTATAGGGGATCACCAAATCAAAGATACAAATGCATTATTTGTCTCTATATACTCACATAAGGTTCTGGTTTTCACTGTCCCTTATATCACCACCTGGGCAGTAATCCTAGGTGGTACAAACGACTTCTGTGATGAAGGGGGTGTATGGTGTCCCTCACAACCTCCTCACTAAACCGCAGTATGTGCGGTCTCACTGCACTAAATGATCCAAGGCAGGGAAGGCGGCGATCCCGCCCAGTCCCTGTTTAAATGGCCCAACTTTGAAGCGGATTGGTCGTGCTCATCCCTGCGCCTCCGGGCGCCGTGGCACGCACCTGGAACGCACGCCAGGCAGCATAGCCCGGTCGGCTGGAAGCGCAGGGGTCACGTGATGCACAATGCCATGTGGGGCCAGATGATGCGCTGAGGGCGCATCTGTCGCTGCTAAGCAGCAGCGGGACACCGCTCATGCGCAGAGGTAGTCGCCTCAGTGCCGGTCACCTCATAATCAAAACATAATGGATTTCTGGCCGTATTAACTCTATTGCTACAAACCTCATAGTATATACAGTTGGGCTCTATCCCTGTTAATTTTATTACCTCATCTAGTAACTGTATGCATATAGGGTGTTACACATATATTAGATATGCAATATTTTTGCAATCATGCGGTGATCGCAAATAGCCATTCACCACACTTGGGAATTCACATGTTTCGATAGGCCTATATTTAGACCACATTATAGGGGGTGTAATTATGTAATCAAATATCCCTTATTCATCTAAACCAACGCATATTATAATGATCTCAAATAAAGTGCGTATTAAACCTCAAATTACGTGCTCAAATAATTTCAAATAAAGCAACAAATAATTTTGTTGCTCATTGAGTCCCAAGGGGTGTACTGTCTTCAGATGAAAAATCCATCTACACTCAGCCTGTAGCAATTTTCTGTCCCAGTCGCCTCTTCGGATTGTGGGTTTAACCACCTCTATGCCATTGAAAAATAGACTACTCACTCTGCCTGCGTGTTTCACTTTTACATGGCGGGCCACGGGGGTGTCCCGTGAATTCAATACGTCACCCACATGTTCGCCGATGCGCTTTTTAAACTCTCTTGTCATTTTCCCTATATATTCGAGGAACAGGAGATTTTATAAATGACTAGAGATGAGCGAACTTTAAAAAAAAGTCTGGTGTTTGGCGTTCGGGTTGTGGTAAGTCACGTTATGGATTCCACTATAGCGGCATATGGAATCCATAAGGGGCGGCTGCCACCAACCCGAACTGTTGAACAGCCGAAGGACCTGGGGTGACGTCACTGTCATGTGATCAGTGCAGGGGGCGTGGCTCAGCACGGGATCAAATGACACCTCTCGTCTTGCAATTGATGAAGTCTTCTATTGTATATGTTTTTTGTGTATTATTGCTAGAAAAGGTTTTAGTTCGCACCATATACTTGCAATAAACGCAATTCCCGCATTTAAAATTCCCGCGTATGTCTCTAGTGAGCCAGGTTTGGGTGACCGGCGAGGTAGCAAAATGGCTTTTAATCAATCTGTCACGAATGCTGCTACCTTTCCTATAGGTGATATTTGGATAGCATAGTAGCATAGTATATAAGACCGAAAAAAGACATTTGTCCATCCAGTTCGGCCTGTTTCCTACAAGTTGATCCAGAGGAAGGCAAAAAAAACCCGTGAGGCAGAAGCCAATTTTCCCCACTTAAGGGGAAAAAAATTCCTTCCCCACTCAAATCAGGCAATCAGAATAACTCCCTGGATCAACGACCCCTCTCTAGTAGCTGTAGCCTGTAAGATTATTACACTCCAGAAATAAATCCAGTCCCCTTTTGAATTCCTTTATTGTACTCACCATCACCACCTCCTCAGGCAGAGAGTTCCATAGTCTCACTGCTCTTACAGTGAAGAATCCTTTTCTATGTTTGTGTACAAACCTTCTTTCCTCCAGACGCAGAGGATATCCCCTTGTCACAGTCACAGTCCTGGGGATAAATAGATGATGGGACAGATCTCTGTACTGACCCCTGATATATTTATACATAGTTATTAGATCTCCCCTCAGTCGTCTTTTTTCTAAAGTGAATAACCCTAATTTTGATAACCTTTCAGGGTACTGTAGATCCCTCATTCCAGTTATTACTTTAGTTGCCCTCCTATGAACCCTCTCCAGCTCTGCTATGTCTGTCTTGTT